>JAMXBD010000639.1:0-600000 GCA_024138025.1 Combretum micranthum
CTTAGTGAGTTTCACTTTCAAATTAAATACTTCATCACATAATAGAAAAACAAGTTATATTATCAATCATTAAAAATGCACAACACGTGAGCATACAATACATAAAGACTTTTCTGGGAGTCCTCTGTTGAATGGATTTACGCTCTCCATTCGGGGTTAGATGTTTCAGGCCCATACGACCATAGATTTCAATTTTCTCATTTTATAGTGGTTGATTCAAGTGCCCACCCACTCACTAATTTTGTAGTTGATACAAGTGCCTACACCACTTCCATTTAATTCAGGCCATTCATGCCAACATTCGAGTTTACAGCCCCTCGTTGCCGAGCTATTATGTCTTCTTCCCACAAAAGATAAAATAACAAATGCAATGTGACTCAACATATGGTATGCATGGTCAATTTAATTATAAGATCATGTCATATTATTTATAAGTGGATTATAGGTGATCATGGATATTGCAGACACTTCAATTCTATACTACATCATATAAGCATTCAAGTACTTTCCATTTCAATATTCTTATCATCAATTCAACCAAATAGAATTCACATGCGTATTCTAATTTAATCTTGTCCTGATTCTAATGCCACTATCATTACAAGCACAATCATAAGCATATAATTTAAAGATAGTGAACTTACTTTGCCATGGCACGAAAATCCACTTAATCATAATAGTCATCGGGAAGGTCTAGTCTATCTCGCAAGTCTCCTAATCAAAAGAAATAACTCAAATGAGTATTTCTATGAAGTTTGAGTGAACTTATAATTATATTCTAACAAGTTCATCAAAGTTCGTCTAAGAGGAAATTCTAACTTAAAACAGCCATAACTTGGTCATTTTACTCGGAATTTCGCATATTATTATCAATTTCTAACTATTAAACAAGAGCTATCTATTTCTAAACTTATTTCATCAAACAAGGTCATTAGGTCCATGAACAGTAGGGTACAGAATATTATACAAATTCCCATCCCACAAATCAATTCCTAATTTCAATCCAAGCATCATTCGAAAGCTTTGATAGATACTTAGCTATTATTATATCTTGGAAGACTCTTTTATATACAAATAAACTCAATATCATGCATGATTCATGGTTGTTGGTAAATCTATTTCTTAATGTACTTAGATAATGCTTTATAGGATGTGTAAGACACTATCTTCCTAGCTTGTTTCTACCAAATGCATTATAAGTATATGCATTACCTACAAGTTATTATCAGAAATGTTATGAGATGAGCTATCTATATGTATATCCTCAATGATATATGATATCAAATTCTTTTAGAAAACTTTACTTTGCAAAACTTTTGAAATTATTAGACTTAAGAAAACTAGTTTTATTTCTTGCAAAATCAGACTTGCTTTTATCAAAACTCAACCTTGATGACCTATATGCCCAACACCTTTATTATTTTAATAAAATTCTTCATTTTGGAGTTGGAAAATAGATGTTTTCATAGGTGGTCTACCTAATTTAGAATTTTGCAAGATTTTAAGGAATGAAAATATAGTTTAATATATACTTTGAAAAATTTCCTTGTTTTAGGATTATACTTTGATAAATTTCATTTATCCTACTCAAAATTAGGTCTTTATACATGTATTCCCTAGGACTTCTATTTTTCCATAAAAAGCCTTGTTTTGGCATTTGGAAATAGGTATTCAAATAGAGGTCATTTTCAAATCCGAATTTTGAAATTTATATTTGGGGTTTTCTTTTGTAAAACTCATTTAATCTTTCAAAAACTATCTCCTAATCAAACCTACTCCTTAAGGCTTCAATTTTTTCTAATAAAAATCTTCAATTTTTCTAATAAAAATCTTGTTCAGGGGTTGATAAATATGTTTTCATATATCAAGCTTTCCTTATTACGAATTTTAAGTTTGTTGTTGGGATTGAAATATAATGTTTACATAACTTTTATAAACTTTTCCTTGTTTTGAAAATATTTGTAAGCCCCAAATTTTTCAAGAATGGTTTTGGAATACCGAATCGAATCCCTAAAGTTGATTAATGTCACGCCCCAACGGTACCCTAAACGTGACAGTCCGCCACACTCAATATTAAAGCTTAAGTATGACAACCTTAGTCATTTCCAAAAGCTTTTATATTAAGTGTAAGGCTTACTTTCACAATTTTAGAGGACCATATATGGAATAATGAAGTTTAAGGAGATATAAAAACATATTAAGAAAAGAGGATTCACAATGAATATTTGTTCATAGCAAAACTATGCATACTTAGGAATAACTCCCTAAATTACTAAGCTATTATAAAAATATTTGCATGCTAATACTATGATGTACTTTTATCCAGAGTTCTAATATTTAAAAAGGGTTACCTGCCCACATGGTCCACGTGGCCTTAGCCATAAGTACGGAAACTGCAAAAGGTAGCTATCGGGGTATAAGCTAATAGGCTTAGTGAGTAATTCCCAAAATTCATACTCAAGGAAAAATCAATCAAGTTTATTATTCAAACATATGAAATGTTCAACCACGTGAGCATACAAGACATATGACTTTCCGGGAATCATATGTTGAATGAATTTACGCCCTTCATTCGGGGTTGGGGATTCAGGCCAATTACGGCCACCACTTTTAAAAACAATTTTATAGATCTTACCGGCTCCTATACGCCATCAAAAACTTGTAGTTTATTACCGGCTCCTACTAGCCATCAAAACTTGTAGTTTATTACAGGCTCCTACTAGCCATCAAACTTGTAGTTTATTATTCACCTACTAGCCATCACTTTTGTAGTTCTTACCGGCTCCTACTCGCCACTTACATGATATACCGGTTCTGTCTACCACCACTATTATACACTTGTCCCACCAATTGTATAGTAGTGAATGCAATGTGACTCAACATATGAGTGCATGAAAATTTCTTTAGTTAAGGTCTAGTTAATTACGTTTAAATTCCTTCAAGTGATCAATCAATTTCAAACACTTCAAATACTAATTCACATACAACTTTATTACAAACAAGTCGAATTTCGATATACTTAGTATTCTTTCAACATATTATCATACACTTCCTTTTATTTTTCTTAAATTCTAGTGCAACTAATTTTACAAGCACAATCAAGAGTATGAAAATAACGGGAAATAACTCACGATGCCATTGACGTCTACTTCTTCTAAGCGGATGAGTCGTTCACACAATCCACTAAACCGTAATAGTTCTCGGGTGAAGAAATCCTTCCTCGGGTTCACCTAACCAAAGAAAATACCCATAATGAGTTTTTCTTGAAGATTTCTTGAATTTTGACAAAACAATGTCAAAGAACGTCAAAGTTCGTATGGAAGAATGTTCCAACTTAAAATGGCCATAACTTGGTCATTTTAACTCGGAATCGCGCATATAATATACCGATTTCTATCTACTCGAAAAGATCTACCCATTTCTAAAATTATTTCCCACAAACAAAGCCATATAGGCTCCGAAAAACTGGTGACAAAATTCACCACGGATTTTCAAGTAAAAACAACTTTGGTTCAAGAAATCAAAATTTGTTTGATAAATACTTAGTTATCTATATAGTTGGAAAATTCTCTTTTTATAACTATATAACTCATACTTAAGCATGCTCAATGTTTTGTTGTCCAAATTATTTTTCTTAAGTAAAACAATGTCGGTTTGAAGCTTTTCGAAATTGTTTTCGTGAATTTCTTGAAATAATACCTTGTTTTCTTTTTTCTAAAAACGTTTTATGTTGGTTTTATTTATCTTTTTCTAAGTGACTTTTGAAAATAAATTTTCTACTTTCTAAGTTACACTAATAATATTTTTTGAAGTTTTTCTAGAAAATGCTTTTCCTTATTTTCTTGTGTAAATTCCTTTGTTTACTTGTTTTGGCAAAAATCTTTACTTGATATTTCTCATTCTTTTTCTCATGTCTCCATTTCCAAAAACAATTACTCATGCATGAAAATTTGTTTTTTCCTTATAAAAACAAAGTGGAACAATTAAGGACTTTTTGTAGAAAAACTAATTTCTATAATCTTATTAACTTTTTCTTGTAACTTGAAAAGTGAAAATTTTATTCTTTTCAAACCATAATTTTCTTTGCCTATTGTTTGCAAGGTCTTTACTTAAAATTTCCTTAGTCATCCATCTTATTTTCTTTATGAAAAGAACCATTTTTGTCAACAAAATATTTTCTTTTGAAAAGCAAAGTAAAGTAACAAAGATTTAACTAGCTTTTAAGTAAAAATAGTTTCTAAATTCATAGTGAATTCTTTTTTAACTTGAAAATGAAGAGTTTATTTTTGTTATCTTATATTTTTATGTTTCACATAAACTTATTCCTAAGTGACAAAAAGTCTTCTTTTATTTCATTATCTTTAGAGAACAAAACTTTTGGACAACATTCTAAATGAACATGATTATGAGAATAATAATAAACAAAGTAACATAAAGCATAAATAATAAAATCAAGTATTGGAGTCTTAGCTTTTTCAAGGCTCCCGGGACTAAGAAATAAACTAGTCCCATAAAGAATGAAAGAAGAAAAACTTGTTTTGACTTGATTAGGACAAGTCTAAGACTAGAGACTAGTCTTATAAACAACTTGAAATAAATAAATTGCATTGAAGTAAATAAATTGCATGAAAGGTAAATAAATTGCAAGATTATGAGCTTATATGCTCTAAAGAATATGTATATAGTTATTTAGATATAGTAGATAGTTATGAACATAAAAGAAATATAAAGAACATAAAGGAAATATAAGGAACATAAAGGAACATAAAGAAATTGATATTATGAACAAAAACAAAGTATGAATCTAATGTTGCTTTCTTAACCTTCATGGTTTTAGAAAACATACACTAAGCTCATACTAAGTAGATGAACATGGAGACTTCTTGAAGAACTTTTACCTAAAGAGATGAGCCTAAGAGAACTTCTTGAAGAGCTTCTTGGAGAGAAATTCTAGAGAGATTTTGAGAGAGTAATTTTAGTATAGAAGTGGTGTGAAAGAAGTGAAAGAGAGGGGGTATTTATAGGAAAATGGGAGTGATTTTTGTGTGATTTAAATAAATGTAAATTAAAACAAATTGAGAGGGAAGAGAGAGAGAGATGTGCCGGCCACTTTTGAGAGAGAAGGGAGTGATTTAATTTTTTGTATTTTGTTAAATAAAAGATGTAATAAGTAAGATAGATGTGATATAAAGTTATGGGAAAGGTAAAAAGTTAAGATAATAGGTTATGTAGAGTGTAAGAGTAGGTGTAAGAAAAAGTAGAGATAAAAGAATAGTGTAGAATAGTAATGAATAGTGTAATGTAAAGTAGATATGACAATTAAAGTACCGGTAGTAAGAAAATACGCGTATAATAGCTATATCTGTTATTTTTACTTACCGAAAAATTATGAAATTGATATTTTTGGAAAACTTATATTTTTACGAGTCTAACGGTATATTCGGAATATTTTTACTATCCGGGCTTCCGGACACGTTTTTCGAGAACTGCGTCCGATCGGGTTCGAAGGACACCGAATTCGCGAAACTGAAACTTTTATAAACCTATGGTTATTACGGTCTATTTGAGCTACTTAACCCAACTTCGTTTTTCCGGGCCAAAGAAAACGGCAATGCCGGACTTAGATTGATACGGTAAACTAGGGTTTTGTTGACCTTTAGGGTTTCGTTTGACTTCCGGTTAGGGTTTTGTGCTAAACCGATTCCGAAAATTTAGGGGTTTACAACCTACCCCCCTTAAAGAAAGTTTTGTCCTCAAAACTTGGAAATTCCTACTTGTGGTTAGAACTTGGTTACTTGGGTTATGCGTCTTTCTTCAAAAAGATCTCTTTACTCGATTTCCTCATTTCTTAACTTCTGACTTTCTTAGGATAAATATCGGTATTGGGTATATCCACATAAAGAAGATTCTCTTTGTTCCATTCGTGCGTCCAGGTTTGTTATATCTCTGACTGATCCTTTTGCTTTAATCTCTTTTTCCTGTTGAGAGCGTTATATTGACCGATTATGAAACGAACCATCTTCTTTGGTTAATCGATTTACCATAAGCATCCTTGCCTTCTTGTTTATTGTTTGTGAGAGATCCGAAATCTTGAGAAGGTTAATTCTGCTTTTATCGAATTTCATAAACCTTTTTATCCTTTGATATCTTTATTCTCTTATTCATATTCTTTTCTTCTACTGTCTCTTGAGCTTTTGGTTTATTGTTGGTCCGATTTTATGAACCATACTCATGATTCCTTCTTACTAACTCCTTTGTCCTTAGGTTATGCTAAATCATCCTTTAGCTCCTTTTAATACCTTTTTCTTCCTTTATTCCTTCTTTATCCTTCGTATCTTCTTATCTATGCTCTTTTGTTATTTCTACATGGTCGATCTTATCATTCTACCGACGTGGTTCCTCTTTTAAACCTTGTTGTGATCTCCAAAGTTTGGCTTTTCAACTCCCTTTTATTAATTTCTTATACCTAAGATTACGTTCTTAGATTACTTCTTTCCTTCTTCAGGCCATATCACTATCCAGAAAGCATTACTAAAACTTGTGAGTTATAAGGAATTTGAGGGTCATGCCTTCTTGATTTGATCCTTTGTTGGTGATATCGTGATCTTAATCTTGAGAGAAGCGTGTTTGCTCCTTAAAAGGTTTTCACCTTGTTCCTTTCTGAAAATTAACACGTTGGCTTGGGGTCTTTCTCTATTGCAGCGGGATGGGTATATTTCGTGATGACATACTTCATTTCGTAAGGTCTTGATTTTCTCGTTTTGTTGTCTCTCCAACTTCCTTACGAGTTTACTTTCCTTGTTTCTCCGAGTGAAATCTGTATCCAGAATTCTTTTCAAAACTTCTCACGAATATCTCCAAAGGTCAATTTCTCTTCATTCTTTAGCTACTTGATTTCCTTTATCAACTTGAAAGAATGTGTCTGTTCTTCTTATTTAGCAAATCCTTTGCCAACTATTTTCTTTTTGTTTTGTAAGCTCTATGTTTTCCTTGTTTCCTCTTATTGGATCTTATTTGAGAGGTATACATCTATTCAAAAGATTACTTATTTCCATTATTCCTTAGAGTCACGGGTGACTTCATGTTCTCACGTCTTTGTTGAAAGGTTGACCATTTCTTAGGTTTCCATTCTTTTGCATTATCTTTAACTAGGTTGACGTGTCATATATAGAAAGAATGTAGCACTTTGAACTTCAAGAAAGAGTAAAGCATCTTTATTCACTAAAAACTTCTTATGTATACATTAGGATATCACTCTATTCATCCACATAAAGAAAACTTTACATTCTCCTGCTATAACATCAATAAAAGGAGGTTGGGGATTGACTGGTTCCTGCATCGCTGTTATAGCCTCTAATGCATCCAAGGCAGTCAAGTTTCCATTTCTTTTGTTCACTTCTTCACCTATCCATCGTCCCTGCAAGTTGTATACTCGAATTCCTGAAGCAGTAGGTCCAGGTCTGCTTTCACTTCCACTTCCATTTCCTTTTTCTACTCTTATAGGAACAACTCCCTCTGATGATCTTGATAGAATGTTCCTTCCTTGTGGACAGTTGTTGGCAAAATGTCCTTTCTGATTGCAAACATAGCAAGCATCTATCCCTCTGTTCGGGCATTTTGACATCTTATGGTTTGTATTTCCACAAAAGAAACATTTTCCAAATAGTGAGGGCACTTCTTCTAGTGTGCTCCATTGCACTTCCAGCACTTAATACCTCTTGGTATGATCCTTCTATTTTCTTGATTTTCTTTGGTAGGCATGAGATGGGGTTCTATGAAAAATTCCCTTTCGACGATCAGGTCTTCTTCCTCTTCTATTCTTTCTCTCCTTTTCCTTGCTCCTTCTACAATCCGAGCTCTTTCCACTAATTCTCGAAAATTCCTTATGTCAAATTCTTCCAACTTCATCCTTAGGTCTTCGTCCAATCCTCCTATAAAGACTTGCCTTTTAATTCTTCACTGTACTTATAGGAGTCTGGTGCATATTGCAACAATCTACTGAACTCAGTCTCATATTGTTCGATTGTTCTTCCTTTTGAGCGATTTGCAAAAGTCCGCACTGTATCTCACTCTTAAACTTCCTGGAAAATAATTCTCCAAAAACTCATGTCTAAACATTTCCCAAGTGATTGGAGTCATTAGATCTCTTTTCCTTGACTCCCACCATATCCTAGCGTTTAGACGACGAATGTTCCATACTTGATTTGCAAATGGGGTGGAACTTCATATGCATCAAAAGACATCTCTATTTGAGATAACCAATCTTCTGCCTCCTCCGGCTTGTCATAAGCTCCTTCAAAGAAGCGGTTACTTTTGATGAAGTTAGGCAACATGCTTTTGTATGGTCTTGCGGTGGAGATGGAGGTAGGGTGCACTTTGGCTATGCATGTTCCTATGCACAGATGCCTCTGTTGAAGCCTGTTGTGGTAGGGTTGGTATAGACACTGGGGCTGTCGCTGATGCGGTTGCTGTGTTGCTTCTTGTACGGGTGCTTGTGCTGGCATATTTTGCCTAATTTCTTCTAATACGTGGGTTAGGTGTCCTAACGTGGCGTGTAAGTCCCTTTGAGGTGCGGCGCTCCTTGTCAGCAGGTTGATCTGCTTCTATTCTGGTTGGTTAGAGGCGCTTTGTTCCCTTCTTCGTCTATTCCTATTTCGGCTGTTTTAAACTTTCTAAGTTAGGTTTGTAAAGTTTTGATAACTTAATTAAATTTTTGCCGGAATTTGGGGAAATATAACGGAAATTTAAATATGCATAAAAACAAAACAATCTCTGAAATCAAACTTAGAGCATAATTATAGAAATAAGGTTCATACATGAAATCGGAAATAAGATAAATCATAAAAGAAAATCACACAGAAATACCAAACATTGTTCCGAAAATTAAAAGATAGACCAGATCATGAATCTAGTCTATTACAAAATCTAAGCTGGATTTCTAGGGATATGCTTCGTTTTCCTCTCCTTCCTTTTTCATTCTTCGGGAGCATCTCCCGGGTTGTTGCTGGACGAGCCTGGGTTCCAGTCCCTAATGAATTGGCTGAAATATCTCTCCTCTTCCGGACTGCCTCCCTGGATCTTTCGCGTCCGTCGGTTGACTCATCTCTAGTCTCCTCTGGTACTATGTCATGAATGGTTCTCCAAATAACGGCTTCATCCGTTTCCATGCTATTGTTCTCGTTGGGTGGAGCACTGTCTGTATTCATGGCCGAACTCGTTTCTTGCCTTCCCGGAGTCTGTCGTCCCATTAAGTAGCGGATAATCCTTTCTTCAGTACTGTTACGGGGTTCTTCTTCCGCAACAGTGGTCTGATTTCCTTCTTCTGGTCCTGCTTCATCCTCTTCCTCCGGTTCTTCCTCCGAATCTTCACTCTCTTCATCTTCTTCCATAGGCTCTTCCCTTATTATTGATCCGTCATCCCGCAGACGTAGGGGCTCGTTTCTTCTTAAGTTGGATACCCATAAAGGTAGGCGGCTCCGTGGGTACTTGGGTTGGTGGTCGTAGCACCTCCTGGTACACTCCATGCCAATGGAAGATGTCGTTGATATCCGCCTTCATCCATTCAAGGTGATCGATCAAGTTGTCGTGGGCGTAAACGAACATAGGTCCGATTTTCCTCCAGGTTTGGAAATCTGGAGAAGTTCGTCCTCCATCTTTCCTAAGAACGAATGTGGCTTCCTTCAACATAGGTCTATCTTCAGCAATGGCCGCGATACGTTCTACCGCGTATATCATTTCCAACTCGGTCAGTTTCTTTCCTATGGGACAGTTGTGGATGGTCTGTACCACTTCCCTCCATTCCGTTTGTATCATTCCTCTCTTCCATATTTGGAACATTTCACGGACGGTCTTAGGTTGTCCTGCTAAGGCGAACTCTTCACATAGGACTCTAAGCCTCAGTCGGTAGTCTTCTGGTGTCTCGAAGGGTCCTTTCCGGAAATTCTTAGCTTGGAGACGGGCCTCATCTATGGTGATCTATGTAAAAGAAAGATATTAGAAGACTAATTCTACCCATTCTACCTCATCTAGGTTTTTCTTATTTCTATCTAAGTCAATTCTTCTTAAGTCCATTTCTATAATTATGATTCCTAGGTTCTTAAACCATGCTCTGATACCAACTTAAACTGTCACGCCCCAACGGGTACCCTAAACGTGACAGTCCGCCACACTCAATATTAAAGCTTAAGTATGACAACCTTAGTCATTTCCAAAAGCTTTTATATTAAGTGTAAGGCTTACTTTCACAATTTTAGAGGACCATATATGGAATAATGAAGTTAAGGAGATATAAAAACATATTAAGAAAAGAGATCACAATGAATATTTGTTCATAGCAAAACTATGCATACTTAGGAATAATCCCTAAATTACTAAGCTATTATAAAATATTTGCATGCTAATACTATGATGTACTTTATCCAGAGTTCTAATATTCAAAAGGGATTACCTGCCCACATGGTCCACGTGGCCTTAGCCATAAGTACGGAAACTGCAAAAGGTAGCTATCGGGGTATAAGCTAATAGGCTTAGTGAGTAATTCCCAAATTCATACTCAAGGAAAAATTATCAATCAAGTTTATTATTCAAACATATGAAATGTTCAACCACGTGAGCATACAAGACATATGACTTTCCGGGAATCATATGTTGAATGAATTTACGCCCTTCATTCGGGGTTGGGGATTCAGGCCAATTACGGCCACCACTTTTAAAAACAATTTTATAGATCTTACCGGCTCCTATACGCCATCAAAAACTTGTAGTTTATTACCGGCTCCTACTAGCCATCAAAACTTGTAGTTTATTACAGGCTCCTACTAGCCATCAAAAACTTGTAGTTTATTACAGGCTCCTACTAGCCATCACTTTTGTAGTTCTTACCGGCTCCTACTCGCCACTTACATGATATACCGGTTCTGTCTACCACCACTATTATACACTTGTCCCACCAATTGTATAGTAGTGAATGCAATGTGACTCAACATATGGAGTGCATGAATAATTTCTTTAGTTAAGGTCTAGTTAATTACGTTTAAATTCCTTCAAGTGATCAATCAATTTCAAACACTTCAAAATACTAATTCACATACAACTTTATTACAAACAAGTCGAATTTCGATATACTTAGTATTCTTTCAACATATTATCATACACTTCCATTTTATTTTTCTTAAATTCTAGTGCAACTAATTTTACAAGCACAATCAAGAGTATGAAAATAACGGGAAATAACTCACGATGCCATTGACGTCTACTTCTTCTAAGCGGATGAGTCGTTCACACAATCCACTAAACCGTAATAGTTCTCGGGGTGAAGAAATCCTTCCTCGGGTTCACCTAACCAAAGAAAATACCCATAATGAGTTTTTCTTGAAGATTTTCTTGAATTTTGACAAAACAATGTCAAAGAACGTCAAAGTTCGTATGGAAGAATGTTCCAACTTAAAATGGCCATAACTTGGTCATTTTAACTCGGAATCGCGCATATAATATACCGATTTCTATCTACTCGAAAAGATCTACCCATTTCTAAAATTATTTCCCACAAACAAAGCCATATAGGCTCCGAAAAACTGGTGACAAAATTCACCACGGATTTTCAAGTAAAAACAACTTTGGTTCAAGAAATCAAAATTTGTTTGATAAATACTTAGTTATCTATATGTTGGAAATTCTCTTTTTATAACTATATAACTCATACTTAAGCATGCTCAAGTGTTTTTTCCAAATTATTTTTCTTAAGTAAAACAATGTCGGTTGAAGCTTTTCGAAATTGTTTTTCGTGAATTTCTTGAAATAAATACCTTGTTTTCTTTATTTCCTAAAAACGTTTTATGTTGGTTTTATTTATCTTTTTCTAAGTGACTTTTGAAAATAAAATTTTTCTACTTTCTAAGTTACACTAATAATATTTTTGAAGTTTTTCTAGAAAATATGCTTTTCCTTATTTTCTTGTGTAAATTCCTTTGTTTACTTGTTTTGGCAAAAATCTTTACTTGATATTTCTCATTCTTTTTCTCATGTCTCCCATTTCCAAAAAAAATTACTCATGCATGAAAATTTTGATTTCCTTATAAAAACAAAGTGGAACAATTAAGGACTTTTTGTAGAAAAACTAATTTCTATAATCTTATTAACTTTTTCTTGTAACTTTGAAAAGTGAAAATTTTATTCTTTTCAAACCATAAATTTTCTTTGCCTATTTAGTTTGCAAAGGTCTTTACTTAGAAATTTCCTAAGTCATCCATCTTATTTTCTTTATGAAAAGAACCATTTTTGTCAACAAAATATTTTCTTTTGAAAAGCAAAGTAAAGTAACAAAGATTTAACTAGCTTTTAAGTAAAAATAGTTTCTAAATTCATAGTGAATTCTTTTTGTAACTTGAAAATGAATGAGTTTATTTTTTTATCTTATATTTTTATGTTTCACATAAACTTATTCCTAAGTGACAAAAAGTCTTCTTTTATTTCATTATCTTTAGAGAACAAAACTTTTGGACAACATTCTAAATGAACATGATTATGAGAATAATAATAAACAAAGTAACATAAAGCATAAATAATAAAATCAAGTATTGGAGTCTTAGCTTTTTCAAGGCTCCCGGGACTAAGAAATAAACTAGTCCCATTAAAATGAAAGAAGAAAAACTTGTTTTGACTTGATTAGGACAAGTCTAAGACTAGAGACTAGTCTTATAAACAACTTGAAATAAATAAATTGCATGAAGTAAATAAATTGCATGAAAGGTAAATAAATTGCAAGATTATGAGCTTATATGCTCTAAAGAATATGTATATAGTTATTTAGATATAGTAGATAGTTATGAACATAAAAGAAATATGAAGAACATAAAGGAAATATAAGGAACATAAAGGAACATAAAGAAATTGATATTATGAACAAAAACAAAGTATGAATCTAATGTTGCTTTCTTAACCTTCATGGTTTTAGAAAACATACACTAAGCTCATACTAAGTAGATGAACATGGAGACTTCTTGAAGAACTTTTACCTAAAGGAGATGAGCCTAAGAGAACTTCTTGAAGAGCTTCTTGGAGAGAAATTCTAGAGAGATTTTGAGAGAGTAATTTTAGTATAGAAGTGGTGTGAAAGAAGTGAAAGAGAGGGGGTATTTATAGGATGGGAGTGATTTTTGTGTGATTAAATAAATGTAAATTAAAACAAATGAGAGGGAAGAGAGAGAGAGATGTGCCGGCCACTTTTGAGAGGAGAGAGGGAGTGATTTAATTTTTGTATTTTTTAAATAAAAGATGTAATAAGTAAGATAGATGTGATATAAAGTTATGGGAAAGGTAAAAAGTTAAGATAATAGGTTATGTAGAGTGTAAGAGTAGGTGTAAGAAAAAGTAGAGATAAAAGAATAGTGTAGAATAGTAATGAATAGTGTAATGTAAAGTAGATATGACAATTAAAGTACCGGTAGTAAGAAAATACGCGTATAATAGCTATATCTGTTATTTTTACTTACCGAAAAATTATGAAATTGATATTTTTGGAAAACTTATATTTTTACGAGTCTAACGGTATATTCGGAATATTTTTACTAGTCCGGGCTTCCGGACACGTTTTTCGAGAACTCGTCCGATCGGGTTCGAAGGACACCCGAATTTCGCGAAACTGAAACTTTTATAAAACCTATGGTTATTACGGTCTATTGGAGCTTCTTAACCCAACTTCGTTTTTCCGGGCCAAAGAAAACGGCAATGCCGGACTTAGATTGATACGGTAAACTAGGGTTTTGTTGACCTTTAGGGTTTCGTTTGACTTCCGGTTAGGGTTTTATGCTACACCGATTCCGAAAATTTAGGGGTTTACAATTAAACCCTAACCTTTGTCAAACCGGAGTTTCAAAAGTCAACAAAGTCCAAGACAATCAAGCAATTTCAACTCCGGCAATCCCGTGTTCTCAAACCCTAGAAAACAAAAATTAAGTTAATGGCTTAAAATAGTTCGTAATAATGTGGGGTAACATAAAATTATTAGATTTGCAAATTTCGAGTGTCCTTCGGACTCAAATGGGATCAGCTCTCGAATAGCGTATCCTAGAGCTCGAAATATTAAAAATATTCCAATAACACCAAAAGACTCGTAATTAAGAAAGGATTTCAAAAATATCAATTTTAAAATTTTTCGGTAACTAAAAATAACAGATATAGCCCGTTTACGCATATTTTTATTACTACCGGTATTTTATATGTCTAGTCTACTATTTATAGTACTATTTCTACTATTCATTACTATTTCACTATTTCTACTTTTTCTTACACCTATTTCTTACTACCTACATACCTATTTTTTTACACTTTTACATTTCCAATACATCTTATATCAAATCATATCTTGTATGTTAATTATTTTCTTACAAAATACACACAAATCAACTCACTCTCCCTCTTCCTTCCCTAAGGCCGGCACTACCTCTCCCCCTCTTCCTCTTATTTATTTTTATTTTTCAATTATTTTATTACATCTAATTTTCACTCCAAAAATTCTATAAATACCCCATTCCTCCTTCATTCTTTCACACACTCACTTTACATAACAAAACTCTACCAAAATACTCTCTCAAAACACTCTTTACCAATTTCTATTCTTCTAGAAGAAAATAACAAACACAAAATCCATTCATCTCTTTTCAAACCTTCCATAAAACCTTAGGTAAAAATCCTACCTATACTCTTTATCATGTTCATACAACTTAGCATGAGCTTAATGTATCTTTCTTAGACTCATATGAGTTAAAGAAGCAACAATATGTTCATGTTTTGTTTTTGTTCATGTTCCTATTTTACATTATGTTATTATGTTGTTGTTATTATTGTTATTATTTTTGCTCTAATCTAACTTATATAATATTATGTATACTATGTATATATATTTATTTAGAGCATATAAGCTCATTTGTTATTTATTTATTTTCATGTCTTGCAATTTGTTTATTTACTTGTTTTATGCAAATTTATTTACTTGTTTTATGCAAATTATTAAGACTAGTCTTTCTAGTCTTAGACTTGTCCATATCAAGTCAAAACAATTTCCTTTCTTTCTTTTCTTTTCTTTTAGGACTAGTCTATTTTTAGTCCCAGGTTGCCTTGATGAAGCTAAGGCTCCCAATACATGATCGGGATACCTTGATGAAGCTAAGGTTCCCAATGCTTGACTATTTTATTATGTTTCTTTACTTACAAGCAATTCTTTTTATCTTATTATGTATTATCTTTACTTTTACATTACTACATGTTCATGCATAATTAAGAATATTGTTATCCTAAATAAAAATAAAAATGGGTTCTTTCTTAAATAAAGAAAAGTAAACTAGATTTCTTAACAAAAAGAATTTTCAACAAAAAGATATAAGTTTTGTTTTAACTCTTTTTAAAGGATAAGCTAACCATAAATTCTAAAAGAATTAGTAATGTAGATTTCTTTAAAATAATAAAAGGAATTCTTTTCTTTTATAAACCAAACTAAATACTCCATAAATGAAGAATTTTAGCATTATAAGATTTTAACTCAACCATACCTTTTATAAAACTTAAATAGGTTCATTATAAACTTTGAAAATCACCTACTAAGAAAGCCTCTTCAAAACTTAATTTTTATATGTTGTTATTCTCTTTTCAAAATTAAAAATGAAATTTTGCTAAGTTCTAATGTTAGCAATTCTTTATTAAGAAATCTTTTCTTATAAACTTGTCCAAGAAAATTATTCTACTATTTAATAGATATTAAGAATAAAACAAGTTTTTCAAATCGAAATAAAGTCAACTCATTAATTTGAAAACCAACCTAGAAAAATAAAATTTGCTAAAAAGTAAAGTTTTAAAGGTATATCTATTTCCTAAAGAAGAGAAAGAATATAAAAAGAGGAAAACATACATTTAACACAACTTCAAATATTTGACCACATCAAAAACTTAAAAGGATATTTTGAAAAGTTTATTTTTCAAATCACTAGAAATAAAGTTAGTAAATAACTTAAAGAAACAAAAATTTTTAAAATGAATTTACTTTTGAAAAGAGAGAAAATGAAATTATAATAGGAAAACATTTACTCATAACAACTAAAATATTTTTTTTTTCCTTCTAACAATTCAGAAAAAGTAGAAAATCTCAAAAGTTTTATCATTTAAAAACCATCAAAGACAAATTATTTATGAAATATCAATATTGAGATAACCTATCAAAATCATACATACAATATGAGTATAAAATATATGTTCAAAGGGTTTTTCAACTATATATTTATCCACATATTTTGCTTAAGGATTTTTGAATAAAGTGAAGTTTGGAAAAACCATATTTTGCGAACTATAAATTCGTAACTATTCTGTACCGTAGTATTTTCCAACCCAAATGGCTTTTTATGACAAAAATAACCTTAGAAATGGATAGATCTTTTTGAGTAGGTAGAAAACGGTATATTATTTAAGCAATTCCAAGTTAAATTGACCAAGTTATGGATAGTCTTCTTGATTAGGTAATCCCGAGGAGGAGTATTCATACCCGGAAGATTATTTTGATTAGTGGATTTACCGATCGACTCATCCATAAGAAGGATAGATCCTCATGGCCAAGTGAGTTTATTTCCTACCTTTTTACGTACTTGGTTGTGCTTGTAGCTAGAGGTACTAAAAGTAGGGAAAGATGAAAATGAACTATGTATGATAATATTGGTTGAAAATAATGCTAACCATACCGAGACATGAATCGTTGTTAATTAACTCGTGTTTTACTATTATTATATTGAAGTGTGTGCAAATTTTGTGATCACCTTTAAATTACTTTAATCATATACTATGAATTATACTAATTGATTCATGTATATCATGTAGTTAGATTCATTGCATGAGCTGCTATTCTTGAGGGGACAAGAGTATGGTAGCCGGGTGTGTAGTAGCCAGAAATCTGCAAGATGGGCGATTAGGAGCCTGAAAGAACTATTTTGAGATGGGCGAGTATGCGCCTGAAATAAACTACATGAGTTGGATTTAAAGATGGGTTTTAAAGAGCCTAGAACACCTAACCCTGAATTGAGGAGTAAATCCATTCAAACATATCATTTCCGGTAGATCATATTTATTGCTTGATCACTTGCTTGATGCATTCATATGCTTGTTTAATAACTTGATTGAAATTATTTATACAAGTACGTTGATTCATGAATATTCTCACTAAGCTAGTTATGCTTATACTCCGATATACCTTTGTTGTACAGGACCTATATCTTTTATGCCCGAGGACTTCATATACTCAAGGGGATGATGTTTTAGAAAAGCTTCTGGAAACCTTTTGAAGATCTTAGGTTAAATATCTTTTAATGTCTTTTAGTGTTAGCATTATCTTGTGGTGAGAAAGGTTAAGTTGATATTATGATTGTTTGAAGAATTATAGGGGAAAACCCCTAAGATGATGTAAGGATTATATTCTCTTAATGATAAATTGGATGATTATTTAGATTCTTGTATGCTGTATTTACTATCTCAAACTATATATCCCACCGGTGTCTCGTATTGTTGTGATAGATGCCTTACATATAGTGTTGAAAACTTTCGCATGACTTTGAGAAGTCATTCTTAAGTTTTAATACCGTATGTGGCGGACTGCGACGTTCAGGATACCTTTGGGGCGGGACAATATCCCTTAGTAGATCTAAGTTTTACTCATCAAGATCACTCATTTATGATACCTATTCCCTAAGCCTTTCATTATTATTGTAAAATACTCATTTTGAAGTTGAAAAATAGCTTTTCTACATAAGGTTATTTTTAGATCCGAATTTCCAAAAATTATTTTTGTTGAAATTAAAATAGATCTAAAGCTAAAAGGCTTAAGGAATAGGTATCATAAATGAGTGATCTTGATGAGTAAAACTTAGATCTACTAAGGGATATTGTCACGCCCCAAAGGGTATCCTAAACGTGGCAGTCCACCACATATGGTATTAAATACTCATTTTGAAGTTGAAAAATAGCTTTTCATATAGGGTTATTTTTAAATCTGAATTTCCAAAAATTATTTTTATTGAAATTAAAATAGATCTCAAGCTTTCTAACACTTTTCCCACTATTAACATGCTACTACAAGTTCTTTATGTACATAAAAAAAAAAGGCATTTATGAACTCAAACAACTAGATATAGTTTATTATACTAGCCATAAAAGCAAATGCACTATGATCATTATGTAGATATGGTTAAATGATGTATAAATGCACAAAACATTAATAATAACAACATAACTAAAAAACAAAGCATAATAATAGCAAAACAACATAAATAGCAAGATCTACAACATTGTGATGGCAAGGATCTCATGTTCAAGTGTTTCCACGTCCTCGCATAAAGCTCATGGGGATTTTGAGTGGACTCACATATGTATGATTTTTCCATTACATGTTTTTAAGGTGGTAAAGTATAGATCTATTACCTATTTAGATGTGTGGAGTAAGAAAACATGAAGGAAAACAAGAGCGTGTGTGTATGTGCGCGCGCTAGAGGGAGGAGGTGTCACGGCATGGAGAGGGGAGAAGAGAGAGTTTGCAAAGTTTTCCAAGAGTGAAAATGAAGAAAGAAAGAAAATGAAATGCTGAAGACATAAAAGAGTTTATATAGAAAATGGATTAAGGTTTATGTAATAAAAGAAAGAAAAAAAATAAAACAAATAGAGAGGGAGGGCATGGGGGGGTGCCGGTTTCTTCAAGAGAGAGAGGGAGATGTGTGTGTTGTGTTATGCAAGTTTAAAAATTAAATTAAGTAATTTTAGTAGCAAAAGTTGTATTGGAAAAGTAAATGTAAGGAAAATGATGAAATACTGAAAGAACAAATTATAAGGATGTAAGAATAGGGCATGGGTGGTTGTACTTGATGAACAATGTGAAAGAAATCAAAAAGTATATTAGACAATTAAAGTACATATAGTAAAGAAAATACTATAAAAGGCTATAACTGTAATTTTTATAACCCGAAAAATTATATAACTGATATATTTGAAAATTTTATGAAATGACGATCTAATGGTACTAATAACATATTTTTAATATTTTGAGACCCCGAGACATGCTTTTTAATGTTTGTATCTGATTGGATTCGAAATTGATAAAAAATTTACTAATCTGATATTTTTAAGTATCCTAATATTATTACGAATCAATCTACACTCTTCACTTGTATTTCAACTTCTTGTTAGCCCCTAATTTTTTTGTATAATATCAAGTTCAAACCCTAAACCGAAAAGTCAACCGAACAAAAGTCAACAAATTCCTAGGAAACCATAGTAGTTTAGATTTGGCATTCCCATATTCCTAAAACAAGGAGTCGAAATATGAGTAAATGGTGTAGTTTGGTTCGTAATAATACTATGATGCTTTAAAAGATAAAATTAGCGAATTTTCGATGTGTTTCTAACCCGATAGTATACAGACTTCAAAAAGTATGTCCCGGGGCTCGAAATATTAAATATATGATATTAGTACCATTAGACTCATATTTCATAAGATTTCTAAATATATCAGTTATATAATTTTTCGGGTTATAAAAGTCACAGTTATAACTTTTTATCGTATTTTCATTACTATCGATACTTTAAATGTCTAATCTACTTTTTGATTTCTTCTATACTATTCACAAGTACAACTACCCATAACCTATTTCTTACATCCTACTCTTACAATTTCATCATTTTCCTTACAATTTACTTTTCTAATATAACTTTCATTACTTAAATTACTTAATTAATTTTGAATCTTACACAACACAAGATGAAGAAACTCCCTCTCTTCCTCTTGAAATCGGCGCAAATCCCCTCCCTCTTTCCTCTCTCCAATTTGTTTTATTTTCCTTTCTTTTATTACACATATCTAAACCACAAGTCTATATAAATCCCTTTATACCAACTTCTTTTCACTTCCTTTCTTCCTTCCTTCTTACTTTAGAAAATTTTTGCAAAAACTCTCTTCTCTTTCTCTCCAAAACCATAACTCACATACACACACACTCACATATTTTTTCTTCAAGTTTCTTGATCTAAACATCTAATAGGTAATAGATCTATACCTTATTACCTTAAAAATATGTAATGGCATGTTCATTCATGTGTGATTCCACATAAAAATCCCCATGAGTCAAGCTAGGGATGTGGAAACACTTGAACATGAGATCCTTGCCATCACAATGTTATAGATCTTGTTATTTGAGTTGTTTTGCTATTATCTTGTTTTATTATCAATTTATATTGTTATCATTAATGATTTGTGCATATATTCATCATCTATTTATATTCATATAACCATCATAGTGTTCATGCATTTATGACTAGTATAGTAAACTAGATCTAGTTGTTTTAAGTTCATAAATGCATTAGACTTTTGTTTTATGTTCGTAAATAACTTGTAATAGCTTGATAATAGTAGAAAAGTATGAAAGCTCAAGATCTACTTTAGTTTCAAGAAAAATAAATTTTGAAAATTCGGATAAAAAAGGAACCATATTTAGAAAACCTATTTTTTAACCTTAAAATGTGTATTTTACATTAAAAATGAAGAGCTTAGGAAATAGATATCATCATTGAGTGATCTTGAAGAGTAAAATTTAGATCCACTAAGAAATATTTTCAAAACAAGGAAAAGTTTACAAAAGTTATGTTGCAATCTCAAAAACAAGTTTTAAATTCGTAATAAAAGAAGCTTGAAATGTAAACACCCATTTTTCAACTTCAAAACAAGATTTTATTAAAGAAATGGAAACCTTAAGGGGTAGGTTTGATTAGGAAATGGTTTTTCAAAGACTAAATGAGTTTTACAAAGAAAACAAACTCAAATGAAATTTTCAAAAATTCGGATTTGAAAATGACCATTATTTAAACACCTATTTCCAAAAGCCAAAATAACGATTTTTATAAAAAAAAAAAAATGGAAGTCCTAAGGGATACATATAAAAAGACCTAATTTTGACAAAGATAAGAGAGGTTTATCAAAGTATAATCCTACAACAATGAATGGTTTCCAAGAATAGATTAACCCATGTTTTCATTTTCAAAAATTTTATAAAATTCGTAATTAGGTAAACCACCTAATTAAACATCTATTTTCTAACTCCAAAATGAAGGTTTTTTATTTAAATAATGAAGGTGATGGCTATGTAGGTCATCAAGGTTGAGTTTTGATAAAAGCAAGTGTCACGCCCCAATGGGTACCCTAAACGTGACAGTCCGCCACACTCAATACTAAATCTTAAGTATGACAACCTTAGCCATTCCCAAAAGCTTTTATATTAAGTGTAAGGCGTACTTTCACAACTTTAGAGGACCATATAAGGAATTATGAAGCTTAAGGGGATATAAAAACATATTAAGAAAAGAGGATTCACAATAATTATTCATTCATGTTAAAGACTTTACAAACTTAGGGACAACACCCTAAATTACTAATCTATTATATAAATATATGCATGCTAATACTAGGCTAAATTTTACCCAAATTTCTAATGTTCAAGAGAGATTACTTGCCCGCATGGTCCACGTGGCCTTAACCATAAGTACGGGAACTGCAAAAGATATCTATTGGGGTATAAGCTAATAGGCTTAGTGGGAACTATTTCCATAAATAACTTCTTGTAACAAGATTCAAACAAATTGATTTAATCAAACAAATGTAATGCACAAGCACGTGGGCAAACAAGCATATAACTTTTCGGGAACTATATGTTGAATGGATTTACGCCCTCCATTCGGGGTTTGGTGATACTTATCATCAAAACAAGTAGTTTTAATAACAGAAAATTTTAAGCTTGCGAGCACTCATTGCCAAGCATTCATTAAAAGTTTAAACTTGCGAGCACTCATCGCCAAGTATTCCGAATCTACTTGATTTGACCTTGCTTTCGGATCAACCGCCAAGCATATTCCATTAAGCCGCCAAGCAATCGCTTTCGGATCTCCCGCCAAGTGTTGCTTTCGACATGAGCTTACTATCCTTCTCACCCAAGGATAATAACCCAACCATGCAATGTGACTCACTTCGTGGTATGCATGAGTTCATTGATTTATAAAGTCATAACATAATTATTTTCAACTTTATGGCAATCAAGGAATTTCACACAAATCAATATTAAACTAAAACAATCACTTAGAACAATTCGGGCTTGGATATTCTTAGAATTCTTTCAAGGAATTATTTTACATGCATATCGGTTTATCTTTTCCTAACTCTAGTGCAACTAGTTTGCAAGCACAACAAGTATAGCATTTAATGGAAATAAACTCACGATGCCATTGTCGTCTATTCCTCTAAGCGGTTGAGTTGTTCACATACTCCACTTAATCGTAATAGTTCTTGGGGTAAAGGAATCCTTCCTCGGGGTTACCTAACCAAAGAAAATACCCACAATGAGTTTTTCTTGATGATTTTCTTGAATTTTGACAAAACAATGTCAAAGAACGTTAAAGTTCGTATAGAAGAATGTTCCAACTTAAAATGGCCATAACGTGGTCATTTTAACTCGGAATCGCGCATATAATATACCGATTCCTACCTACTCGAAAAGATCTACCCATTTCCAAAATTATTTCCATCAAACAAAGCCATATAGGCTCCAAAACAGTGGTGACAAAATTCACCACGGATTTTCAAGTAAAAACAACTTTGGTTCAAGAAATCAAAATTTGTTTGATAAATACTTAGTTATCTATATAGTTGAAAAATTCTCTTTTTATAACTATATAACTCATATTTAAGCATGCTCAAGTGTCTTGTTGTCCAAATTATTTTTCTTAGGTAAAACAATGTCGGGTTGAAGCTTTTCGGAAATTGTTTTTGTAAATTTCTTTGAAATGAATACCTTGCTTTCTTTGTTTTCTAAAAACGTTTTATGTTGGTTTTATTTATCTTTCCAAGTGACTTTTGAAAATAAAATTTTCTACTTTCTAAGTTACATTAATACTATATTTGAAGTTTTCTTAGGAAATATGTTATTCTTCATTTTTCTTGTGTAAATTCCTTTGTTTACTTGTTTTGCAAAAATCCTTTCTTGATATTTCTCATTCTTTTTCTCATTTTCAAAAATAATCATCCATGCATGAAAATTTGTTTTCTTCATAAAAACAATGTGGAACAATTAAGGACTTTTTGTAGAAAAACTAATTTCTATAATCTTATTAACTTCTTCTTGTAACTTGAAAAGAAATAACTTTATTATTTTCAAACCATAAATTTTCTTTGCCTATTTGTTTGCAAGGTCTTTACTTAAAAATTTCCTTAGTCATCCATCTTATTTTCTTTCTTTATGAAAAGAACCATTTTTGTCAACAAAATATTTTCTTTTGAAAAACAAGGTGATAATAAAGATCTAAGTGGCTTCTTTAAAGTAAAAGTAGTTTATAAAATTATAGTGAGTTCTTTTTTTGAAAAGGAATGAGTTTATTTTGTTGCTTTATAGATTTTATACTTTACATAAACTTATTTCTAAGTGACAAAATTCTTCTTTTTGTTTAAATAAAATTATGGACAACAATCTAAATGAACATGATTATGAGAATAATAATAACCAAAATAACATAAAGCATAATAATAAAGTCAAGTATTGGAGTCTTAGCTTTTTCAAGGCTCCCGGGACTAAGAAGTAAACTAGTCCCATAATAAAATGAAATGAAAGAAGGAAAAGCTTGTTTTGACTTGATGAGGACAAGTCTAAGACTAGAGACTAGTCTTAAAAACAACTTGAAATAAATAAATTGCATTGAAGTAAATAAATTGCATGAAAGGTAAATAAATTGCAAGATCATGAGCTTATATGCTCTAAATAATGTATATAGCTATATAGATATAGTAGATAGTTATGAACATAAAAGAGACATAAATGAACATAAGAGAAACATAAATGAATATGAACATAAAGAAATTATGATTATGAACAAAAACAAAGTATGAACCTATTGTTGCTTTCTTAACCTTCATGGTTTTAGAAAACACACACTAAGCTCATACTAAGTAGATGAACATGGAGACTTCTTGAGGAACTTTTACCTAAAGAAGATGAGCTTAAAGAGACTTCTTGAAGAACTTCTTGAGAGAAATTCTTGAGAGATTTTGAGAGAGTAATTTTAGTGTAGAAGTGGTGTGAAAGAAGTGAAAGAGGGGGGGTATTTATAGGATTTGAGGAGTGATTTTTGTGTGATTAAAATAAAGTGAAAATTAAAACAAATTGAGGGCATTGAGGGGGGGTAGCGCCGGCCATGAGTGTGAGGGAGTGTGATTTATTTTTTTGACTTTTTGAAATAAAAGATGTAATATGTAAGGTAGATGTGATATAAAGTTATGGGAAAGGTAAAAAGTTAAGTTTAGGTTATGTAGAGTGTAAGAATAGGTGTAAGAAAAGTAGAAAAGTAAGATAAAAGAATAGTGTAGAATAGTAATGAATAGTGTAATGTAAAGTAGATATGACAATTAAAGTACCGGTAGTAAGAAAATACGCGTATAATAGCTATATCTGTTATTTTTACTTACCGAAAAATTACGAAACTGATATTTTTGGAAAACTTATATTTTTACGAGTCTAACGGTGTATTCGGAATATTTTTACTATTCCGGCTTCCGGACACGTTTTTCGAGAACTGTGTCCGATCGGGTTCGAAGGACACCCGAATTTCGCGAAACTGAAACTTTTATAAAACCTATGGTTATTACGAACTATTCTAGCTAATTATCCCAACTTCGTTTTCTAGGGCAAAGAAAACGGCAATGCCGGATTTAGATGGATACGGTAAACTAGGGTTTTGTTGACTTTTAGGGTTCCGTTTGACTTCCGGTTTAGGGTTTTATGCTAAACCGATTCTGAAAATTTAGGGGTTTATAGCAAGTACGATTTTACAAGAAAAAAAAAAACTATTTTTCTTAAGTCAAGTAAATTTCAAAAGTTTAGCAAAGTAAAAGTTTTTCAAAAAGAATTCTTGATACTACATATATATACATATAGATAAATCATCTTGTAACCTTCATGACAATAGCTTGTAGGTATTGTATATATACACGATACAATTGTAGAAATAAAGTTAGAAAAGTAATGCCACATACTTCTTGTTGACATTATCTAAGTGCATGAGAAATTAGAAATTTCCAACCCTCATGAATCATGCATGGTATTGAGTTATATATTATATAATAGAGTCTTCCAAGATATAATGATAGCTAAGTATCTATCAAAGCTTTAGTATGATGTTTGTTTTGAGGTTAAAAGTTGAATTGTGGAATGGGCAATTCGTGTAGTATTTTGTACCCTACTATTCATGGAACAACCGACCTCATTTGTTGGAATAACTCTAAAAATAGATAGCTCTTATCAAAGGTAGAAATCGGTATATAATATGAGAAATTCCAAGTTAAAATAACCAAGTTATAGCCATTTTAAGTTGAAATTTCCTCTTAGACGAATTTTGATGAACTTGATAGAATAGAATTTATAAGTTCATTCAAATTTCATAGAAAATACTCACTAGGGTTATTTCTTTTGATTAGGAGAATTAGGAGATGGACTAGACCTCCCCAAGAACTATTACAATTAAGTGGATTTCTATGCCATGGCAAAGTGAGTTCACTATCTTAAAGTTTTATGCTTATGCTTGTGCTTGTGCTTGTGCTTGTAATATTAGTGGCATTAGAATTAGGACAAGATAAAATTGATTGTATGAATATGATTTTATTATGGGTGAATGAATAATAAGAATATCGAAATAAGCTTGTTGTAATTATTTGAATTATTTAGTGTAGAATTGGATTGTCAGTAATATCTATGATCACACATAAACTGTTAAATTATTATGCCATGATCTTATAATTAAATTGACATGAATACCATATGTGAGTCACATTGCATAGGTTATTATACCTTTGTGGGAAGAAGGCATAATAGCTGGGCAATGAGGGGCCTATAAACTCGAATATTGGCATAATGGCCAGAAATTTAAATTTTGGTGTATAGGCCGGAATTAAAAATGTGTGTGGGTAGGCACCTGTATCAACCATAGTATAAATGAAAAATAGGTGTGGGTGGGTACTTATATCAACCACAATAAAAAGTGAGAAATTTAAATGTTGGTCGTATGGGCTTGAAACACCTAACCCCGAATGAAGAGCGTAAATCCATTCAACATAAGAATTTACGGATGGTCTTATGTATTGTATGCTCACATGTTTGTGCATTTCATATGGTTGTCAATAACTTGTCCTATTACATACTGTTGTTGAGTATGTAATTTGGGAGTGAGACTCACTAAACTCGTAAGCTTATACCCAATAGTTTCCTATTGCAGTATGAATATTTATGGTTATCTCTGAGAAGTCACTTTGAGGTACAGCTTTTGGAGTCTAAGGAGCTTTTTGAAGAAGTCAGGACCTAGATGTAGGCGTAGACTTCTAGTTAAATCTCCTAAATGGATATATATATATATATATATGTATATATGATGGTTGTTGTAAGAGACTTTTGAGAACTTAAGGACTCTTAATATTTTGATGGAGGTATGCCCCTTAGATCATGTAATAGCCTAATCTAGCTATAACTATTATGATTTACTTTCTTATTACTATGTATGTCTCCTTAAGCTATTTCGAATCAAAGTATGGTTCCTATATGTCGAACGTGAGCCTTACACCTGGTGTTTAAACTCATGGAGTACTAAGGTTGTCATACTTGAGTTTAAATATTGAATATAGCGGACTGTCGCGTTTAGGATACCCTTTGGGGCGTGACACTTCTTGGTTTAAGAACATAGGGTTGCCGAATCTAAACCGTTAGGGTTTCTTAAGGATTTATTGACTTAAGGCTTTCGGTTGACTTTCCAATTTAGGGTTTGAACTCAATATTACCCTAAAAATTAAGGGTTTACACGCAACGAGTTCAAAGACCAAGACTCGACAAGTTTAAAAAATACACAGCATTGGTCGAGGGGTTCCCCAATGCCTTGATGAGTCCATCGTTCAAGGTATAACAAGTTCAAAATCTAAGACTTGACAAGATCAAAGAAGCACAGTATTGGTCAAAGGTAAATTTAAGGTACGATAGGTCCTAAGTCACGACAAGTTTGAATTCAAGACTCTCTGGAGTTCAAGTGAGCAAAGACATGTAGAGGTAAAAATGAGATGCGACAGTTTGAGGCATGACGAGTCTTTAAGGCATGATAGTTTAAATATTAGAGCCAATGTGGCAAACAAAGCTATGGAAGTGCATATAATGCTTAGCGACTTAAAAAACATTATTTCTAATGGACATTTGAATTTTTGAAGGCTACATATACTCTATCCTTAAAAGATTCAACAGTACATATGTAAACCCCTAAATTTTCGGAATCGGTTTAGCACAAAACCCTAACCGGAAGTCAAACGAAACCCTAAAGGTCAACAAAACCCTAGTTTACCATAACCGCTTAAATCCGGCATTGCCGTTTTTTTTGGCCCTAAAAAACGAAGTTGGGATAATTAGCTCGAATAGTTCGTAATAACCATAGGTTTCATAAAAGTTTTAGTTTCGCGAGATTCGAGTGTCCTTCGAACCCGATCGGACACAGTTCTCGAAAAACGTGTCCGAAAGCCCAGACTAGTAAAAATATTCCGAATATACCGTTAGACTCGTAAAAATATAAGTTTTCCAAAAATATCAGTTTCGTAATTTTTCAACAAGTAAAAATAACAGATATAGCTATTATACGCATATTTTCTTACTACCGGTACTTTAATTGTCATATCTACTTTACATTACACTATTCATTACTATTCTACACTATTCTTTTATCTCTACTTTTTCTTACACCTATTCTGACACTCTACATAACCTATAATCTTAACTTTTTACCTTTCCCATAACTTTATATCACATCTACTTTACAAATTACATCTTTCATTCAATAAAAGCCACAAAAATAAATCAAATCCAACCCCCCCCCCCAAATCACACAATGGCCGGCGCCCCTTTTGCCCCTCCCCCTCAATTTTTTGTTTTAATTTTATTTATTTAAATCACACAAAAATCACTCCACATTTTCCTATAAATACCCCCCTCCTCTTTCACTTCTTTCACACATTCACTACCCACAAATTCTTACCAAAACTCTCTCAATTTTTCCTCTCAAAGCTCTCTCAAATTACTATCTCAAAACTCTCTCAAAATAATTCCACAACAACTTCCACCAACAACAAAAACCCATAACCACATAACCATATCAAAGTCTTCTTTAGGTAACCCCTTTATGATTCTTTCTTCTTCTTTATGTCATGTAACTTTACATGACCATAGTATGAGTTTCCAAATACTACAAGTTGTGGAAACTACATTATGTTCATGTATTGTTCTTGTTCATGCCAATCCATTTATGTTTATGTTGATTTATTATTGTTTATATATCTATACATATTCTTTAGAGCATATAAGCTCACTTGCAATTTATTTATTTCATGCAAAGCAATTTATTTACTTTTCCATTGCAAATTTATTTATTTATTCCTTGATGAAATAAGACTAGTCTCTAGTCTTAGACTTGTCCTCATCAAGTCAAAACAAGCTTTTCTTTCTTTCATTTTATTTCATTATGGGACTAGTTTATTTCTTAGTCCCGGGAGCCTTGAAAAAGCTAAGACTCCAATACTTGACTTTACTATTTATGCTATTTTGTTTATTGTTTTTCTCATAATCATGTTTATTTAGATTGTTGTCCAAAAGTTTTATTTTCTAAAGATAATCAAATAAAATAAGGCTTTTTGTCGCTTAGGAATAAGTTTATGTGAAACATAAAAATATAAGATAACAAAAATAAACTCATTCATTTTCAAGATACAAAAAGAATTCACTATGAATTTAGAAACTATTTTTACTTAAAAAAAAAAAGCTACTTAAATCTTTATTACTCTACCTTGTTTTCAAAAGAAAATATTTTGTTGACAAAACGGTTCTTTTCATAAGAAAGAAAATAAGATGGATGACTAAAGGAAATTTTTAAGTAAAGACCTTTGCAAACAAATAGGCAAAGAAAATTTATGGTTTGAAAATAATAAAGTTATTTCTTTTCAAGTTACAAGAGGAAAATAATAGAATTATAGAAAGTTGTTTTTCTACAAAAAAAAAAAAGTCCTTAATTGTTCCACATTGTTTTTATAAAGAAAACAAGTTTTCACGCAAGGATGATCATTTTTTGAAAAAAAAAATATATATATATATATATATATATGAGACATGAGAAAAAGAATGAGAAATATCAAGTAAGAATTTTTGCAAAACAAGTAAACAAAAGAATTTACATAAGAAAAATGAAGAATAACATATTTCCTAGAAAACTTCAAATATAGTATTAATGTAACTTAGGAAGTGGAAAATCTTATTTTCAAAAGTCACTTAGAAAAAGATAAATAAAACCAACGTTTTTAGAAATAAAAGAAAACAAGGTATTCATTTCAAGGAAATTTACAAAAACAATTTCCGAAAAGCTTCAACCCAACATTGTTTTACCTAAGAAAAATAATTGGACAACAAGACACATAAGCATGCTTAGATATGAGTTATATAGTTATAAAAAGAGAATTTTTCAACGATATAGATAACTAAGTATTTATCAAACAAATTTTGATCTCTTGAACCAAAGTTGTTTTTACTTGAAAATCCGTGGTGAATTTTGTCACCACTGTTTCGGAGCCTATATGGCTTTGTTTGTAGGAAATAATTTTAGAAATGGGTAGATCTTTTCGAGTAGATAGAAATCGGTATATTATATGCACGATTCCGAGTTAAAATGACCAATTTATGGCCATTTTAAGTTGGAACATTCTTCCATACGAACTTTAACGTTCTTTGACATTGTTTTGTCAAAATTCAAGAAAATCTTCAAGAAAAACTCATTGTGGGTATTTTCTTTGGTTAGGTGACCCCGAGGAAGGATTCCTTTACCCCGAGAACTATTGCGATTAAGTGGAGTGTGTGAACGACTCATCCGCTTAGAGGAATAGACGATAATGGCATCGTGAGTTAATCCCCGTTATTTTTCATATTCTTGATTGTGCTTGTAAAATTAGTTGCACTAGAATTTAAGAAAAATCAAAAGGAAGTGCATGATAATATGTTGAAAGAATACTAAGTATATCGAAACTCGATCTGTTTGTAATAAAGTTGTATGTGAATTAATATCTTGAAATGTTTGAAATTGATTGATCACTTGAAAGAATTTAAACGTAACTACTAGACTTTAATTAAAGAAACTATTCATGCACTTCATATGTTGAGTCACATTGCATTCGCTACTATACAATTGGTGGAACAAGTGTATAATAGTGATGGTAGACATAACCGGTATATCATGTAAGTGGCGAGTAGGAGCCGGTAAGAACTACTTAAATTGATGGCTAGTAGGAGACTGTAATAAACTACAAGTTTTTGATGGCTAGTAGGAGCCTATAATAACTACAAGTTTTTGATGGCGTATAGGAGCCGGTAAGATCTATAAAAGTGATTTTAAAAGTTGTGGTTGTAATTGGCCTGAATACCCAACCCCGAATGAAGGGCGTAAATTCATTCAACATATGATTCCCGGAAAGTCATATGTCTTGTATGCTCACGTGGTTGTTGCATTTCATACGTTTGAATAATAAACTTGATTGATAATTTACTTCGAGTATGAAATTTTTTGGGATTTACTCACTAAGCCTAGTAGCTTATACCCCGATAGATATCTTTTGCAGTTCCCTTACTTATGTTTAAGGCCACGTGGACCATGCGGGCAGGTAATCCCTTTTTGAACATTAGAAATCTAAATAAAGAATAGCTTAGTATTGGCATGTTAATATGTATATACTAGATTAGTAATTCAAGGAATTGTCTTTAGGTTTGTAAAGTTTTTGCCATGAACAAATAATTATTGCGAATCCTCTTTTCTTAATATGTTTTTATATCTCCTTAAGCTTCATAATTCCATATATGGTCCTCTAAAGTTGTGAAAGTATGCCTTACACTTAATATAAAAGCTTTTGGGAATGGCTAAGGTTGTCATACTTAAGCTTTAATATTGAGTGTGGCGGGCTGTCACGTTTAGGGTACCCATTGGGGCATGACAATAGAAGTGTGAAAAGAGCTTTTACTTGCAAATAAATAAATTATTAATTTTTTTATTCTCTTATTCATTAATTTGTATATCTTAAAAAGGAGAGAGAAAAATATTTTAGTGCTCTATTATTGTATTTGATATTTATTAGAGTATCTAGTGAAAGAAAGGAAATACCTTATTTCCTAAAGTGTTGTAATAGTGGTGTATGGCTCAGTTTGTGCGTGATTGTCTATGGTGATAAATAAAGTGGTAGTGAAGTCCTCGATTGGAGGCATTGGTAGATCATGTGGAGTAAGAAATGGGTTGAACTCTACGTTCAATATGAATAGAAAATTTCTATCCATATCTCTTTAATTTCTTATATTACAAATTTACTATGTATTATCCACTGCAATTAAATTTAAAATTAATATAGTGTATTAAAATTAATCGTTTGAGATTTTTTGGACAAAAACTCAATTTACCCCTCAAGTATTTTATAGAGTATTTTCATGGTTTCACTAGCATGATGCATCATTGGAATATTATGTGGCACCTACATAAAAGACACATACTTGTCTTATAAAACAAAATATAGGAAGAGAGTTTAGTGTATTTACCTAAGGAATGAAGTGGAAATGTGAGAGGGAGAATTGAGGGAGAGAGTGACGGGAAAGAGAGGTAGGGAAGGGAGAGAATTTTGAGTGAGTTTATGTGTTTGAAGAGAAAGAGAGTGTCACGCCCCAAGGGATACCCTAAACGTAATAGTCCGCCACACTCAATATTAAAGCTTAAGTATGACAACCTTAGCCACTCCCAAAAGCTTTTGATATTAAGTGTAAATCGTGCTCTCACAAATTTAGAGGACCATACATGGAATTATGAAGTTTAAGAAGATATAAGAACAGATTAAGAAAAGAGGATTCATAACATTCATTGATTCATAATAGTGATCTTACAAAGCTTAGGGACATTTCCCTTATTTACAAATCTATTACAAGAGTATTTCTACAACTTATCCAATGCTAACTTTATCTTGAGATTCCTTAACTAAAAGGGAAATACTTGATTGTAGGGTCCACGTAGCCTCAACCACAAATATGTAAACTGCAAAAGATATCTCTAGGGGTATAAGCTAATAGGCTTAGTGAGAACTATTTTCATAAATAACTTCTTGTAACAAAATTTCAAACAAGTTGTTTAATCAAACAAATGGAATGCAACATATACGTGGGCAAACAAAGCATATAGTTTTCCGGGAACTATATATTGAATGGATTTACACCCTCCATTCGGGGTTTGGTGATACGTAACCTCAAAACAAGTAGTTTTAGTTAAAAAGATTTATACTTTCGACCAATATCGCCAAGCATATGAAGTCTACTTGAATTGAGCCTTGCTTTCGGATCTTCCGCCAAGCATTTCCTTCATGTCGTTAAGCAACCGCTTTTGGTCACTCCACCAAGTGTTGCTTTCAACCTAAGCTACAATCCTTCTCACCCAAGGATAATAACCCAATGCAATGTAACTCACTTCATGATATGCATGAATCCATTTATTTATGATATCAAAACATTATTTTTATCAGATTTAAGGTGATCAAAGAATCTTATACAAATCAAGTGTTATACTAAAACAAACATTAAATCAATTCCAGCCTCGATATTCTTAGGATTCTTTCAAAGAATTATTTTACATACATCTCCATTTATCTTTTCTTAATTCTAATGCAACTAAATTACAAGCACAACAAGTAAAGCAATTTAAGGAAATAAACTCACAATGCCAAGACGACGATTTCTCTAGCGGATGAGTCACCCACACACTCCACTTAATCGAAATAGTCCTCGGGGTAAAGGTATTCTTCCTCGAAATCACCTAATCAAAGAAAATATCCAAAATGAGTATTTCTTGTTGATATTCTTGAATTTTGACAAAACAATGTCATGAGAACGTCAAAGTTCGTATAAAGGAGAGTTCCAATTTAAAATGGCAATAACTTGGTCATTTTAACTCGGAATTGCGCATACAATATACCGATTTCTACCTACTCGAAAAGATCTATCCATTTTTAAAACTATTTTCATCAAACTAAACCTTTTAGGCCTTGAAACAATGGTGATCAGATTCACTACGAATTTTCTTGTTGTCCATTCATGTTTCTTTAAGTAAAACAATGATAATTTGGTGTTTTAAAAATCTATAGTTTAAGAGAAATCATTTTGTAAATTTTTTAAAATAAGTACTTCAATTCTTTTGTTTTCAAAGAATTTCCTTATGTTTGACTTATTTATTTTTTCCTAGATGACTTTTTGAAGAGTAATTTTCTTCTTTTCTACATTCTCTATATTAGTGTTATTTTTCCTATTTATTTTCTATACAAATTTTCTTTGACCATTTGTTTAAAAAGATCTTAGTTTGAAAATTCCCCTTCCTTTCTTATGTTATGTTTTTAATAGAAATAATTTTTGTATCAAAAATCATTTTCTTTTTGAAAAACAAAGTGAAATAACAAATGATTTAAAAAGCTTTTCATAACAAAAATAGTTTCTAAAATTGTAGTGAGTTCTTTTAATAACTTGAAAAGGAATGACTTTATTTTGTTAAACCATAGATTTTATATTTCCTATAAACTTATCCCTAAGTGATAAAATCTCCTTTTATTAATTATTTTTAGAACTTAAAAAATTTGGACAACAATCTTAATGAACATGATTTATGAAAAATAATAGCAAAAAAAATTAACATAAATAATAAATAAAGTCAAGTATTGGGAGTCTTAGCTTCTTGAAAGCTCCGGGACTAAGAAATAGATTAGTCCAAAAGAAAATAAAATAAAATAAAGAAAATTTTGTTTGACTTGATGAGAACAAGTCTAAGACTAGAGACTAGTCTTAAAATAGCAAGAATTAAATAAATTGCAATGAAATAAATAAATAACTTACATTGCATGAAAATAAATAAATTACAAGTGAGCTTATATGCTCTAAAGAATATGTATATATATGTATATAGATGCATAATAATACTTAGATATAATAACAAGAACAAGAACAAGAACAAAATAAAACAATATAAAAGTGGTTTTGGAATTATTTTGAGAGAGTTTTGGGAGGATATTTGAAGAGAGTTTTGAGTAGAGAATTTGTGAGTAGTAATTGTGTGAAAGAAGTGAAAGAGGATATGGGTATTTATAGGAAAATATGGAGTGATTTTTGAGTAATTAAAATAAAAGAAAATTGAAACAAAATTGAGAAAGAGGGAAGAGGGGGTGGCGGCCATAGTATAAAGGAGAGAGATTGTGTTTTATTTTTTGTATTTTTGTTGATTAAATGAAGTAATAAGTAAGGTAGATGTAAAATAAAGTTATGGGAAAGGTAAAAAGTAAAGGTTATAGGTTATGGTGTATGTAAAAGTAGGTGTAAGAGAAAGTAGAGATAAAAGAATAGTGTAGAATAGTAATGAATAGTGTAATGTAAAGTAGACATGACAATTTAAGTACCAGTAGTAAGAAAATATATGTATAATTACGATATCTGTTATTTTTACTTGCCGAAAAATTATAAAACTGATATTTTTAAAATCCTTATATTTTTACGAGTCTGACAATATATTCGGAATATTTTTACTATTTCAAACCCCGGGACACGTTTTTCAAGAGCTATGTCCGATCGGGTTCAAGACGATTTGCGGTTTTACTAATCTGATCTTTTTAAGCTTTTTTAGGTAATTACGCACTATTCTATACACTAAACTCTTACTTACTTTCTCCGAGTTACTTATTCGGGATTGCTGGACTTAAGCTATTACGTTTAACTGGGGTTTTGTTGACTTTAGAGTTCCGGTTAAATTCTAAATTAGGGTTTTAAGCTAAACTGGTTCAGAAAATTTAGGGGTTTTACATAGAGAGAAGAGGAGAGGAGAGAAAGTGGCTTAAAGATTGAGAGAAAAATTGGAAAAAGAGAGGGAATTGTTGAGGGAGGAGGGGGTATGGGGTGGTTAGTGTATGGTCGTTGCCATTTAATGGAGAGAGTGAGAGAGAGTACATTAGTTGTTAAAGAAAAGTATATTGAGTATGGTGTTAAGTAAGAAGTGTGTAAAAATAGGTACGGTGTAAGAATAGAATGATAAAAGTGATTAAGTGAATAGTAAATAAAGTACAATGAATAAGACAAATAATACTGGTTGAAAATACAATACGTGTAAAATTCAGTTCAACTAACATTTTTATAATTTGATAAAATATACTAATATATTTAAAAACTAATTTAATATTATTTTATTATTAATTGTTATCCAGTTATGTTGCCTTGTTTGGCATGTTGACAATCTTGGATGAAGTTGTATTATTTAAGGTTTCAGAACGATTAGGATTTTGAAAACTTTTTTCATTTTAGGGAGGAGTTGTCCAAAACATTTTATTTATAAGATTTCTATATTTATTTAATTCATCTGACATTGTGGGGTTACTTTGCTATGTTCGATTAAGTCTAGGGTTCTTAGGGTTTAGGGTTTACTTGAATTAATTTTAGGGTTTTGGTCCTAGTTTCAATTCCAAGGTTTGTATTAGAACTAATTGAAAATTCTAAGGGTTTACTGTTCAGGTACCCATTTAAAATTTTATGTAAAGTTAATATTCTAAATTTGATATTTTCCATATTTGGAAATATGATCTTACTATATATTGCAAGATAATATAAACCAAGTAAAATTTGAAAATGGTTATTATTTGTGAATCATGTGTCATTTTCCTTATAACATAATTTTTTTAACTTGTTAAATAATATACCTCTATATATTGCAATATTTCTTTAGATTTTTTTTTCTTATAGTGTCATTAAAAAACTCTTATGAAATTATTCAAAAAGTCTCTATCAATCTTAGGATTGAAAGATTTATATTGACTAAGTCACGTACCTAAATTGAGAAAGGAATTTTTCAAGAATGTCATGAAGAATTTTTAGGACACTACAAAAGAAAATTTAAACAAATGTTATAACTATTTAAAATTTTTGAAAATTCATGTTATAAGACAAATGGCACTTGATTTACAAGTTATAATCTTTTTCAAATTTTGTTTGCTCTATTTTATCATAGAGTACATAATAAGACCTTATTTTTGAATAAAATTGACATTGAGAGTTTTCTAGTGATATAAGATTTGATAAAAATCGAACATTACATGTGAAAAATTATTTATGGCCAAGCTTATCATATATAAAAAAAAAATTTCTTTTTATTTCTAAAATAATATATCAATTAAAAAATCTAAAATTAATTTACAATGAATTAATACATAACTTTCCTTTAATTTTTAATCAATTAATTAGTAAATAGATAGTAAAATGCATTAAAACTAAAGTATATACACCAAAATACAATTAAAACTAAAGTATATGCGCTAAAATGCAAAAACTTATAATTGTGTTAACTTTTCTGCTAATAAAGACACTATATTGAAACTAAAAAAACTAAATCACTAAAATTAAAAGTTTAGATACTAAATTGCAAAAAATCAAATGTACATGCACTTCTAGTGCCTTTATCCAAATTATATTTAATGATATGGATATTTTTTTTCCTTACATGGTACAAAGTGTATACATATATACATAAAGACAATAATGAATGTCTCTGTTATTGCTTTGTATTGTTCTATCTTCTTTGAAAGACAACTGTACTAGTTGCTCATTTTCGACATGGGAATAACCACAAAAAAAAAAAAAAAACAGTTTTAAGAGTTCTTTGAACTCAATAGAGATACACACACACACATATATATATATATCAATTAATATAATGTAGACCTAAATAACAACTAATGGAAAAAATAAGTAGTTATTAATAAGACAATTAATAAATAGCCTTTTTTCCCGGATAATAAAAAAGTTGGGCTTATAAAAAATAATTTACAAATTTAACAATACCTAATGAAACCTAATATGATAGTGAATTTCTTTAGAAGTAAAGTTTTTCTTATAGGAAGCCAATTTAGGATTCTTAAAATTATAATGCCTAACTCTTAGGTTTAAAGAAATTTGGAAATTGATTAAGAGAAAATTCATCTAACTGAAAAAATCCAAATTTATCCAAGTCAATGCACAATTTGAGTCAACTCATATCAATTGGCATGAGGGTCAATTCATGAAGCCCCTGAATCGCACTAACATTACTTAGACAACACCGAACTATTACTGGCCCATTGGTTTGGTCTGCTTCAATGACAAGTGAATAATTATTATTATCATCATCATCATCATCATCACTACACTAGTGGCCTCAGTAAAAAAGGTAAACTATATAGAAATGCATTTAAGTTTAACGATAAATTCATTTAAGGTATCAACATTTCGAGTAGTTAAAGAAAGGAATTAACATTTGAAGATAAATGCATTTAAGGTATCAACATTTAAAGTGGTCAAAAAAAGACATCAACATTTTGCAAAGTAAATCAAAAATGTATCAATATTTGACTATTAATAAAACATTAAGAAAATTTAATTGAAAACTAATCCAAATATTGGTACTCTAGCAGAATTTTATAGACTATTGATACCTTATTTGATTTACTTTGCCAAATATTGATTCCCCTTTTTAATAATTTGAAACATTGATACCTTAAATGAAACTACATTGATATCTTTTAACGTAAATTACCCTAAAAAAAGTGTGGGATTAAATAGGAAACCCCATTAACCTAACTTTAAAAAAATAATAAAATTTCGATTATTCTTATAGTTCAATATTCATAACCCAATATAGGAATAACATGGTATATATGTGTATAAATATAAAGGATTGAATTGTTCATAATTATCATTATACTAATACACAACAAACATTTTAATTGATTATACTTACATTACATTCAAAACTTTCATTATGAGTGATTCACTATCCTAAGTACATAGTGACTTGTACTTTGAATGCTAGGATAGACATTAAACATGACCAATACTTAAAAAACTACTTAACTTATGCTTAAGAGTGCATGGTGTAAACCCCTAAATTTTCGGAATCGGTTTAGCATAAAAACCCTAACCGGAAGTCAAACGAAACCCTAAAGGTCAACAAAACCCTAGTTTACCGTATCAATCTAAGTCCGGCATTGCCGTTTTCTTTGGCCCGGAAAAACGAAGTTGGGTTAATAGCTCAAATAGCTCGTAATAACCATAGGTTTTATAAAAGTTTCAGTTTCGCGAATTCGGATGTCCTTCGAACCCGATCGGACGCAGTTCTCGAAAAACGTGTCCGGAAGCCCGGACTAGTAAAAATATTCCGAATATACCGTTAGACTCGTAAAAATATAAGTTTTCCAAAAATATCAATTTCATAATTTTTCGGTAAGTAAAAATAACAGATATAGCTATTATACGCGTATTTTCTTACTACCGGTACTTTAATTGTCATATCTACTTTACATTACACTATTCATTACTATTCTACACTATTCTTTTATCTCTACTTTTTCTTACACCTACTCTTACACTCTACATAACCTATATCTTAACTTTTTACCTTTCCCATAACTTTATATCACATCTACCTTACTTATTACATCTTTTATTTAACAAAATACAAAAATTAAATCACTCCCTCTCTCCTCTCAAAAGTGGCCGGCACTCTCTCTCTCTCTTCCCTCTCCATTTGTTTTAATTTATTTATTTTATCACACAAAAATCACTCCCATTTTCCTATAAATACCCCCTCCTCTTTCACTTCTTTCACACCACTTCTATACTAAAATTACTCTCTCAAAATCTCTCTAGAATTTCTCTCCAAGAAGCTCTTCAAGAAGTTCTCTTTAGGCTCATCTCTTTAGGTAAAAGTTCTTCAAGAAGTCTCCATGTTCATCTACTTAGTATGAGCTTAGTGTATGTTTTCTAAAACCATGAAGGTTAAGAAAGCAACATTAGATTCATACTTTGTTTTTGTTCATAATATCAATTTCTTTATGTTCCTTTATGTTCCTTATATTTCCTTTATGTTCTTCATATTTCTTTTATGTTCATAACTATCTACTATATCTAAATAACTATATACATATTCTTTAGAGCATATAAGCTCATAATCTTGCAATTTATTTACCTTTCATGCAATTTATTTACTTCAATGCAATTTATTTATTTCAAGTTGTTTATAAGACTAGTCTCTAGTCTTAGACTTGTCCTAATCAAGTCAAAACAAGTTTTTCTTCTTTCATTTTATGGGACTAGTTTATTTCTTAGTCCCGGGAGCCTTGAAAAAGCTAAGACTCCAATACTTGATTTTATTATTTATGCTTTATGTTACTTTTTTATTATTATTCTCATAATCATGTTCATTTAGAATGTTGTCCAAAAGTTTTGTTCTCTAAAGATAATGAAATAAAAGAAGACTTTTTGTCACTTAGGAAAAGTTTATGTGAAACATAAAAATATAAGATAACAAAAATAAACTCATTCATTTTCAAGTTACAAAAAGAATTCACTATAATTTAGAAACTATTTTTACTTAAAAGCTAGTTAAATCTTTGTTACTTTACTTTGCTTTTCAAAAGAAATATTTTGTTGACAAAAATGGTTCTTTTCATAAAGAAAATAAGATGGATGACTAAGGAAATTTTTAAAAAGACCTTGCAAATAGGCAAAGAAAATTTGGTTTGAAAAGAATAAAATTTTCACTTTTCAAGTTACAAGAAGTTAATAAGATTATAGAAATTAGTTTTTCTACAAAAAGTCCTTAATTGTTCCACTTTGTTTTTACAAGGAAACCAAATTTTCATGCATGAGTAATTGTTTTTGGAAATGGAGACATGAGAAAAAGAATGAGAAATATCAAGTAAAGATTTTTGCAAAACAAGTAAACAAAGGAATTTACACAAGAAAATAAGAAAAGCATATTTTCTAGAAAAACTTCAAAAATATATAGTAACTTAGAAAGTAGAAAATTTTATTTTCAAAAGTCACTTAGAAAAAGATAAATAAAACCAACATAAAACATTTTTAGAAAACAAAATAAAAAGGTATTCATTTCAAAGAAATTCACAAAAATTTCCGAAAAGCTTCAAACCGACATTGTTTTACTTAAGAAAAATAATTTGGACAACAAGACATTTGAGCATGCTTAAGTATGAGTTACATAGTCATAAAAAGAGAATTTTCCAACCATATAGATAACTAAGTATTTATCAAACAAATTTTGATTTCTTGAACCAAAGTTGTTTTTACTTGAAAATCCGTGGTAATTTTGTCACCAGTTTTTCGGAGCCTATGTGGCTTTGTTTGTGGGAAATAATTTTAGAAATGGGTAGATCTTTTCGAGTAGATAGAAATCGGTATATTATATGCGCGATTCCGAGTTAAAATGACCAAGTTATGGCCATTTTAAGTTGGAACATCTTCCATACGAACTTTAACGTTCTTTGACATTGTTTTGTCAAAATTCAAGAAGATCTTCAAGAAAAACTCATTGTGGGTATTTTCTTTGGTTAGGTGACCCCGAGGAAGGATTTCTTCACCCCGAGAACTATTACGATTAGTGGAGTGTGTGAACGACTCATCCGCTTAGAGGAATAGACGACAATGGCATCGTGAGTTTATTTCCATTAAATGCTACACTTGTTGTGCTTGTAAATTAGTTGCACTAGAGTTAGAAAAGATAAACCGATATGCATGTAAAATAATTCCTTGAAAGATTCTAAGAATATCGAAGCCCGAATTGTTCTAAGTGATTGTTTTAGTTAATATTGATTTGTGTGAAATTCCTTGATCACCATAAAGTTGAAAATAATTATGTTATGACTTTATAAATTAATGAACTCATGCATACCACGAAGTGAGTCACATTACATGGTTGGGATATTATCCTTGGGTGAGAAGGATAGTAGGCTCATGTCGAAAGCAACACTTGGCGGAAGATCCGAAAGCGATTGCTTGGCGGCTTAATGGAATATGCTTGGCGGTTGATCCGAAAGCAAGGTCAAATCAAGTAGGTTCGGAATACTTGGCGATGAGTGCTCGCAAGTATAAAAGTTTTTATTGAATGCTTGGCGATGTGTGCTCGCAAGCTTAAATTTTCTATCATCAAATCTACTTGTTTTGAGTATCACCAAACCCCGAATGGAGGGCGTAAATCCATTCAACATATAGTTCCCGGAAAGCTATATGATTGTTTGCCCACGTGTTTGATGCATTACATATGTGTGATTAACCAACTTGTTTGAATCTTGTTACAAGAAGTTATTTATGGAAATAGTTCTCACTAAGCCTATTAGCTTATACCCCGATAGCTACCTTTTGCAGTTCCGTACTTATGGCTAAGGCCACGTGGACCATGTGGGCAGGTAATCCCTTTTGAATATTAGAACTCTGGATAAAGTATATCATAGTATTAGCATGCAATATTTATATAATAGCTTAGTAATTTAGGGAATTGTTCCTAAGTATGCACAGTCTTTGCTATGAACAAATATTCATTGTGAATCCTCTTTTCTTAATATGTTTTTATATCTCCTTAAGCTTCATTATTCCATATATGGTCCTCTAAAATTGTGAAAGTAAGCCTTACACTTAATATAAAAGCTTTTGGAAATGACTAAGGTTGTCATACTTAAGCTTTAATATTGAGTGTGGCGGACTGTCACGTTTAGGGTACCCGTTGGGGCGTGACACATGGTCATCTTGAACGAAAGAGCGACACCCTTATTAGAGTCATAAGGCTCTAACACGATACTTAGGCACTTAAGTCCAGCTAATTCAAGGTAGGGGGTTTTTAATATCAGCATATGGTTAACCCTCTAAAATGATTTTGCATTCAAGAGTGGTATAGAGGAGTAGGACTCATCGAAACATCAGGTATTGAATGATTAGACTGATTAATGTCTAAATAATGACTATTAACCTAAGGTGAGGATAGTTTCCTTCCCATTCTCTTCCCGTCAATTAGGCATCAACTTGTCTTATCAACCCCTTAAGTAGATGCATCTACTTAGGACCCATTCTGTTCACTATCGTGTTGCTAGGGCGATGAGTACTCCATTGTTGTTTGTTGAATCTTAATTAATGATATAAATTAATGGGGTACTGATTGCCAAATTAGGTTTGTGTGTACACATCGCATGTGCTTATGTCACTATGTACTAGGCTTTATAGCTCAATTCCTTTTATTATTTTAGATTTTGATGATGAGACTTATGATGATGCTAATGATGTTCATCATTATGATTATATGGGGTATGGGTCTAACGTCATGGTGTGGCTTGCAGACAATGATTATTAGATCTACTAGATTCTTTTATCTATTTTGAGAGAATTTTCATATAGTAAGGCTTACTTATGTTTTGAAGAGATACCTAATGCTCCATTCAATTTAGATATGATTTTGATACTCTTACGAGATCCTTTTATAATGTCTTTTATCACATATGACATTTTGAGCTATCTACTTTAATGGGAATCAGGCCAATCAAGTTATAAGACTGATGAGTACAGGCCGAGCTCAAGAACTATAGAACCTTACGATGCAAGTTTTGTCTGACAATTTGGAGTCAGAAGAAGCTAATTTAGTTGATGTTCCATCCATATATTATGACTTCAATGAACTACACGTGTTAGTGCTTCAAAAGGATGAGCAGATGAAGACTGGATGTCATGGCATTAGGCTGCCACTTAGGCCGCCATCTTTGAATTATAGGCCGCCATCTTACTTTATAGGACAACAGCTTATGCATTTGGCTGACCTATCCTTTATTATTTTCACTAGTTTTTAATAGTTTTTGCCTTGTTTAAGGGTTTTACTATAAATCACTTTTATGTAATAGACTCTTTAGTTTTTGGATATTATTGAAACCCTAGTGAGAAGTTTCTCTTTGTTTTCTCTGTTGAAAATGTGACCCAAAATCGAATCAAAAGCTACCAGCTCTGATGCATTTTGGCCAACCTAAATTTGTCTTAGTGTTGGATTTTTTTTGTCGACTCTAGAAGGAGTAGCCTGGCTCTAAGCTGCCGGCCTACATGTCCTAAGCTATCGGCCTTTATGGCTAAGCTGTCGGCCTAAGTGCCAGCTTACATTTAAACTGTCAGCTTTTAGGATGGCTTTCATGCCATCCTTCTTTTCATCCTATAACATATATATATATATATATGTGTGTGTGTGTGCGTGTGTGTGTGTGTGTGTGTGTGTGTGTGTGTGTGTGTGTGCGTGTGTGTGTTGTTTCTAGGGTGTTAAGTGTGAAAAAGTGTGAGACACGAAATTGTATTGAGAGCTTTAGAGAGACTTGATTAGAATTGAGTAGTTCTCTCTCAAACTTGTATTCCAACTTCAATTATAGTGGATTTCTCCTCCTCTACCCATGGTTTTTTTTTTCCGTAAATGATTTTCCAAGTAAATTCTTGTGTGTTCTTTATTTTCTTGTTGCTATTATTTTTGAATTTGTTTCTAACATTCTCTTACCAATCACTTTGTTTGATTGTGGCAAGATCCATTCTTATCGATCCTTGCGATCATTGTGAACAACTCGTTCTTATCAATATATTTACAGATTGTAGCAAATAAATCGTGATCCCTATTTCCTAAATCATATCGATCTAGGGTTAGCGTGTTTCGAGTTGATTTGGTGCATCATATCCTTATCAATGTCAATCATATCTTTTAATTTCTTGTATTCTAAACACAAAAACTATATAAAAATAGCATTTTTATGTTGTCTTAACATTCGATTTGTGAGATCTGCTGCATGCCCATTTGAGATCACTTTGTCTAAGTTTTATCTAAGTGAGGGTGGGAAATTTTATTCCAAAAGATTATGTGCCTAAAACCTTAGACACAGTGATCTCAAAGAGGCATGTAGCAGATCTCACAAATCGAATGATGAGACAAAATAAAAATGTTATTTTATATGGTTTTTGTATTTAGAATATAAGAAATTAAAAGATGTGATCGAAGTTGATAAGGATATGACGCACCAAATCAACTAGAAATATGCTAACCCTAGATCAATATTACTCAAGAAATAGGGATTGTCATGTCCTAAATGGTACCCTAAAAGTAATATTCCACACACTTAATATCAAAGCTTAAGCATGACAACCTTACTCATTCCCAAAAGCTTCGATATTAAGTGTAACGTATGCTCTCACAAATTTACAGGACCATACTTTGAAATATGAAGCTTAAGAAGATACGATAACAAATTAAGAAATGAAAATCATAATATTCATTTGTAATAATTGCCTTACAAGTCTTGGGGGCATTCCTCCGCCAAAATAACTATAGTCTATTACAAGAAATTTTCTATGAAGTCTACATTTAAATTAATGCTAAACTTCATCTAAAAATTCCTTTATCAAAAAGGAAAATACCTAACTGCAAGGTTCCCGTGGCCTCAACCACAAATAGCTAAACTACAAAAGATATCTATAGGGGTATAAGCTAATAGGCTTGTGAGAATTATTTCTATAAGTAAATACTTAACTAGCAAAATTCAAACAAGTTGTTTTAGTTAAGTTATGCTTTCAATCATTACCGCCAAGCATATTAAGTCTACCCGGGTTGAGCCATGCTTTCGGATTACTGCCAAGCATTGGTTTAATTCCATGTCGCCAAGAAAACGCTTTCGGTCATAGCCGCCAAGTGTTGCTTTCAACCGTGTTACTATCCTTTTCACCCAAGGATAATACCCCATGCAATGTGACTCACTTCGTGGTATGCATGAATCGATTTATTTAGGATATCATAGTATCATTATTATCAATTTTAAGCTGATCATAGAATTTTAGACATATCAAATTCTATACTAAGACAATCAATTCTTTATAATAAATTTCCACCTTGATATTCTTAGTATTCTTTCATACAACTTTACATGCATAGCATTTTTTCTTTCCTTAATTCTAGTGCATCTATACTACAAGCACAATCAACTACATAATTTAAGGAAATAAACTCACGTGGCCATTGCGATTCTTCTTCTAAATGGATGAGTATAAAGTTATGAGAAATATAAAAAGTAAAGAAAATAGGTTTGTAGAGTGTAAGAATAGGTGTTAGAAAAGTAGAGATAGTTGAATAGTATAGAATAGTAATAAATAGTATAATGTAAAGTAGATGTAACTAATAAGTACCGGTAGTAAGAAAATACGTGTACAAATGCGATATAGATATTTTAGCTACCGAAAAATTATAGAGCTGATATTTATGAAAACCATATATTTTTACAAGTCTAACGGTATATGAATATTTTTACTATTCGAGTCTAGGACAGGTTTTTGAAAATTGTATTTGTTTGGGTACAAAACGAATTGCGGTTTTACTAATATGATATTTTTAAGATTTTTTATGTAATTACAAACTATTTTACATACTAATCTCTACTTACTCACTTAGGGTTACAAACACGGGATTGCGGACTTAAGCTGTTACATCTAACTAGGGTTTTGTTGATTTTAGGATTTTGGTTGACCTTCTAATTAGGGTTTAAGCTTAAACGATCGCAAAAATTTGGGGTATACAACCACACCCCTACCTATAGGCTAACAAGTGCCAGTTGATGCTGCTCAACTCACGCACATTGTGAATACCCTTTCAAGGGTAATTGCACAACAACACCAGAATATGTGTTAGGATTTGCATATGATACAAGCTAATGTTAAGGCTTAGAGATAGGGACACATAGACAAAATGGTAATGGAGGAAATGATGCCCAACATGTTGATGTTTTTAGCCTAAATAAGTTTGTAGATTTGGTGTATAAGTTTAAGCCAAAGCCTGGGAAGCCAATTGAAGCTCAACTATGAATGGAGGTGTCATGCCCCAAAATAGGGCCTAGTAGTATCATCGTAGTCATCATAACACGTGTACACCCGTAATATGAGAACCGTCTTGCAAGTCAGATATTACAAGACTCTATCTTATAATTGTTGCATGTATGTAGTCATACCAATATATTATAGAAATACTAAGGATTCCGATTTTCCTTAGTTTGTCAAAACCACAGAGAATTAGTATCCCTACTAAATAATGAATTGAGATCAAACCATAAAATACAAAATCTAATCAATTATACAATTTATCTATTTATTCTTTGAGACCAATATAATCTATGAAAATCTTCAGCAAGGTCTTTTGATGTAGCACTCTTCACTCATGCTTAACCCAATCCCAGCTAACGTTATACCTGCACAAAGATTGTTGGAGGGTGAGCAAAACCACACGCTCAGTGAGATGATCTGATCAGTCCACATATCAAACAATAGAAATCAAGTTTAATTAGCAAACATATGTAATGCAACAATCACGCATATGAACAAATACAAGCCTGGAGAATCCAGAGTCCAAAGCAGGATGGAGATTTACCCCTCTCATCAGGGTTGAAGGAACCAGTAGTACATAGTCTATCCAGAAGAAGCCAAGCATACAGAGGAATCTACGATTTCTCGTATTAGGGTTATCGCTTTTAATATGATAGCTTAACAAACCATCCCCTATACATACCTTTAGCAACTCCCTAAGCATTAGTGTAAGGACCCGCTATTACCCCTAGTTGAAATAAGCAATAGCAGTTCCCCAACTGCATATAATCTGCAGAATTATATGCAAAGTTGTCTTAAAAGGATTGTTTGATGAATTGTTCACCTAATCTTAAGGAATAAATCATTTTGAGAAATAATTACTTAGTAGCTTTTCAAAACATATTAACATATATATACACAACTTCAAACAAAGGCAGATCAAGCTAGATATATACATACATGTATTACATCCACAGGCTTCTTACAAGCCTTAAACAAAATAACAAAATATAAAGCTTAACAAAGCTTTACAAACATCCATTCTAACTAACTATCTAGTCTATTAAAAAAGAAGGGTTCCGTCCAGTCCTGGTCAAACTCTAGTCCTCATATTCCTCCAAGAAGTCCTCAAATCGGAGCCATAACCCATGCTCGCATAGGACTCGTCCAGGTCATCACCTGAAATGTTAAAAGAGTGAGCCAGAGGCCCAGTAACAGTAACGAAAACAAAGGCGAAGTGATACACACGAGCTTAGGCTAAATGCAAGATGCAACATCCATTCAATTATTCTTTAAGCTTTAATTAGTAAAACAACACAGGAGTATTCAAACTCCGGATAACAGGGAATAGCGAGGGGACCTGAGTAACACGTAGACGCTCAGGGGGTTGATATGAGTTGTTCGGGGACTCATACCATCCTAGATATCGTTAAGTCAAAAGTAAAGTAGCTTCCTCCAAGGTTATTGACCGTTACTTAACTTTATTCAAACTCAGTCCGTAACATAAGTCTAGTTCAACCCGTTCCCATAAACGTTTGAACTAGAATATGGTATTTCCCTCTAAGTTTTAAATAAATTTCACCGATCCATATAACCCCGTCGACTACCTGCACCCTTGTTGAAAGTCATATCAAATGACTAGGACGGTTTCAAGCGCCTAAGAACACGTACTCGAACCGAGCAAGGTGCCGCTCCCCGAACCAGATACCAACTTCCACCCCAGGCTCACTTAAACTGTGAGGGGGCGACCCTAGGCATGAAAGCCACCCTGGGAAGGAATGGATTTAAACGGCATAAAGCACAAGAAACAATCACATTTTAAGTTTTCCTTTTTATATAATTAAGTTTTTATGAATGCTATCCCTAACAAAGACAAGCAAGTCACTGCGTACCTGTATTAGCTCGGGAGTTAATAGGGACGGCGACCGAGCGAGAATCAAATACTGTTCAACAGAATTATTACAATTTTACACTTAGTTCAAGCTCAATATCAACCAATCTCATACATTATCATCCAAAGAAATTCAAATAAATCATCGCAAGATTTTTAAAATAAGTAAAGGAAATCACATATATAACATAACTAGTTTTAGCTTAACTCTCACGAAAATTCATTAATTGTTAAATCTATAAATATATTTAAATCATGTTAAATTATATCATTTAATCATCATAATACATCAATTATCATATATCTATCTCATTTTAGATCAAATATATCCATTTGGTAAAGCAAATACCTATAAATCAATCAAAAACAAGTTTTTAACTTTATTTAGAAAATGTATCAGTTGGAAAGATGTAAAATTTAAGCACTGATACGTTTCGAATTTGTAAAAATTTAAAACATAAAAGTTGTAGATCTCTTTCTTATCTTTCCAACGCAACTTGAATCATCTCAATCGGAGATTGGATGAAAAAGTTACAGCTGATATACGAAAACATGTTTGAGCTGCAGGGTTCTACGCCGGTTCCAACGCCGGCGGCGTTGAATGCAAAATTTGCCAGCGTTAAGGAACCCCGATTCTGGTCATGAAAAGTTATTTCAACACCGGCAGCGTAGACTTCAAAGCCGGCGGCGTAAATCCTACACCGGCAAAGTGCACCGGCAAATTTGCAGGCGTTGACAGCAGCGAAAATTTTCTAAAACTTTTCCCCTGTTTTTTCCTTTTACAAAACATGTTTTTACACTTCTTCAACTCATTCCAAATCTTTCCAAGCTTATTATAAGTTCATTTATCACTTCTATCAATCAATCAACATCTCAAAACATCTATCAATCCATTCTATCCATCATCCAACAATTACTTCACCAAAAATCCACAAATCCCAACTTCACTCAATCAAACAACCATCAGCCATCACCAACTCCTCAAACCCCACTCTAAGCAAGTTAAACTAACATATTTAATCCTATTGCACTTCATATATCAACCATGCTACAAGAATTCCAAAATTAAGCAACAACTCATCAAAACACATATATACACATAGAAAAGAAAACAGATTACAACTTACCTCTTGGAGTTCTTTGCTCGGTTTAAGGGCTCTAAAGCAACCTTTTGGTGATGGTTGATGTAGAAATTTACTTCTCCAACCTAGGATCACCTTGGGAGGCTTTTTGAGAAGAAGAAGAGGGTGTTAGGGCAAATTTGGGAGTGTTTGTGAATGAGGGCAGATTTTGGACGATTTTTTTTTATTTTATTTTTTTGATAAGGTAAGGTTATGTTTATCTTTTAGGCTTTAAGGCATAAAGAGAGAGGGCAGGTGGCATTTGGAGATTAAAAGAGCTTTAATGAGACTTTAATGGTTTTGTTTTAAGGTTAATTAATGACTTTGGCTTAAGCTAATCAAGAAGGCTTAATGACTTTGTTTTGTTCTCTATTTTCTGCTACTCTAAACACATTTCAACATGCATTTATTCATTCTAAACATTCAAAACTCATCCTAAGACATATTAATATTTTATAAAATAAACATATAATTAATCTAACATATCTAATTAATCCAACACAATCATATAACATATAATTCATCAAAATTAAATTCACTATCAACATATATATATATACAAAATTTTACTAACTCACTCATAAAATTAAAATTAGGAATTCATGGCTATTTCAATTAGTCATCCAAGCAATACTATAAGCGGCGTCCTTCATTTACCACTTAGTTTTTATGGTACCAACAGGACAAAGGTAACCTTGCATTGTCTATTTTCCATATAGGCATACCAAGCGTTTATTAGAGTCCCAGATGGCCAACACGTAATAGACTACTACGCTTTCAAAAATGCAATTTATGCAATATATGTGATGCATGTCCATTTCGTTTTATGGTACCAATAGTTTTTAGTCAGGTTTAAGGCGATCATACAATTATAGACAAACATCAACATGCTCCATACAATTGTTATCATACAATGAAATTGTTAATTATAATAAGGTGTTTTGGCAATCCCACATACACCAAGCAGCATGCAATTTACCTAAACCCACATGCAATTCAATTTGATATGTTATTATCAATGCAACTAACTACAAGCACAAACAATATAATAAGGTCAAAGTCCCTCACCTGTAGTCCTCGCTATATCGCTGTAATAAGCTATTGGTAGTCCGAGAACCGATTTATATTCCTATGGAATGAAATATCATATATTTATTATTATACGATTATTCCTATAAGAGAAGTCTTCCTAAAATTAAGGGTGTTAACTTTAATCACATAATTTTAAATTACACTTAATTATTATGGTGTCTATTAATTTAATCGAATTCCTATGAATATCTAAATATTCTATATTTGATAAAGTTTTTATTATTTCTAAGGACTTTTTAAGGTTCTAACTTTTATAGTAAGAAATTATTATTTGTTATTTATTTTCATTTTGCTTCTCTTGATCTTTAATTGTTATTTATATATTTTTATTTAAGAGATTTACCTTTCTTTAAGTTCTATCACCTTACATAGAAGATTTTTATTTATTAAATATTTGTCTGTCTTTTATATTTAGTATTTTTATTTATTTAAGGGCACATTTTAGTATCTATACCTTTAAAAAAAAATTGTTTTAATAAAGTCGTATGTATTATGGAGTTTGAATATATCAAATATGTACATTTACTATGTTTAGCAAAATCTTAAATTTTTATTTCTAAATATTCCACGATATGGATATACCATATTTAATTCGATTAATTATTAGAATTTTATATTTATTTGATATTATCATTGATTTTATATTGTTTTTTTAGTTAATGGATTATAGTGATTATTATTTATCTTCTATTGTTTAATTTTCGCAGAGTTCTTCTTAATGTATATTATATACTTATCTTGTGATTTTTAGAGATCACATTGCTCGTAAATTAAGCCTTTAAAATTTTCCATTGTTGTACATTTTCTTTATATATAAAGATTATTTTATTAATTTTGAAAATCTTATTTTTATTAGTTACCAAAAATCATATCTTTTATTTATATAATATACTAATCTTAGTATTAGTGATACTCATAAAAGAAGTAGTAACACTAGTATCAAAGATAATGTGATTATATTAGTTTTAATATTACTACTAATAGTAAAAATAATTTTAATATAAAAACAATTTAATAGTTTTAGTAACAAAATCAATTATACTAATATTGGTAATATCAATAGGCTTAATAATAATTTTAATATTACTACTAACAACATTAGTGATATTAATAATAGATCAACAATATTCATAATATAAGCAATAACATTGCTTAAGAAAATAAACTTTAATGATAAAATCAATATCAAAATATTTATTCATTTGTTTATTTATTTATTTTTATATATCATTTCATTAATAACATAAGTAGTTTAAGTTATATTTCTTTATTTTTAGCTAAAATAAATTACAGAATATTTATTATCATAATCATTTTATTTGGATTAATTAAATTAATTTATCAGTTATTATTATTATTGTTGTTGTTATTATTATTATTATTGTTGTTTTGTTGTTGTTGTTGTTTATTATTATTATTATTATTATTATTTTATATATAGTCCTCGCTGAAGGGGGACTTCATCCAGGGGACGTCATTTACCTCTCCCTAATTTTGGGATATTCATTTTTTTAATTTAATTATTAATTTTATAATAAAAATTCGTAATAAATAAAATATTAATTTTTAACACTTTTTACATTACTAAAACATATACTTATAATCTATATCTTACATAGCTCATACTAATAAAACTAATATTAAAAATTAATTTAAAAAATCATTATTTCAGAATTAATAAATAAAATATTATTAATTATTTTATCTAACAAAATAAATAAAATTATATTTTTCTACATTTTTAATAATACTAAAGTATTTACATATACATACTTAAATAACTATATATTACTAAAAATAATTCCAAAAATTATAAAAAAATTATTTTCACTTCAGAATAAAATAAATATATTTTTTTAATAATTAACCCCTATCAGAATTAATAAAATTAATTTAATTTAATTTTTAAAAAAAATCTGCACATATTGGTTACTTTCACTTGAACAGTATAGGGCACTATTCATCTTCAACCTTGGTTTTGATCTGATTTTCCATTGTTTTACATGCCCAAATTCATTCTAATTCATTTTAAGTATTTATACATGATATTTCTACACATATAACAACTCAAATCATCAAAACTCATCCTTAAATTACAATTTTCGGAATTAAATAAGTATAACTCAAGTTTAAGAGTTCTTACCTTCTTGGAGCTATTTGGACAAGATTTGAAGCTTGCTTTGGGTTATTTTATGATTCTAAGATCACTAGGAGTTAGTTTAGATCAAAGTTTTTAACAAATAACAAATTAAAGTGTGTTAACTTACCTTGGAAAGCTTGTACCCAAATTTTTGTTTGAGCTTTAATGGAGGACGAATTTAGATATGTATTTGTTGTGTTTGAGGTATATTTTAGAGCTTTATTTGGAGTATGTTAAGCTTGAAAATAATATCTTCTATTTACTTGTTCCTTCTAGTGTATAAATAGAAGAAGAAGAAGAAGGAAAAGGAGAAAAGGAGAAGAAGAAGAGGATGATACGGTGCAGTGTGTTTGTTTTCTAATTTTTCTAAGTGTGTATGTGTGTGTGTGTGTGTTGTCCAATTCTCATTTGTATATGTTGTGTATTTGTTTGAAAAATTGGCTCAATTATTAGGCAAGTGGAGAGGAGGTTTTCGGCTAAACAAGGGTTAAGAACTTCTACACCATACAAGTACCCATTTGCTCCATAATTGCACCGTAACTTATGGAAAAAAAAATTATTATATTAGTTAGTTGATAATTATTTTAGGTTTAGGATATATATAAATAAAAAAATAAAGAGAAGATGATGAATTTATAACCAACAGTGGAATAAGGAGAGGGTAAAAATATAAATTTGTGAAAAAAATCAATTTTGCGGGTTTAAGTGATACGTATGTTAAATACTAATTCAGTAATATTTTTAGATGAAAAGTTTCATATTCACGTTATTAAATATTCTGAACACTATGGTATACATAGAATTTTATTAAAGATTTGTATGTATGTGTTTGAATTTTCATTTTTGTTTAAGATTTGTCCGCATCCAGAGGAGAGTTCAAATTTGAAAGCAATTCCAATCCGTAATACATAACAAAAAAAAAAGAAAGAAAAAAAATGCAAGTGAGTTAGGATATATAGAATATAAAACAAAAAGAAGATGATAAATTTATAACTAATAAATATGTAAGGAGTAGGGAAAATATAAATTAGTAAAAAAATTAATTTTGTGGATCCAAATGATACATATAATAAATACTGATTTGATAATATTTTTGGATAAAAATTTAGATATTAACGATATTAAATATTCTGAATACGATAGTATACATATAATCTTTAGTTTAATACTTTTACTTTTCAGTTTTTATACTTGTTATCGTAAATTATATTTTATTTGTTTAAAAGTTTTGTTTGGTGATGTTTTTATAAATTAATAACTATATTTCCCTTAATTCGACTTTATTATAATTTTTTAAGATTTCTAATTACATATGAATTTATTTCTATTTATAAATTTATTCTAGACTTTTTATTAGATTAGAAATTTAATTTTAATTTTATATTTGTTACTTAGTTCTTTTTACTAATTATAAATTATATACTATATCAAAATTTTAGTTTTTATAGAGTCAGAATTATTTAACTTGAATGTTTTAATAATTTTTTTTTACATTAAAACTTAAGTTCTTAAATATTAAATAGTTTTCTTTATTCTTTATTATGAACTTTTAAAGTCTTAGTTATAAAGATTCCTTATTCTAATTTTTCATACTTAAAAAATTTAAATCGCGAAAAATTTGAGTGATTTTTGATATTTTTATTATAGTTCATTTACGATTCTACATTTTATTTTATATTTATTATAACCGGGTTATGTAAAATCAAGGGATTATAGGAGGAAGTGGAGAAGATTTTTGTCTTGGATATTCCTAGGAATAAGAAGGTAGAATGTGCCTTTTATTTGCACACTAGAAGAGCAATTAATTGGTAGTTGAGTACTAAAAGACATATGGAAAAAGTGATTATTTGGGACAAATTCTAGTAAACTTTCTATAAGGAGTTTTCCCCTAAGAGCACCAAACAGTAGATGCTACAAGAGTATTATACTCTATAGAAAGCTGAATGTTTGTGGAAGAGTATGAGACTGAGTTAAACAGGTTGATAAGGTTTCTACAAGATGCTCTGAAGGAAAATGAGGCTGCCAAGGTAAGCAGGTTATCATTAGATTAGAACTTGAGATTCAACATCTTGTGAACTTGATGGATTTGACCAATTATTCTACTGTGGTCAACAAAGCGAAGACCGTTGAGCAAGGATTGAATAAGATTAAAGGTCGTGAGACATAGAGAATTCAAATTTATTTAGGAAAGCGACTAGCTACGAATGTCCTTGCCTAAGATAGGAGGAAGAAGTTGATCACATAGTAGTTTAGGTTAGGAGTTCAAGGAACTGATAGGAAGTGCTCCGGTGACTATGGGCCACATGATATCAAAGACTATAAGTGGCCTAAGAATGCTTGTTTTTCATGTGGCAAGGTTAAGCATAGCTGTCACGCCAATGGTATTCTAGTAGTAGTAAACAGGCTACACTTGATTACCATCACTAGTTTACCTTCAGGGAATGACATCTTTTCAAATAACAGGATCTTTTAGTTGCTTTGATAAGAAATGACAAATACATATAAGTCATAAATTAGTAAACAAAATCATCTCAGTGCTTGAATAGAGCAATACTGTCATGCCTCAAAGGGTACCCTAAACGTAATAGTCTGTCGTATGCTAAACGAAACTTAAGAATCACTACCATAGTCATTCAAAAGTCTTGTGTTAGTATGTAAGGCATTCCCTTACGACAATAGAATACATAAACAATTGGAGATAGATAGTTCAATTTGATAGGATAAGCATAAAAACATAAACCACAGATATCTCAGGATTAGTTACAAAGCATTTAAGGGGCATTCCCTAGCTACTCAAGAGTCTAGGTATCATCTTTTAGGAAAAACCCGATCGTTTAAGGTTTACTACTAAAGGCTATATAAAACTAATTATAATCTTCTAAGGAGATAACTCTTAGTTTCGTATTACCTGATTTGGCCAGGTCCGAGGATGCGGCCATATGTACAGAAACTACATTAGAAAAAAACTATAGGAATATAAGCTATGCTAGCTTAGTGAGTTTCACTTTTAAAATTAAATACTCAACAAGCAATATATATCAGACAAGTTATATTAACAACCATATGAAATGCACAAGCACGTGAGCATACAATACATAAATCTTTCGGGGAGTCTTATGTTGAATGGATTTACGCCCTCCATTCGGGGTTAGGTATTTCAAGCCCATACGACCATAGATTTCAATTTTTCTCATTTACATTATGGTTGATATAGGTGCCCACCCACACACAATTTTGTAGTTGATGCAAGTGCCTACACTACTACCATTTCAATTCCAGCCATTATGCCAACATTCGAGTTTACCGGCCCCTCGTTACTCAGCTATTATGCCTTCTTTCCATAAATGTATAATAACCTATGCAATGTGACTCAACATATGGTATGCATGTCAATTTGATTATAAGATCATGTCATATTAATTAACGATTCATGGGTGATAGATATTGCAGAAACTTCAATTCTATACTAAATCATACAATATTTACAATGATTTCATTCCGATATTCTTATCATCGATTCAATCAATTTGAATTCACATGCACATTCTAATTTTTTCTTTCCCTAAAGCTAATGCCACTATCGTTACAAGCACATTCAAAAGCATATAATTTGAAGATAGTGAACTCACTCGGCCATGGCCTCTGGTCTCTAATGGTAGTGATCCAGAAACATGAATTCCCCCCGATTCCAAAATCACCTAAACGAAAGAAATACCCTTATGAGTATTTCATACCACACTAATTCCAAACTTTTCAAATAAAACCATTTGAGTTCGTAATTTTCGTAATAATTAGAAATTCCAACTTAAAATGACCATAACTTGGTCATTTTAACATGGAATTTCACAAATAAGCTATCGATTTCTATCTACTTCGAAAGATCTATCTATTTATGATGTTATTACTAAATTCTGAAAATTCTTAGGTCTCAGAATGCTCAGATAAGATATAATCTGTAACTAGAATTTGCAATTTCGAAATTGTTTTGTGAAATTTGCATTATTTCTATCAAGTATATTATACGTGCTTGCAATATCTACAAGTTACGATCATGAATGACATATGAGCTATCTACATATTAATCCTTAATTATTTTTTATTGAAAAGAATTGTTTGGAAGACTTTTACTTTGCAAAAATTTCAAGAACACTTTATTAGAAAAACTAGCTTTATTCCTTTGAAAATCATACATATTTTTACTATGATAAGGCCTTGATGTCCTATATACCTAATACCTTCATTATCTTAATATATTTCTTCATTTAAATGTTGGAAAATAGGTGTTTTAAGTGTTTTTGCCTAGTGACGAACTTTGCACAATTTCTAGAAAGGAAAATGTTGTTTGATCTTAGGTGGAAAACTTTTCCTTTATTTTATGTTTCTACTTTAATAAAACACATTTACTCTTATAAAAATCATGTCTTTATTATATCTATTCCCTAATACTTCTATTTTTTTTATTAAAATACTCATTTTGACATTTCGAAATAGTTGTTTAAATGGGGATCATTCTTAGATCTTAATTTTGGGAAATTGTTTTTGAGATTATTTCTTGTGAAAAACTCATTTAATGTTTCTAAAATTATGTCCTAATCAAACCTACTCCCTGAGGCTTTCATTTCTTTAATAAAACTTTTGTTTCAGGGTTGAAACACAGGTGTTTTCTTGGCATTTCACCCTAGTTAAGAATTTCAACATTTTTGTTGGGTTTGAATCATAGATCTAACTTAACTTTTACAACCCTCTTCTTGTTTTGAAAATTTCTCTTAATAAAACTAATCTTATCTTATAAAAATCACTCTTTTATGATACCTATCACCTAAGCCCTTCATTTTATATGTAAAATCTTCATTTTGAAGTTGGAAAATATGTTTTCTAAATGGTTCTTTCTTAAGATCCGAATTTTAAAAATCACTTTTTGATAGAAACAAAATGGATCTTGAGTTTTGATCAACACCTTCCTTAAGAATATCATGTAGCAAGTCTTTCATGCATGTAGCTATGTCATTTTAACTACTCTAAACAAGTAGATCTACTATACTACATATGTTATGAATATAAATGCATCGTGAACAATATGTGGGTGAGAATAATAATGAAAATATATGCACAAAATTTCTATAAGAACAATATATAACAATAATATATCAAAATACTAGTATATCAACTTTAATAACAAGAGCTACACATTATGATGGGAAGGTCATCATGTTTTAGTATTTCCACATCCCTGGCATAAAGCTTATGGGGATTTTTGGTGGAACCACACATGTATGACCTTGCCATTCCATGTTTTTATGGTGGTAGGGTCAAGATCTGTTACCTATTTAGTGTTTGGAGAAGGAAACTTGAAGAAAACAAAAGTGTTTGTGTGTATGCTTGAAGGAGGGGGTCACGGCAAGAGTAGAGAGGAGAGGGAGAGAATTTTGCTTTCCAAAGTTTGATCTATTGAAAAAGAAGTGAAAGTGAAAAGTGAAAGGTGAAAAAGATATGATATAGGAAAAGAATTTAGGGTTTTGTATGATTATCTAATAGAAGGAAAACAAAACAAATTGTGGCCAATTAGGGAAGGGGAGGGGGAGGGGGATGTCATGCCTCGAAGGTACCCTAAACGTGGTAGTCTGCTGTACGCAATACTAAAGCCTAGAAATGACCGCCTCAGTCGTGCGAAGGCTTCCATACTATGTACAAGGCGTCTAACATAAGGAGGAGACAGATCGGAGTGATACATTTTATATTGATATGACTTGAGTAACAATGTAAAGGAAATACAATTCATTATACTTCAAATACAAATCACTATACTTCAATTTCAATTCATCAAAAGATTTCACTACTTAAACTATTACAAAGCAATTCACAAAACCTAGCTAATATCTTCAAGCATTCTTATTTCCTGCCGGAATCCTGAAGTCATATTCGGCTCTAACTATCTCGGTCTACACTTAGCATTCTTGAGATAACCTGTTCATTCAAACATCTATTGGGGTATAAGCTACACTAGCTTAGTGAGAATCCCCTTAATTCCGTACCATAACAAGCAAGTTATAAATCATCCATATGCTATGCATGAATAAACACATGAGCAGACAATTATGTATGGGTATCCGGAACCCATACACAGAATGGATTTATGCCCTTCGTATCTTGGGTTAGGGATAGTATTGAAAGTCTACACGACCGCTGCTAGTCCCCGAGCCCTCGGCTCATAGCACTCGACTTGGCTAGGCTCACACATGGAATGCATCCCCGATGCGCCTTAGTTCCCTATGAATGAGCTCTGATACCGGGTCTTATTATCCAAACGAGTCATTAGACAATACCGATCAACCTACGTAGGAGTAGCACGCTACCAAATGCAACATGTCCGATGCGATGCATGACCAATTTAATTTTTTCTTAGGTCAAATCATTCATGCATTCTTTAGAGTGACCAACCAATATCATACACATAAACAGAAATAATATGAACAATGCAGTTATCCAATCGAATCATGCTTTCGATATGCTTTAGTATTCTTTAGCATACATACATCAAAATCTCATCATCTATCCCATCCCCATTCATATCGATTTTTATCTTGTTCCTATAATTATAATGCAACTAGCTACAAGCACAAACAAGGTAACAAAATAAAAAAAACTCACTCGGCCATTGGATCACTGATCTCTTAGTAAAAGTAATCCGGTGGTAGGGAATCGTTGATTCCGTGGTCACCTAAAAAGGAAGAAATACCATAATAAGTATTTCATCACTTAACTAATCTAAACTATCTTATACAAACTATCAAATTCGTAATTCTCGTCCTAAGCGGGAATTCCAACTTAAAACGGTCATAACTTGGTCATTTTAACTTGGAATTTCACAAATTATATATCGATTCCTACCTACTTCGAAATATCTATCTAATTCTAATATCAAATTTGAGTTTTGAAAACTATGAAGCTTCGAAAAGATTGGATCAGATCAAATAGTAGCAAAATCGATTTAGAAAATTGATTTTGTAAAAGGTTCATGAAGTTTCTACCATCTAAAGCAAGTATACATGCAATATCACAAATTACTATCATAAATGATATGTCATAAGATATATATATATATATATATACATGTTCTTGATGATGTTTATAAAAAGAAATTTTTAGAAAACTTTTTCTTTGTAAGACTTTATGAAAATCAACTTAGATAGGCTAGTCTTGTAGTCTTGACAATCCCCACTTATTTTTAGAAAAGTTCCTTGATAAAATTTATTTATTTTGTTAAAATTAAGCCTTCACTATGTATATTCCCTAAGGCCTTTTTTTTTTAAATAAAATTCTCACTTTACACTTTGTAAACATGTTTTTTAAATTGGTTCATCTAAAAATCCGAATTTTGTAAAACTTGTTTTTGTGGTGATTCCTTTAAGTAAAAATCATTTGATACTTAGAAAATTAAGGCTCAACCATACCTAGCCTCTAAGGACTTCATTTCTTTAATAAAACTTCTATTTTGAGTTTGGAAAGTAAGTGTTTTAACGACCTCACTCCAAAATTACGAATTTCCTAAGTTGACTAGCAACTCAAATTTTTCCTACTTCATTTCTACTCCTTGTTTTACATATTTTTCTTAGCAAATCCCATCTTAATTTATAAAAACCATTACTTGATGATACCTTTGACCTAAACTCTTCATTTTTCATATAAAACATAAGTTTTGGAGTTGATAAATGGGTTTTCAAAATTGGTCTTGGTTGAGATCTGAATTTACAAAATTTATTTTTGGACATATCTTTTGATAAAATCTTGAGATCCGAATTTACAAAATTTTTTTTGGACATATCTTTGGATAAAATCTATCTAAGCTTACGAAAATCCATCCTTTACATATCTTATCTTAAGAGCCTTTCATATCTTGAATAAAAACTTCATTTTTAAGTTGGAAAACATTTTTTTAAATTGGGTCTTAGCCTAAATCTGAAAATTGAATTTTGTTTTGAAAAATAATCTTTGAAAATCATCTTTGAACCATATAAAATGAAGTCTTGATGATATATATACATTAAGCCTTCATTATCTCAAGTAAAAATTTCATTTGACACTTGGAAAGTGGTTTTTAAAAATGGGTCTTGCCTAGATACGAACTTCACCATTTTTATTTGAGTTCAAAACCAAGATCTACACTTAATATGAACATAAATATAAAAGAAATCGATGGTAGAAAACTATAAACTCATATATCTAAACATAAACATAACATAATCAAAGCTATATAAAAAACTAGATCTACAAAATATAACTACTTCTAGCAAGAAAATAATAATACTACAAGAGAGTACTCATGGATAAGAGGAGTGTTTCATTTTGGCATCATCATCCTTAGCTTTTAAGCTTATGGAAGGTCATTTGATGTATGAAACTCTCACTATACTTTACCTATATCATCTATGGAAGCTTTGGACAATATTTTTATCAAAAGATCTTGAAGAAATATGTGTGGGAGCTCATTTATTGAGTTGGGGCAGCAAGTGTTCTTGCAAGAACAAGAACGAAATGAAGAAAGAAAGAGAGGAAAAAGAGAGAGAAAAAGGTAAGGAATGATAAATGTTTGAAGGTGTAAATGAAGGAGAGTGTATAATGAGTTAAAGACACATTAACTGAAGAAAAAAAAAAAAAAGAAATGGGTAGCCATTGGAGTACCATAGCAGGCATTGTAAATCCCCGAAATTTTTGGATCCAAATTTAAAGACCTAAACCCTAATCGGAAGTCAAACGAATTCTTAAGTCAAACAAAACCCTAGTGAACCATAACCGTTTAACTCCGGCATTGCCGTTTTCTCAAGCCCTAGAAAACAAAGTTGGAAAAATTAGTTGTCATAGTTCGTAATAGCTATAGGTTTTATAAAAATATCAGATTGGGGAATTTCGAGTGTCCTTTGAACCCGATCGGACATGATTATTGAAAAACGTGTCCGGAAGCTCGGAATAGGAAAATTAATCTGAATATACCGTTAGACTCGTAAAAGTATAAGATTTCCAAAAATATCAATTTCGTAATTTTTCGGTAGCTAGAAATATCAGATATCGCTTTTATACGCGTACTTTCTTACTACCGGTATTAAAATATCATGTCTACTTTACATTACACTATTTTCTACTATTCTACACTATTCATCTATCTCTACTTTTTCTTACAACCTATTCTTACAAGCCATACACCTATTTCTTACACATTTTCATTTCCAATACAACTTCACATCTTTCATTTCTTACTTTTAATTAATCAAAAGACAAAAATTTTAATTTTTCTCCCCCATGCATCAAATTAGTGTCGGCCCTCTCTCTCCCATGCTCAATTTGTTTTAATTTCCAATTATTTAATTAACACAATTTATCTCCCACATTTTCCTATAAATACCCCCTCATACCTTCACTTCTTTCACACTTCTTCTTCTCTAAAGTTACTATACTAAAATCTCTCCCAAATTCTTTCAAGAGTTCTCTCAAGAAGTCTTCTTAAGTTTAGTTTCCTTTAGGTAATAAATTCTCAAGAATTCTTCATGTTCATCTACTTAGTATGAGCTTAGTGTGTGTTTTCTAAAAACCATGAAGGTTAAGAAAGCAACATTAGATTCATACTTTGTTTTTGTTCATAATATCAATCTCTTTATGTTCCTTTATGTTTTTTATATTTCCTTTATGTTCTTTATATTTCCTTTATGTACTTTATATTTTCTTCATGTTCTTTACTATCTAATATATCTATATAGCTATATATATTATTTAGAGCATATAAGCTCATTGTCTTACAATTTATTTATAAATTCAAGTTGATTTTAAGACTAGTCATTCTAGTCTTAGACTTGTCCTCATCAAGTCAAAACAATTCTTTTTTTTTCGGACTAGTCTTTTCTTAGTCCCGGGGTACCTTGATGAAGCTAAGGTCCCAATACTTGATTTACTTTATTATTTACTTAGCTTTCAAGTTATTATTTACATTTCTATAGCTTATGATTCATATTCATGCATGAACATAATGTTTTTGTCTCAACAAAATAAATGAAAAGTGTTTTCTTGAATTAAAGATTCTTTCTAAAAGAAATAAATATGGAAAATGGATTTCTTAAAAACCCATGAACATGTATGGGAATGATTTTCTTACATAAACAAAAGGTTTTATGAAAACTTATCTTTTATCAAGAAGTAGAAATTCTTTTGGAATCATTACAAGAAATAAAAATGTCATTTTGCTACTTTTGAAATCCAAGTTTAGAAAATAAAACCACACTTTAAGAAATTAAATAATTACAAAAGATTTCATTTAGAAATAGAATATTCATCTTAATAACTAAAGATCTTTCAAAAGTAAAATGAATATTCAATAGAATCTCAATTCAAAACTTTTAACCTTATTTTTATAAGTTGAGACAACTCATTTACTTCATACATTGTTGTGAGTCATTACATAATATAATACCTTTCAAAAGTTTACAAAATAATTAAATATTTATCTTTTCAAAATGAGCTTGTTTACAAAAGGAAAACAAGTGTTTGCAAATTCGTGGCAAATTGGACGCTGTCTTTTCGGAACCCAAACGACTTAGTTTATGAAAATAAGTTTAGAAATGCATAGATCTTTCGAGTAGGTAGAAACGTATTATATACGCGAAATTCCGAGTTAAAATGAGCAAGTTATGGCCATTTTAAGTTGGAATTTCCCCTTATACGATTTTCTACGATTTTAAGAAAAGATTAGAATCTTCAAGGATAGAATTTCATGAAATACTCATTTTGGGTATTCTTCTTGATTAGATAATCACGAGGAGGATTGTCGTATCCCGAGGATTAACGATTAAGTGGAATTTGAACGACCCATCCAATTCAAGAAAGGTGTCATCATGGCCGAGTGAGTTACTTCCCGTTAATTTTCTCATACTCTTGATTGTGCTTGTAAAATTAGTTGCACTAGAATCTAAGCAAAAATCAAAAAGAAGTGTATGATAATATGTTGAAGGATACTAAGTATATCGAAACCGATTTGTTTGTAATAAGTTGTATGTATATTAATATCTTGAATTGTTTGAAATTGGTTGATCACTTGAAAGAAGTTAAATGTAACTACTAGACTTTAATTAAAGAAATTATTCATGCACTTCATATGTTGAGTCACATTGCATTCACTACTATACAATTGGTGGGACAAGTGTATAATAGTGGTGGTAGACATAACCGGTATATCATGTAAGTGGCGAGTAGGAGCCAGTAAGAACTACAAAATTGGTGGCTAGTAGGAGCCTGTAATAACTACAAGTTTTTGATGGCGTATAGGAGCCGGTAAGATCTATAAAAGGTTTTTAAAAGTTGTGGCTGTAATTGGCCTGAATACCCAACCCCGAATGAAGGGCGTAAATTCATTCAACATATGATTCCCGGAAAGTCATATGTCTTGTATGCTCACGTGGTTGTTGCATTTCATACGTTTGAATAATAAACTTGATTGATAATTTACTTCGAGTATGAATTTTGGGATTTACTCACTAAGCCCATAAGCTTACACCCCTATAGTATTTTTATTCTCAGGAACACCTATTTTGTGCCCGAGGTCTTCCAGTATCCGTATACGTTTTATGTTGAAGCTTTTGGAGGAAATCTACTCGAAGACTTAGATTAGAATTCCTTTGAAATCTTTAATTTTGGATGTTATGAAGTTTATCTCGATCCTTGGAATTAGCGGGGGTATGCCCCTAAGAAATTATGTAACAGACCTTTGGTTATTTATGATATGATATACTTTATTTCTGGATTCTTGTATGTTTATCTTTACTTGCTTAAACTATGCTTCCCAAAAGCGTCTCCTATTACCGTGTTAGACGCCTTACATATAATACTAAGGCTTTCGCATGACTAAGGTAGCCATTCTTAAGCCTTGATATTATATGTGGCGGACTGCCACGTTTAGGGTACCCTTCGGGGCGTGACAGTTTAAGTTGGTATCAGAGCAACAAGTTTATAGAAATAAAGGTAATAGGAATAAATCTAGAATAGAAAAAGATAGATATGTTTAAAAGGACTTAGATAGATTAGACAAGTTTAGAAGTTCTCAAAAAGGAGAATTAATGACCTCCCTTGTCCTTTATAAATTACCCTTGGAGAAGTTAATTGAGGCCCAATGTTTGAACTTAAGAAATGGTGAAACCCTTGTGGACTACCGGTTGAAAGTAAGAAGCCTATGTAAGGAGTTTTCCCTATTAGACAGACTTAGAAGTTTCTTACGATATGGAATGTCTTACGTACCATTACAACACCCTATGCTCCAAAAAGCTACGTTCTTTTTCGAAATAATAGATGTTTAGTTTTCCCGATTTTGAGTTTGGAATTCCATAGGACGATTATATATCTATGCCCACGATGAGCCAACAAGATCATGGACGAGATAAGGATATTTCCAACCAACGTAAAGCCAGTCAAGATTTCAAATGGCCTGATGAGAATATCCCGAATCGAAGACGATCTCGCGTAAGAAACCTGATCGAGAAAGAAGTGACGGAAGTATCCGATGAGGAGCATGCAGCGCAGACGAAGTTTGATCAACGGGAGCCAAGCACGTCTAGAAATCAACCCTCCCGCAAAGGAAAAAGAATGATGGACCGAAGCAACTTGAAGCTGTTCGTAACTAAGATGGCTAAGAACGACTTCTAGACCCAACCACCGTAATGCAGAAAAGATCAAAGAAAGAAGGAAGGATCCACATGAGCAATCCCATGTGTCCAACAAGAATTTTGTAACCAGATCGACTTAGGATATAGGATCGATTAGTAGTTTAATTTATGTTTTCGAAAAAGTGTTTAATATTTGTTGTATTTTGAATTTCTTTTACCTTGATTTCTTTATAAGATTTTATTCCCTTCTATGCTTTTTAATTAAATATTTTGGTTTAAACAAATTTCATCTCTTGATTTAGTTGCTTAAATTTCTCTTGTGTGATATTTCCCTTTATGTATTTATTTCTTTGAAAATTTCCGCAATTTCCGTAACTTAGTATGTAAAAGACTTAATAATCTAGTATTTACGTAAACGATTAAAACAGCCGACCTAGAAGGGGACGACCAAGGATGAGGCAGGCATCAAATAACCCGCCTGAAGAAGTTAACCAACCAGAAGTGCCCCCTGTGGCTCCTGCCCCAGACCAGCAAGGCAATCTCCAAGCCACTCTGGGTCAATTAACACAGCTTCTTAATGTGTTAGTTCAACAACAAAGAGGAATATGCCACCTCCGCACCAGCTCAAGCACCACCCCAACAGCACCCCAAGCATCTGTACATGGACCGCAGCACCTGATGCTCAATCACATACAGCACCCTGCCGCCTCCGCCACCACCTCGACCATACAGAACTTCACTCCCAGATTTTATCAAAAGTAACCGTTACTTTGACGGAGCTTTTGGGAAACCGATGAGGCTGAAGATTGGCTCGCGCAGAGTAGAACGTCTTTTGCCGCCTATGAAGTTCCTTATCATCTTCGAATAAGCTATGGTACTTATATGTTGAGGTTCAACGCCCGCATCTGGTGGGAGTCCAAGAGTAGGGAATTGCCGCCACCCATCACCTGGGACATGTTTCGGAATGAGTTTCTGGAAAATTATTTCCCTGGAAGTTTAAGAGTAAGGTATAGTGCGGATTTCTTGCACATATCCCAGAAGGAAAATCCATAGAACAATATGAGACGGAATTCAGCCGACTCCTGCAGTATGCTCCGGATTCTTATAAGTATAGTGAGGAGCTGAAACGACAAGTGTTCCTGAATGGGTTAGATGAGGACTTAAGGATGGTTAGAAGAGTTTGACATTCGCACCTTCAGGAATTGGTTGAAAGAGCAAGAATTGTTGAAGGGGCCAAGAAAAGGAAAGCTGGGACTTTGAGAAGAAAGTGCATGTGTTTGGAAGGAAATTTCAACCAGGAACAAGCTCCAATTTCCCTTCTAAGAGGTTTAAACCAATTAGCAACTTTAAGGGAAATTTTAGTGGACAGAAGGATAATTCCAAGTAACAGCAAATTGTTGGAAATGCAAAGGAGCGCATTACCCGAAGAGATGCCCCCTTCTCCAGAACAAGTGTTATTTCTGTGGTGACCCGAGCCATAAGATTCCGGATTGCCCAAAGAAAGCTTCTACGACTTGTTTCGTATGCAAGCAATTGGGACATTTTGCTAACGAGTGTCCCCAAAGGAATCTCACAGCAAACCGACCTGTTGGATCCTCGGAGGACTTGCCCCGACAAGGAGTGGGAATGGAAGCGGAAGTCGCTCGGCATCATCTATGCATGGGCTGAGAATTTACAACCTTGAAGGGCAATGGGTCTGCGAGGAGGATGCCGAAGAAGGAGTAGAGTTGGCTGCCCTGGACCATGGAGAGGAGTATGACTATAGCTTGGTTACAGGTTAGCCTCAACCTTTAAAATATATGTCTGTTTTGATATCTGTTGAGTATAAAGTTATGATGTATGTTGGAAATAATAGATATCTAAACCTTTTAAGGACAATAAGATAGTAACACGCGCGTCTTGAACGCAGGAACCATACAAATAGGGGACCTAACCGCTTATACCCTCTTCGATACCGGTGCAACACATTCCTTTGTTGCCACTAGTGTAGCCTTGAAGACCGGTTTACCTATCACCACAATCACAACAAGTTTTCGTATAAAAACCCCCACCGGTAGTGTGGTGACTACCAAAGAAGTAATAAGGAATTGCCCCATGAAGATACAAGGCCATGAAGCAACTACCGATCTTATAGTAATAGAAATCAGCAAGTACGAAGTGATTCTCGGAATGAGTTGGTTGTCCATGGTGGAAGCAAAGGTAGATTGTAGAAATAAAAAGGTGGAATTCATGGGACAAGATGGAAAGAAAGCTACGTTTTTGGGAGAATCTAAAAGTTTGGAGTTAAGTTCGTTCGAGTAATTGAAGAGTTGAGGAAGGAGTTGAAAGTTATGTGGGAAGTACGGAGGAGGATAAGGAAAGACCCAACATTGACGACATCCCCATCGTTAATGAATTCTCTGATGTTTTTCCAGAAGAATTGCCTGGGTTACCCCCAAAACGAGAAATCGATTTTGAGATCGATTTGATGCCAAAAACAGAACCTATATCCAAGGCACCATACCGAATGGCACCTGTTGAGCTCAAGGAACTTAAGAAGCAATTACAAGAATTGCTTGACCAAGGATTTATTAGACCAAGTGTCTCGCCTTGGGGAGCTCCGGTATTATTCGTGAAGAAGAAAGATGGATCGATGAGGTTGTGTATTGACTATCGAGAACTCAATAAGGTCACTATAAAGAATAGGTATCCATTGCCAAGGATTGACGATCTCTTTGACCAACTACAAGGAGCAAGTGTATTCTCACGCATTGATTTGAGATCTGGATACCACCAGCTGAGGATAAAACCAGAGGATGTGTCAAAGACCGCTTTTAGAACTCGGTATGGACACTATGAGTTCATGGTCATGCCATTTGGATTGACTAATGCACCAGCTGCTTTCATGGACTTGATGAATCGGGTGTATAAGCCGCTCTTGGATAAATGCGTGATTGTCTTCATTGATGATATTTTGGTCTATTCTAAAACACGGGAGCAACACAAAGAACATCTGAGAATGGCATTACAAACCTTAAGGGAGCACAAGTTATATGCCAAATTATCCAAGTGTGACTTTTGGTTGGACCAAATATCTTTTCTAGGACATGTTATCTCAGGGAAAGGAATATCAGTAGATCCTGAAAAGATTAAGGCCGTAATGGAATGGAAACAACCAAGGACGGTGACTGAGATTAGAAGTTTTCTTGGATTAGCTGGCTATTACAGGAAGTTTGTGCAAGATTTCTCAAAAATAGCTAAGCCACTAACTCAGTTGACCCAGAAGAATGAAAGATTCATTTGGAATGAGAAGAGGAACAAAGTTTCCAAGAGTTAAAGCAACGGTTGGTATCTGCTCCAATTTTAACCTTACCCGATCCAGAAAAGCCATATACCGTCCATAGTGATGCGTCAAGAAATGGCTTAGGATGTGTGCTTATGCAAGAAGGGAAAGTAATTGCTTATGCTTCACGGCAGTTGAGGCCGCATGAACAAAATTACCCGACGCATGATCTTGAGTTAGCCGCAGTTGTTCGCTCTCAAGCTTTGGAGGCACTACCTATATGGACAGAGATGCGAGATTTATACGGACCATAAGAGCCTCAAGTATTTATTACACAAAAGGAATTGAATATGAGGCAAAGGAGATGGTTGGAGTTGATCAAAGACTATGATCTTGGAATAAATTATTGCCCTGGAAGAGTGAATGCGGTAGCAGACGCTTTGAGTCGGAAGAACCATGGAGAAGTTGCAGCCATGCTCACAACTCAAAAAGAACTTATAAAGGAATTCGAGAGATTGAGCATGAATTTGTGGGGCAAAGTGCGGAAATAGAAATTTCCCATTTGGTAATGGAGCCAACCCTGATAGATAGAATCAAAGAATCTCAACGATATGATGAAGTCATACAAAAGTTGAAAAGTGAGATACAGGGAGGAAGGTATGACGATTTTGAGATAGATGAGGAGGATGTAGTAAGAATGAAGGGAAGATTATGTGTACCAAATGATGAGGAGATGAAAAAGGAAATAATGGATGAGGCGCATAACTCGGGATATACCATGCACCCCGGTGGTACCAAGATGTACCAAGACCTTAAGAGTCGCTTTTGGTGGAATGGTATGAAAAAGGATGTAGCTGAATTCGTAATGAAGTGTCCCATATGTCAACAAGTAAAGATTGAACACCAAAGGCCAGGAGGACTTTTGAAACCATTGGCCATACCAGAATGGAAATGGGACCAAATTACCATGGATTTCGTATGTGGATTGCCCCGAACATCAGCCGGATATGATGCCATATGGGTAATTGTGGATCGACTTACCAAGTCAGCACACTTCATCCCCATCAACATGACCTACTCGATGGAAAAGTTGGCCCGGCTATATGTAAGGGAGATTGTGAGACTGCATGGAGTTCCAGCAGGGATTGTATCGGATCGGGATCCTCGATTCGTGTCAAAATTCTGGACAAGCCTTCAAAAGTGTATGGGAACCAAGTTACATTTCAGTACGGCTTACCATCCACAAACTGATGGACAATCAGAGCGAACTATCCAGACTTTGGAAGACATGTTAAGAGCTTGTGTTATGGAATTCAAAGGAAGCTGGGAAGTACACCTACCTTTGGTAGAGTTTGCTTACAACAACAGCTATCATTCAACAATTAAGATGCCACCATACGAAGCTTTATATGGAAGAAGGTGTAGATCGCCTCTATTTTGGGATGATGTGGAAAATTAACAATTGGACCAGATCTCATCCAAGACGCCTCAGATAAAGTCAGGATTATTCAGCAAAGGATGAAAGAGGCCCAAGATAGACAGAAAAGTTGGGGATAAAAAACGACGGATCCTTGAGTTTAACGTTGGTGATCATGTGTATCTGAAAGTGAATCCGATAAAGAGTATTCATCGTGTTCGGGCTCGAGGAAAGCTAAGCCCAAGGTATATCGGACCTTTCGAAATCCTCGAACGAGTAGGAGATTTGGCTTATCGCTTGGCATTACCACCAAACCTGTCGGGAGTACATAATGTCTTCCATGTCTCAGTGCTAAGAAAGCATATCCCCGACCCTGATCGGATTGTGGAGCTTGAACCAGTCAGGCTGAAAGAAACTTGACTTATGAGGAGCACCCAGTTCAAATTCTGGATCAAAAGGTTCAAAAGCTGAGAAACAAGGAAATCCGATATGTCAAGGTGTTATGGAGGAATCATTCGCGAGAAGAGGCTACTTGGGAAGCCGAGGATGAGATCCGAAAGAAATATCCAAATCTCTTTGAAGAATCAGGTACGAATTTCAAGTTGCAAATTTCAAGTTTTGAGGACAAAACTTTCTTTAAGGGGGGTAGGTTGTAAATCCCCGAAATTTTTGGATCCAAATTAAGACCTAAACCCTAATCGGAAGTCAAAGGATTCTTAAGTCAAACAAAACCCTAGTTTACCGTAACCGTTTAACTCCGGCATTGCCGTTTTCTCAAGCCCTAGAAAACGAAGTTGGAAAAATTAGTTGTAATAGTTCGTAATAGCTATAGGTTTTATAAAAATATCAGATTGAAGAATTTCAAGTGTCCTTTGAACCCGATCGGACATGATTCTTGAAAAACGTGTCCGGAAGCCGGAATAGGAAAATTATTCCGAATATACCGTTAGACTCGTAAAAGTATAAGATTTCCAAAAATATCAATTTCGTAATTTTTCGGTAGCTAGAAATATCAGATATCGCTTTTATACGCGTACTTTCTTACTACCGGTTTAATTGTCATGTCTACTTTTACATTACACTATTTTCTACTATTCTACACTATTCATCTATCTTACTTTTTCTTACAACCTATTCTTACAACCATACACCTATTTCTTACACATTTTCATTTCCAATACAACTTCACATCTTTCATTTCTTACTTTTAATTAATCAAAAGAAAAAATTAATTTTTCTCTCCCCATGCACAAATGGCGCCGGCCCATCTCCCATGCTCAATTTGTTTTTTCAATTATTTAATTAACACAATTATCTCCCACATTTTCCTATAAATACCCCTCATACCTTCACTTCTTTCACACTCTTCTTCTCTAAAGTTACTATACAAAATCTCTCCAAATTCTTCAAGAGTTCTCTCAAGAAGTCTTCTTAGTTTAGTTTCCTTTAGGTAAGAAATTCTCAAGAATTTTCATGTTCATCTACTTAGTATGAGCTTAGTGTGTGTTTTCTAAAACCATGAAGGTTAAGAAAGCAACATTAGATTCATACTTTGTTTTTGTTCATAATATCAATCTCTTTATGTTCCTTTATGTTCTTTTATTTCCTTTATGTACTTTATTTCTTATGTTCTTTACTATCTAATATATCTATATAACTATATATATTATTTAGAGCATATAAGCTCATTGTCTTACAATTTATTTATCTTTCATGCAATTTATTTACTCATTTCAGTTATTTAAATTCAAGTTGATTTTAAGACTAGTCATTCTAGTCTTAGACTTGTCCTCATCAAGTCAAAACAATTCTTTTCTTTTTCGGGACTAGTCTTTTCTTAGTCCCGGGGTACCTTGATGAAGCTAAGGTCCCAATACTTGATTTACTTTATTATTTACTTAAGCTTTCAAGTTATTATTTACTTTTCTATAGTTATGATTCATATTCATGCATGAACATAATGTTTTTGTCTCAACAAAATAAAAAAGTGTTTTCTTGAATTAAAGATTCTTTCTAAAAGAAATAAATATGGAAAATGGATTTCTTAAAAACCATGGACATGTATGGGAATGATTTTCTTACATAAACAAAAGGTTTTATGAAAACTTATCTTTTATCAAGAAGTAGAAATTCTTTTGGAATCATTACAAGAAATAAAAATGTCATTTTGCTACTTTTGAAATCCAAGTTTAGAAAATAAAACCACACTTTAGAAATTAAAATAATTACAAAAGATTTCATTTAGAAATAGAATATTCATCTTAATAACTAAAAGATCTTTCAAAAGTAAAATAAATATTCAATAGAATCTCAAATTCAAAACTTTTAGAACCTTAATTTTTATAAGTTGAGACAACTCATTTACTTCATACATTGTTGTGAGTCATTACATATAAATATATACCTTTCAAAAGTTTACAAAACAATTAAATATTTATCTTTTCAAAAGAGCTTGTTTACATAAAGGAAAACAAGTGTTTGCAAAATTCGTGGCAAATCTGGACTCGTCTTTTCGGAACCCAAACGACTTAGTTTTATGAAAATAAGTTTAGAAATGCGTAGATCTTTCGAGTAGGTAGAAACGTATATTATACGCGAAATTCCGAGTTAAAATGAGCAAGTTATGGCCATTTTAAGTTGGAATTTCCCCTTATACGATTTTTCTACGATTTTAAGAAAAGATTAGAATCTTCAAGGATAGAATTTCATGAAATACTCATTTTGGGTATTCTTCTTGATTAGATAATCACGAGGAGATTGTGCGTATCCCGAGGATTACTACGATTAAGTGGAATTTCCGAACGACCCATCCAATTCAAGAACGGTGTCATCATGGCCGAGTGAGTTACTTCCCGTTAATTTTTCTCATACTCTTGATTGTGCTTGTAAAATTAGTTGCACTAGAATCTAAGAAAAAATCAAAAAGAAGTGTATGATAATATGTTGAAGGGATACTAAGTATATCGAAACCGATTTGATTGTAATAAAGTTGTATGTATTAATGTCTTGAATTGTTTGAAATTGGTTGATCACTTGAAAGAAGTTAAATGTAACTACTAGACTTTAATTAAAGAAATTATTCATGCACTTCATATGTTGAGTCACATTGCATTCACTACTATACAATTGGTGGGACAAGTGTATAATAGTGGTGGTAGACATAACCGGTATATCATGTAAGTGGCGAGTAGGAGCCGGTAAAAACTACAAAATTGGTGGCTAGTAGGAGCCTGTAATAACTACATGTTTTTTATGGCGTATAGGAGCCGGTAAGATCTATAAAAGCGTTTTTAAAAGTTGTGGCTGTAATTGGCCTGAATACCCAACCCCGAATGAAGGGCGTAAATTCATTCAACATATGATTCCCGGAAGGTCATATGTCTTGTATGCTCACGTGGTTGTTGCATTTCATACGTTTGAATAATAAACTTGATTGATAATTTACTTCGAGTATGAATTTTGGGATTTACTCACTAAGCCCATAAGCTTACACCCCTATAGGTATTTGTATTCTCAGGAACACCCATTTTTGTACCTGAGGTCTTCCAGTACCCGTATACGTTTTATGTTGAAGCTTTTGGAGGAAATCTACTTGAAGACTTAGATTAGAATTCCTTTGAAATCTTTAATTTTGGATTTTATGAAGTTATCTCGATCCTTGGAATTAGCGGGGGTATGCCCCTAAGAAATTATGTAACAGACCTTTGGTTATTTATGATATGATATACTTTATTTCTAAATTTTTATATGTTTATCTTTACTTGCTTAAACTGTGCTTCCCAAAAGCGTCTTCTATTACCGTGTTAGACGCCTTACATATAATACTAAGGCTTTCGCATGACTAAGGTAGCCATTCTTAAGCCTTGATATTATATGTGGCGGACTGCCACGTTTAGGGTACCCTCCGGGGCGTGACAGACATGATTTTTTAGGAGGAGAGAGACAGAAATATAGTTAGCTTTTGACTTGAAAATGTAATGTGTAATTAATGGTATGTGTTGCTTCTTAAAGGAGTGAAATAGATTTATTTTAATCAATTTTTTGGAGTAATTCAAAGGAAAAGGCAACCAAAAAGGTGTAAAAAATTTGCCAAGAAGTGATATAGAAAGTGTAGAAAGATTGAAGTGAAAAAGAAATGATGTGTGAAAGGTGTATTTGAAGGTGTGGGTTGTAAGAGTACTTTCTTAATAAAATAAAATAAAAAATAATAAAATATAGAAAATGTATTCCAAATATTTGTAGCAGATTTTTCATATTTAAAATAACATAATTAATTTATTTATTTTAATGAATTATTAAATAAGTTGCCGATATGATCAAAATATGCGAGTATGGGTTATAAATAATAGTTTCATAACTTGAAAAACTCTTAAAAATATTTTATCAAAAATAAAAAATATTTCTCAAATATTTTTAATTATTAAATTAATTTATTTTTTTTAGTATCGGGTCTTAAATAGAAACTGATCTCGTAAAAACTCGAAACGTACTAAATTTTGGAAAAACGGAATTTTCTAGGATATATAAAATATTTATCTAAAAATATAAGAGTTTATAAGAATAATAAGATTGTGTAGTGAATAGTGCAAAAGACTAGTTAATTACCGGTAGTAATGAAATACGAATAAAATCGCAAAATCAGATAATTCTAGTTATCGTAAAATTACAAAACTGAAATTTTAGAAATCCCTATGAAAATACGAGTCTAATGGTATTAATGGTATATTTTTTATATCTCGAGCCCTAGATACACTTTTCGAAGTCTGTATCCGAACAGGTTCGAAATAGGTCAAAAATTTATCAATCTAATATTTTTAAGGGACTTTACATTATTACGAGCTATTCTACACACTTAAATTATACCTCGGCCTCTAGAGTTAAGGGTGCGAGATTGCTGGACTTAAATTACTATATTCCACTTAGGGTTTCTGGATGATTTTTCGGTTTAGATCTTTGCCAATTTGGAAACTGGCATTTTATGTTTATACAACATATTTAGTTTAAGATAATTATTTTAAATTTCATTTTTGTAAGTATTTAATATCTCTTAACGTTTTCGAAATTTTTGAATTGAGTTTTATTCCCGAAAATTTATCATTATTTACATTTTAATAATTTGTTTTTGGGTTCTATATTACCCGATCTTACAATTCAGAGCTAAGTATGGATTTTATTGTACGTAGTGGTTTTGAATTTGAAGACTGTTGAGTTCTTATTTTATTTTTAAGGAATCTCATTTTCTCAAGATTAAGAAATTTCTGGATTCGTTCGTGATTTAGGACTAGTCAAAGTTTGGTTTTAATTTGGAGTCATTTTTAGGGTTTATTTTCGAAGTTCATTTTGGAATTATTTACTGAAATTTTCTAGAACTTACATCCTTCCCACCTTAAAGAAAGTTTTGTTCGCAAAACTTGTTACGAGTGTATTGCTTATTGAGAAAAGATTGTGAATTTCGAGTTATATTTCTAACACTGGTTTATGCTTTGGTTTGTATCATTTTCAATTTTGTATGATAGATATTTTACGAAATAAAGCACATACAATTTAATAAGATTTGGCTTAGCGATTCCAACCTTTACTTACACGACTCTTTTGGAGAACGACACAGGCTTAACTTGAGACCACAAATGACTTGACTTGACTCGACCAACACTAGACGACTCACGACAGCACGACCTTTCATGACTCGATTACTTTGACCAACGAAGGTTGTGGATTCGCTTCTCCATCCTTACGTAGCTGTATATACAATATTATGCTTTGAGATCCATATTTCTTTAAACAATTCAATCATTGTTGTTTTAAACTCTTATCATCGTGATCATCTTGATGGGGTTGAAATCAAGAATCTCATTACTTTATTGTATAAAGATTACTTGTGAAGATCTCATGGAGTTCGGTAATTGAGATTTGATTACTGAAGTTTTAACTTTTATGTGACAGTCATCATGGATTTTCGATCTTTCAAAGTTCTTTATTTACAAGAGGTTGTATGAGGGGTGTCTTGGAACTCGTTAAATTAATCGAGTTTTGTTTTAGTTTCCATCATTGGCTCATACTAGCTTTTAATGGTCTCGAGCTTTCCTATCCTTAGCTTAGCTATTTAATCCAAGGTTATTTCTAACAACCTATCTCCCTGATTTTATTGGCAGGAAAGAATATGCAGTATTCCAAGGGTATAGCATAAACTTAATACCAAGTTGCATCTTTGATCCTCACTTCTTTCCATGGCAATGGACTCCAGTTCCTCATCACTAGCTTCTCCATACTCTAAATATGGGTGAGCATTGTAGACCAGATTTTCGGATAAAGATGTTCTTGAAGAACTTTGATTCATTTTTCCTTTGTTGCTTTTATTCCTATTATATCTTCTCCTCTTCTTCCTTGGTAGATCCAGTGAAGCAACATGCAGGTTATCCCGTTCAGGGCATGTTTTAGCCAAATGTCCTATTTTTTAGCAAAATAAGCATGTGGTGGTCATCTTTTTAGGATACTTCTCAACTTTGTGACCAGGGTCCCCACAGAGGTAACACTTGAATTGAAGTTGTGGACACTGTATAGGGTAATGCTTTTTCTTACATTTCCAACATTGTATCTTATCCAATATTGTGTCTGCTTCCCTGTTTGGGTCATCATCTACGTGAAGTGTTCCGTCTTTTTGACTCGGGATCATTGCTACACAAAACTCTACTTCCTTATTATTTCTTTCTTGCCTCCTCCTTTGGGCATTTTCTATTATCCGTGCTCTTTCTAGCAATCCTTGATAACTCCTGATATCAAATTCCTCCAATCGAGTCTGAAGGTTTTCTTTTAAACCTTTCAGAAACACTTGTCTTTTCTAAACTCGGTTTCATACTGTTCCACACTACAATCTCCTTGTGAGATATTGAGGAAATCTGCACTGTACTGGACTTTTAAGCTCTTAGAGAAATATTTATTTAAAAACTCACATTTAAATATCTCCCATGTAACTGGAGGCATCAACTCTCTTTCTTTAGACTCCCACCATACTCGAGCATGTAAGCGGAGCATATAGGTCCCATAATTGACTCTCAAGTGGTGTGGTACCTCAAAAGCATTAAAGGACCTCTCAATGTGTGCTAACCAGTCCTTGGCCTCATCTGGTTTTCCAAAAGCTCCGTCGAAATACTGGTTACACTTTATGAAGCATGGTAAGAGACATTGGTGGAATTGAGGTGATGGTGGCTTGTCTTACATCGTTTCTTGCACATGTCTTGCAGGTATAGATGTTGAACTGGCTTGAGTTTGTTGCATATAATTCATTATCTAACTAGTAAGCAGTTCAATCTCGATTGAAGCATCTCCCTCTTGGTTAGGTGGTTCAGGTATCGTTCGATTCTCGAGTCCTAAAGGAGTCATGACGGGTTCTTGTTGTGGCTGGGTATGTCTCCTACAGTTTTATTAAGCTCGGGTGAAAATTCTAAATCTTTTATCACGTGTTAAGGCATTAAAAGAGACTTAAAGAAACTTATCGGAAATATAGAACACAGAAATGCGGAAACAAAAACATATATAAGAAATATTAAAATTCGATTGAAATCAAAATCAATAAGAAATACTTCATAATATTCAAAACAAAATACATGAAATCAAGAGAAGATATAAATCTTCCATTATAAAAGTCCAAAAAAAGGATGCAAAACATACATTGGAATCAATTCATGAACTAGATGATAAACCACAACATTGGTTTACATTTTCAAAACATCTTTGTTCTTTTCAAAAAGTTATTTGCTCCTAACACTCAATAAAAGATCTATTGTTATTTCTAGACTGACTTCTTCCAAACAAGGGCAGCTATCCACTTATTAATTCATTTAGGGCACCTACTTTCCCAGTGTTTCGGTTGTTTGTAGACGAAGCACTTTAGGGTTTTCTTCCTTGGACATTCCATAATTTTATTCTTGGGATCTCCACAGAGGTAACACTTGTGCTTCAGCTGTGGACACTGTTTGAGATAATGACTTTCCTTGCACTTCCAGCAATTGATCTGACGCCTCTTAAAAGGTTCATTTTGAACAAATAGGCTAGTTGTCTTAGACCTCCTGACCTTGGAGCTTGAACTAGCCATAGAAGAAGGAGTCTTAATTCCTTGCATTGTCACTTGGTGGGGTCCTTCCACCTGATTTTGCACATTGCTAGTAAGCACTTGCTGCAAGAGGAGCTTTTGTGCATCCACTAAACATCCTAGAAGGTCTATGACTTTTTGCATTGGATCTTGTGGTGGTGGAGTGTCTCTCACTTGTTGTTCCTCGGGAAGGTTAGTCGACTGTTGCACGTTCTCTCAGGTAGTCTCCTAGAAATAAGACGAAACGGTCACATTAGCCTAGTTATATAACACACTAGTTGCTTATGGTCTAGAAAAAGAGTTATAACTTTTTATTTTCTTTAAACTCGTTTATTTAGAAAAACGGTGAAAGCGCGCAGTTAATCTTTCCTTCCTAGTGGTTTATAGGTCGATGGGGCAATCTACCATCTCTATTATTGGCTTAAACCAAGAGTCGAGTAAGGTCACTTACTGTTGTATTTTGCAGTTGCTAGAATAGATTCGATCGTCTCCTCAAATATTTTCAATCTTCCTTCTTTATATGTTGGTTTCTATGTTTTCCAAAAGACTCCAAGATAGAATTCAAATCTTTAACAATCGAAAGTCACACTTTAAGGGTCATGGAGCTAACTCTAGTTTCTTCTTTACTTAAGGGTTATCTAACACTTACTCATCCATTTCTAAGATTGTATCTTAACATTCTATTCTTCTAAAGTCTTCCCACCTAATTCCCAAAACCTTGTCGCTCTGATACCAACTAAACTGTTATGCCCCGAAGAGTACCCTAAACGTGCCAATCCGCCGTACACAAAATTAAAGCCTAGGAATGACCGCCTTAGTCGCGCAAAGGCGTCCATACAATGTACAAGGCATCTAACACATAGAGGAGACACATCGGAGTGATAAATTTTATATTGATATAACTTGAGTAACAATGTAAAGGAAATACAATTCATTATACTTCAAATACAAATCACTATACTTTAATTTCAATTCATCAAAAGATTTTACTACTTAAACTATTACAAATCAATTCACAAAATCTAGCTAATATCTTCAAGCATTGTTATTTCCTATCGGAATCCCGAAGGCATGTTTGGCTCCAACCATCTCATTCCCCACTTAGCATTCTTGAGATAACCTATTCATTCAAATATCTATTGCGTATAAGCTACACTAGCTTAGTGAGAATCCCTTTAATTCCATATCATAACAAGCAAGTTATAAATCATCTATGCTATGCATAAACAAACACATGAGCAGACAATTATGTATGGGTATCCAGAAACCATACACAGAATGGATTTACGCCCTCCGTATCTTGGGTTAGGGATGGTATTGAAAGTCTACACGACCGCTTCTAGTCCCGGAGCCCTCGCTCATAGCACTAGAGTCAGCTAGGCTCACACAATATGCATCTTCGATGCGCTTTAGTTTCCTATGAATGAGCTCTGATACTGGGTCTCATTATCCAAACGAGTCATCGGATAATACCGATCAACCTGCATAGGAGTAGCATGCTATCATATGCAACATGTCCGATACGATGCATGACCAATTTAATTTTTGCTTAGGTCAAATCATTCATACATTCTTTAGAGTGACCAACCAATATCATACACATAAACAGAAATAATATGAACAGTGCAGTTATCCAATCGAATCATGGTTTTGATATGCTTTAGTATTCTTTAGCATACATACATCAAAATCTCATCATCTATCCCATCCCCATTCATATCGATTTTTATCTTGTTCCTATAATTCTAATGCAACTAGCTACAAGCACAAACAAGGTAACAAAATAAGAAGAAGACTTACTCGGCCATTGGATCACCGGTCTCTTAGTAAAAGTAATTCGGTGGTAGGGAATCTTCGATTTCGAGGTCACCTAAAAAGGAAGAAATACCATAATAATTATTTCATCACTTAACAAATCCAAACTATCTTATACAAACTATCAAATTTGTAATACTCGTCCTAAGCGGGAATTCCAACTTAAAACGGCTATAACTTGGTCATTTTAACTCGGAATTTGATAAATTATATATCGATTCCTATCTACTTCGAAATATCTATCTAATTCTAATATCTTATTTAATTTTTGAAAACTTTGAAGCTTCAAAAAGATCGGATTAGATCAAAATAGTAGCAAAAACCGATTTAGAAAATTGATTTTGTAAAAGTTCATGAAGTTTCTACCATCCAAAGCAAGTATACATGCAATATCAACAAATTACTATCATAAATGGTATGCCATGAGATATTTAATAAAAGAAAATACTATCATACATGTTCTTGATGATATTTAATAAAAGAAATTTTTAGAAAACTTTTTCTTTGTAAGACTTTATGAAAAATCAACTTAGATAGGCTAGTCTTGTAGTCTTGACAATCCCCACTTGTTTTTAGAAAAATTCCTTGATAAAATTTATTTATTCTTGTTAAAATTAAGCCTTCACTATGTATATTCCCTAAGGCCTTTGTTTTTCAATAAAAATTCTCATTTTACACTTTGTAAACATGTTTTTAAAATTGGTTCATCCCAAAATCCCAATTTTGTAAAACTTGTTTTTGTGGTGATTCCTTTAAGTAAAAATCATTTGATACTTAGAAAATTAAGGCTCAACCATACCTAGCCACTAAGGACTTCTTTCTTTCTTTAATAAAACTTCTATTTTAAGTTTGGAAAGTAAGTATTTTCATGTCCTCACTCCAAAATTACGAATTTCCTAAGTTGACTAGCAACTCAAAATTTTCCTACTTCATTTCTACTCCTTGTCCTACATATTTTTCTTAACAAATCCCATCTTAATTTATAAGAACCATTACTTGATGATGCCTATGACCTAAACTCTTTATTTTTTCATATAAAACACAAGTTTTGGAGTTGATAAATGGGTTTTCAAAATTGGTATTAGTTGAGATCCGAATTTACAAAATTTATTTTTGGACATATCTTTTGATAAAATCTATCTAAACTTATGAAAATCCATCCTTTACATATCCTATCTTAAGAGCCTTCCATATCTTGAATAAAAAATTCATATTTAAGTTGGAAAACATGTTTTTAAACTGGGCCTTAGCCTAAATCAGAAAATAGAATTTTGTTTTGAAAAATAATCTTTGAAAATCATCTTTGAACCATATAAAATGAAGTCTTGATGATATATATACATTAAGCCTTCATTATATCAAGTAAAAATTTCATTTTGACACTTAGAAAGTGGTTTTTAAAAATGGGTCTTGCCTAGATACGAATTCTCCATTTTTATTTGAGTTCAAAACCAAGATCTACACTTAATATAAACATAAATATAAAAGAAATCGATGGTAGTAAGCTATAAACTCATAGATCTAACATAAACATAACCAAAGCTACATAAAAAACTAGATCTACAAAATATAACTACTTCTAGCAAGAAAATAATAATACTACAAGAGAGTACTTAGGGATAAGACGAGTGCTTCATTTTGACATCATCATCCTTAGGTTTTAAGCTTATGGAAGGTCATTTGATGCATGAAACTCTCACTATATTTGACCTATACCATCTATGGAAACTTTGGACAAGATTTTTATCAAAAGATCTTGAAGAAATATTGTGGGAGCTCATTTATTGAGTAGGGGTAGCAAGTGTTCTTGCAAGAAGAAGAACAAAATGAAGAAAGAAAAAGAGGAAAAAGAGAGAGAAAAGGATAAGGAATGGTAAATGTTTGATGGTGTAAATGAGAGAGAGTGTATAATGAGTTAAAGACACATTAAATGAAGGAAAAAAAAAAAGGAAATGGCAACCAATGGAGTACCATAGCAGGCGTGATTTTTGAAGAAGAGAGAGAGAGAAATTTAGTTAGCTTTTGACTTGAAAATGTAATGTGTAATTAATAGTATGTCTTGCTTCTTAAATGAGTGAAATAGATTTATTTTAATCAATTTTTGGAGTAATTCAAAGGAAAAGGTAGCCAAAAAGGAGTTAAAAATCTGCCAAGAAGTGATATAGAAAGTGTAGAAAGATTGAAGTGAAAAAGAAATGATGTGTGAAAGGTGTATTCGAAGGTGTGGATTGTAAGAGTATTTTCTTAATAAAATAAAATAAAAAAATAATAAAATATAGAAAATGTATTCCAAATATTTGTAGCAGATTTTTCATAATTAAAATAACATAATTAATTAATTTTATTTAATGAATTATCAAATAAGTTATCGATATGATCAAAATATGCGAATATGGGATATAAATGATAGTTTCATAACTCGAAAAATTCTTAAAAATATTTTATGAAAATAAAAATATTTTTCAAATATTTTTTATTATTAAATTAATTTATTTTTTTTAGTATCGGGTCTTAAACAGAAACTGATCCCGTAAAAACCCAAAACGTACTAAATTTTGGAAAAACGGAATTTTCTAGGATATATAAAATATTTATCTAAAAATATAAGGGTTTATAAGAATAATAAAAATTGTAATGAATAGGATGAATAGTGCAAAGGACTAGTTAATTACCGTAGTAATGAAATATGAATAAAATCGCAAAATTAGATGATTCTACTTATCGACAAATTACAAAACTGATATTTTAGAAATCCTTATAAAAATACGAGTCTAACGATATTAATGATATGTTTTTTATATCTCAAGTCCTGGGATACCTTTTCGAAGTTTGTATTCGAACGGGTTCGAAACAGGTAAAAAATTTACCAATCTGATATTTTTAAGCGACTTTATATTACTACTAGCTATTTTTATACACTTAAATTATACCTCGACCTCTAGAGTTAAGGGTGCGAGATTGCCGGACTTAACTACTGTATTCCACTTAGGGTTTCTGGGTGATTTTCCGGTTTAAATCTTTACCAATTTGGAAACTGACGTTTTATGTTTAACAACATATTTAGTTGAGATAATTATTTTAAATTTCATTTTTGTAAGTATTTAATATCTCTTAACGTTTTCGAATTCTTGAATTGAGTTTTATTCCAAAAATTTATCGTTATTTACCTTTTAATAATTTGTTTTGGGTTCTATATTACCGATTTTATAATTTAGAGCTAAGTATGGATTTTGTCGTACGTAGTGGTTTTGAATTTGAAGACTGTTAAGTTCTTATTTTATTTTAAGGAATCTCATTTTTTCAAGATTAAGAATTTCTGGATTAGTTCGTGATTTAGGACTAGTCAAAGTCTGGTTTTAATTTGAAGTCATTTTTAGGGTTTATTTTCGAAGCTCATTTTGGAATTATTTATTGGAATTTTCCAGAGCTTACAGGGAGGGGGAGGGGTTCACGCTCGTTCTAAGTGAGGGAGAGAGAGAGAGTTTAAATTTGTTGCATAATAAAATTCAATTTTAATAAGTAACTTTAAGTGCTAAGAAAGGTAAGTTTGTGAGGAAGTGATGTAAAATTGTGAGAATAGGTTGTAAGGATATAAGAATAGAGTATGGGTGGTTGTACATGATGAATAGTGTGGAGGAAAGAAAAAAGTTGATAAGATAAAATTTACCGGTAGTAATGAAAATATGATAAAAAAGTTGTAATTGTAACTTTTTATAACCCAAAGAATTATATAACTAATATATTTGGAAGTATTATGAAATTACGAATCTAACGGTACGAATATCATATTTGTAATATCCCGAACCCTGGAACATGCTTTTCAAGGTTTGCATCAGATCAAGCTTGAAATAGGTCGAAAATCCACTCATCTGATATTGTTAAGCATCCTAATATTAATGCAAGTCAATCTATACTTTCTACTCATATTCCAACTTCTCAGTTTGAAAACACGGAATTAAAGGTCCAACTGCTAGGGTTTTCTAAGGTTTTGTTGACTTAGGATTTCCAGTTGACTTTCCGATTTAGGGTTTTATTTTGGTGTTAACTCGTTTCTATTCTTCTGGGGTTTCGTTCTTGGAATTGCGGGACATAGGATTTTTAGGTCCGAATGGTCAAAGGGTATTCTTTTAGGGTTTTGGTTTCCGATTTTTAGTTTTCCAAAATTGAACTGAGGTTTGCTAAGAAAATGAGGGTTTATAATTACAACCCATAATATCTTTTCAGAAATCTCTCCAAATACATCATTGATAAACTTTAGTTTAACTAGACTATACTTAGAAATAAAAGAAAACAACTTATCCCATTTGTCCTATAAGCAATCAGCTTCTACACTCTTACCGGTGCCAAACTTCTATAGGTAACTAGCCAAGGTGTAGCGTAAACATGAAAGGACTGTTGGAGTGTGAGTGAAACAATGAGCTCAGTGAATAACTAAAACTTACCACATATCAAACAAGTTTATTAACAATCATATGAAATGCAACAATCAAGTATATGAACTATTACAAGCCTAGTTAACCCAGAAACCAAGGCAGGATAGAGATTTACACCCTCTCATTGAGGTTCAAGGAACACAATACTATGGCCTACCTATCCAAGAGAGACTAAGCATATAGGAAAACAACAATACTCACTTTGATTATCACTTTAAATTTATCATGTCTTTAACATTTATTTCATGTATTAGCTTTAGAAACTTCACTAAGTATAGTCATTTCAAGCAATACTATAAGCGGCATTCTTCATTTACCATTTAGTTCATATGTTATAAGGTAATTTTGTGAATAACTAATAGCTTCCTTGTCTAGACAAACCAAGCATTACTAGAGATCTGAAACACTAACATGTAATAGCCTAGAACTTACTCAAATGCTGCTTATGCAAATTTCGCAATGCATGTTCATTTTATTTATGGTACCAGTAGTTTTTAATCAATTTAAGGCAATCAATCATTACATAGACAAGCAACATGTTATATAAGCAATATGGTCATAGATTCTATTTATTATTATCATTAGAATAATTTGGCAATCAATATTTCAAATAGAAAACAATTCCCATAAACCCATATACAAATTCAGGTTATTATCTTTCATTAAAGGTTAGCTAAGATACAAAACACACACATGTAATAAGACTGAGTTACTCATTTGCTCATACTGGCTAGTCGTAGTAATCAATGGGAAAATCCTCACAAGTATCAAGATTACCTATTGAGATGAATAATATATTCATTAATATCACACAAACCATATAATTAAATTCCTATGAATATCTAAGTGTCCTCTATTGATATTGGGTTTTCTTTCTATTACTATATTGGTCATTTAATGATCCTATGATAGTATTTAATATTTATTTTCATTTTGCTTGTCTTGACCTTGTTTAGATATTTATATACATTTATCGGGTATTTGAAAAATTGATATTTAGTAAGCTTATATTTTTATAGTTATATTATTGCTATTTTTCTATCGTTCTTTATCTGACTCATTATAGTAACTCGTATTTATTTACCATTGTTTAGTGTCATCATGTTTCTCTTGGTCTACTTCATATAATTTTCTTATTATGTGTAGGTATCACATTATTAAAAAATTTAGCTTATTTAAATTTTCATTCTTATGTTTAATTTAAGTATTTTACAATTATTATATTTTATTTTCATTTATAAAGGACATTAATATTAACAATAATGATAATAATATTAGTAATATTAATAATGATAATTATAAGGTAATTTGTTAATAATACTAATATTATTTTTCATGATAACTATATTAAAATAGTAGAAATCTTAATGAGATCAATAATAATAATAATAATAATAATAATATAATAATAATAATAATAATAATAATAATAATAATGTCATCAATAGTAATACTCATAATAAATAATGTGGATTATAATGATCATTAGTGGTAATAATAACAATAATTGATAATAATAGTAATAATTATTATAATATTAATATTATTAATAACATTACTAATAATAACATTTGTAATGATAACAATAACATTAAAATAAGGATTATATTAAAAAATAATAATATTAATAATAATCTGATCAATAATAACAATATCACTAATAATAATAATAATAATAATAATAATAATAATAATGATGTAAAATTTGGAAATAAAGATGAAAATATAATGAATTATGAATCATAATATTATAGATTGAGTTTAAGGTCAAAACAAGTAAATTGTAGACGTTTAAGTTTGATTGTAGAACAAATGTTGAAGTTTTGGATTTATGCAATTTTTGACAGATTCAATGCAACCATTTGGAGAATCTACAATGCCGGCATAGAGACGGCGTATGAAAGGAACAATAGTGTCTTTCTTAACACTGGGTGGAACGTAGGTGATGTATACGAGAGTTTTTTTAACGCGGATAGGAATGCCGCCGGCGTAGGTCATGGATTTGTCAGCGTATGTTGTTGGATCGAAGTTCTGGGAATTAAAGCCTCAATGAACACCACTAGTGCCATGTATTTTTTGCTAGTGTAGTGTAGTACGCCGACAAGAATTATATGTATGCCCCGTCATAGGTGCCGGTGTATGACCAAATTCTATAAATACGATAACGAAAAACGGTTTTTCGATAGAAAATTTGTATCATTTTTTTTCTTTCGTCAAAAAGGGTTTTTGAGTGTTCTTAGAGATCTAGGTTGGAGAACCATCAAAGTGTGATTTTAATCCAAATAAGGGATCTTAACTTTCTCCTATGAATTATATACGAATTTGTATGAGTTTTCTTAGGGCTTTATTGGATTTTCATGAAGTTTTTTGGAGAAAAACCCTAACTTTGTGTGGAATCCGAAATTTTGAGAAAAGAATTCGGGTTTGGTGATTCAAGCGAGTAAGTAAAATCTTTAAACGTAAAGATTCAATAAAGATACATAGTTGATATGAATGTAATTGTTCTTGTTGTTATGACTATTAGGGTTTTGGAGGATTATCGAGTTTTGTAGATTGTTATGGAAGATTGATCGGGTTAGATGGTCCAACTTGGTGATTTTCGTTCTTATCTGTTATATATATGTATGTTGTTGGTAGGAATTTGGAGATTTAGGTTGTTGTTGTATTGTTAAAATTGATTGAAGTGTTGTGGAGATTCGAGATATTTGGCTATGGTTGAGTGTTGTCAATAAAGGATTTTTAGGAGATTCAGATTAGAATTCTGAAACTGAGAAAGCTACGACCAATCCTTGCTTTTTATTTTTGCTTGTAAGTTTAGTATTGATTGTATGGTTATAGGAACATAATTTCATAATAAATCTAATTATATTCGGTTTAATAATTATCGGTTTGGTTGTGCTTAGCTTTGACCAGTAAAGACCTGGCAGACACTGATATTAGTGAGGCACCCTGATGATCTTGGTGTGAGGTTGTCCTAGTGGACTCGGGCCTTCATATGATTCTGGTAGAATTAAGTGTTTTGGATTCGGGGTGTTTGGGGAGTACCCCTCATTTATATATGTATATGATTATTATTTTCAAAAGTTGTATGATTTTCAATGAAGTCTGAATAACTCTGAGTTTGGGATTAGAGTATACCTAATATTGGACAGTGTTGTTTTGGTGGCTTAAGAAAGATAATAATAATATGATTGTTTGCATTAGCTTAAGTTGCATGAATTATATGCATCTTGTATATGCATATTCATTTGTTTTTGGATTGGAGTTATTGCACTGGGCGTCGCCGCTCATTCTTTTAAATTTCAGGTACAAGTGAAGAGGATATAATATATGATCTTTCTAGATATGAATTATTCTTTAATAACGGGGATGGCGATAGTGGACCCAACTACCCAGCCAAGAGCTAGTCTTTAGATATTAGGATTTCTAAAGAAAAGACATGTTTAGATCTTTTCAAGTTGTAGTTGGATGTTTAGGTTGGTTTCAATGAAAAGATTTTTGATGTAAATAGTTTTTAGTTTCTGCTGAATTTGTTGGCTATGTGATGCTGACTTGGATTTTATGCTTGAACCAGGAATTCATATTCTATGAGATATATGTTTTTAGTTTAAACAGGTTTCGTATCATGTGAGATACTCTATGTGTGTTTACAGGTGAATTATGCATTATTATGGATATTAGAGCCTTTGCATGTCCTGTATAAGAGAGGATACGTGGCGGTTGCAATGCCTTCAGGTTAGGGCGTTACAATAATAATAATAATAATAATAATATAATAATAATAATAATAATAATTTTAAATTTTAATTTTAATTTTGGAACTAAATAAGATTTTAATTTAATTTTTTTTATTTGTGGCTGAGAGAAACACAGCTTGGTACGCAGTCGTATTCTAGCCGTGTTTCTCTGGAATTCATGCAGTAATGAATTCCATGTTGAAAGGTACACACGAAGATCCACGCATGTGTTCTTGCTGTGCTCTTATAGAAATGGGTACTATTCATCTTCCTCGTCGCGTTGATCAGATTTTCTCCCATTTTACATGTTAAAATAATTTCTAAAATCTTCTTAAGTGTTTCTACACATTATATATACATATATATTAACTCATAACATAATAACATGCATATAATTCTTGATTTTCGAAATTAAATAATCTAACTAGAGTTTTTCAAATTTACCTTGTTGAAGCTTGATATAGGTGTTTTAGGTTTGTTCTTGGGTTGGTTTTGATCTTAAGATTGTCAAAACATGGTTTAGGACATTGTTTTATCAAAGAACTAACTTAAAACGTATTACTTACCTTGTTTGTTCTTTTCCAAGCTTGAAGAGGTGTTTTAATGGAGGTTGTGTTTGTGTTTGAGTTGGTTGCTGTTATTTCTTGAATCTACCACGGTGAAAGGCCTGGGTTTTGTTTGTTTTTGTTCCAGTACTGAGTGTATGTTTTATGTGTATTAATATTTTGTTTTTAAGCTCATTAAGAAGTGTTTTATATATGGATGTTTTGGAGGACGAAAATGCAACAATCCATGTCATGAATTTGTCTAGATTTCTCCTGAATTTGTGTGAGTTTGTTATGTGTTTGTGTGCTATAATTAATGAGATACTAAGTTGGGTTGTTTTGATTGCTATAAGTGTTGAAATCGTTGACTTTTTAAAAGATGTTTTGTGCAAATTGAAGGGAAAAAATCAGCTTGCAATTTTTTGAGAACATCCAAGCCATTTGTATGTGTAAATTGGCACCGAATATTGACTAAATTTTGAAAGGAAAATATTATAAAAATGTTTAGTTAATAATTATCTAAGTTTTAGGATAGTTAATTAAGCTAAACGGGTACAAATATGACAATTATTTAAGAATTTTATCTTTAGAAATTTATATAGAGTTCTACGAATTTTCTAGAATATTATTGAGTTCAATCTTTAAGTTTAAAGTTTACGCGATTAACTATTTTTAGGTTTTATCTCATCCGATTAGGGTTTTCTAAGCTTAATAAGTCAATTTTTATTTTAGGCTTTAATAGCTTAAAAATACCCTAATTAAAACAATGGTGTGATCCAAATATTTATTTGGAGTCTATATTATTAGTTATGCATCTGTTTATGTTTTATTGTGTACTTATAACCCTAACGGTTTATCTTTAGGTTATCGTTTTCTAACTATAAGCGTAATTGATTGTTTATTCTCTACCACACTTAATATCTTAGCCAACTTATTCTCATATCTTGAATTTTCGATACCCACTATGAAGCCTTATTAGTAGTATTTAATACTGTCTAGGAATCTTTGTTTTGGGGTTTAAAACTATATTTAGGCTCATTACTATTCATATTTCTATTCTAATGTCTTTATTGAGTTCAATACTAACTATCCATTTTCTATATTTATATTTTTATCTATTTTTATTGGTATGAAAAAAAATTCTTGAGGTTTACAACAGCCACAGGTTTTGTATAGAGAAAGTCATCCTACAAATGTTCTGATTCAAGAGTAGGCAACATGGACACATGGCCATAGATTGAAAGGAGCTTAATAAGCCAAAAGATCTAAGGATTCAAAGAGGCCGACCTCAAGGTAGTGGTCAAGGACAGAGAGCACCAGCCAAGGTTTATGCCCTTCAGCATAGGGATACATCTATTGTAGGTATGCTCCTATAATCCTACATAGCGCTTATGTACTCTTTGATACTGGTGTAAGTTTTTACTACATCTCTAAATCGTTTGTGTTTGTATGTGGTGTGTATGTTGAGTATATGTTTAAATGCTTGTTTATAAATACACCATCTGGGAGTGGAACCATGTTAAACATGATTTATAGGAATATGGATGTGGAGATAGAGGGTAGACATCTACCTATAGACATGGTCGTGTTAGACATGGTAGATGTCGATGTGATCTTGGGAGTAGATTGGTTAGTAAAGTACCATGTTGTGATTGGTTGTCATAACCTAGTAGTGGAGTTTTGTCACGCCCCAACGGGTACCCTAAACGTGATAGTCCGCCACACTCAATATTAAAGCTTAAGTATGACAACCTTAGTCATTCCCAAAAGCTTTTATATTAAGTGTAAGGTGTACTTTCACAACATTAGAGGACCATGTATGGAATTATGAAGTTTAAGAAGATATAAATAACACATTTAAGAAAGAGGACTCATAATAATCGTTCATTCATATCAATGACTTTACAAACTTAGGGACATATCCCCTTGATCACTAATCTATTACATGAGTATTTATACATCAATACTAATGCTACACTTTATCTATATTTCTAGTATCCAAAAGAGATTACTTGCCCGCAGGGTCCTCGTGGCCTTAACCATAAGTAGGGAAACTGCAAAAGATGTCTATTGGGGTATAAGGTAATAGGCTTAGTGAGATCTATTTCCATAAATAACTTCTTGTAACAAGATTCAAACAAGTTGATTAATCAAACATATGTAATGCAACAAACACGTAGGCAAACAAGCATATAGTTTTCCGAGAACTATATGTTGAATGGATTTGTGCCCTACATTCGAGGTTTGGTGATATATAACCTCAATTCAAGTAGTTTTAATTAAAAAGTTTTCATGCTCGCGAGCACTCATCGCCAAGCATTCCGAATCTACTTGATTGACCTTGCTTTCGGATCTTCCGCCAAGCATTTTCCATTAAGCCGCCAAGCAATCGCTTTCGGATCATCCGCTAAGTATTGCTTTCGACATGAGCTTACTATCCTTCTCACCCATGTATAATAACCCAAAATGCAATGTGACTCACTTCGTGGTATGCATGAATCATATATTTATAAAATCATAGCATAATTATTTTTAAATTTAGGGCGATCAAGGAATTTCATACAAATCAATACTATACTAAAAAATCATTTAGAACAATTCCGACTTCGATATTCTTTAATAATTCATTCAAGGAATTATTTAACATACACATCGGTTTATCTTTTCCTAATTCTAATACAACTAATTTACAAGCACAACAAGTATATCATTTAATGGAAATAAACTCACGATGCTATGTTGACTATTCCTAGGTGGATGAGTCGTTCACACACTCCACTTAGTCGTAATAATCCTCGGGGCAAAGGAATCCTTCCTCGGGTCACTTAACCAAAGAAAATACCCATAATAAGTATTTCTTGATGATTTTCTTGAAATTTGACAAAACAATATTAAAAGAACGTTAAAGTTCGTATAAAGGAATGTTCCAACTTAAAATGACCATAACTTGGTCATTTTAACTCGGAATCACGCATATAATATACCGATTTCTATCTACTCGAAAAGATCTACCCATTTTCAAAATTACTTTTAACAAACAAGGTCATATAGGCCTCGAAACAGTGGTGAAAAAATTCACCACGAATTTTCCAACACAAAACAACTTTGGTTCAAGAAATCAAGATTTGCTTGATAAATACTTAGTTATCTATATAGTTGAATTTTTTTTTATAACTATATAACTCATATTTAAGCATGCTCAAATGTTTTGTTGTCCAATTATTTTTCTTGGGTAGAACAATGTTGGAAGAATATAGTTTTCGAAAATTTGTTTTTGTAGATTTTCTGAAATGAGTACCTTGTTTCCTTTGTTTTCTAGAAAGGCTTTACGTTGGTTTTATTATTTTTCCTAAGTAACTTTTTGAAAATAGATTTTCTATTTTCTAAGTTTCTACTATTTTAGAAAATACACTATTCTTCCTATTTATTTTTCTTGTACAAATTTCCTTTGTCTATTTGTTTTGCAAAAATCTTTACTTGAGATTTCTCATTCTTTCCTCATATCTTATGTTTTTCATAAAATCATCCATGCATGAAAATTTATTTTCTTCATAAAAACAATGTGGAACAATTAAGAACCTTTTTGTAGTAAAACTAGTTTCTAAAATCTTATTGACTTCCACTCATAGCTTGAAAAGGAATAACGTTATTTTTGTTTTCAAACCATAGATTTTCTTTGCCTATTTGTTTGTAAAGGTCTTTACTTGAAAATTCCTTAGCCATTCATCTTATTTATCTTTATAAAAAGAACCGTTTTTGTATCAACAAATATTTTCTTTAAAAAATCAAGGTGGAATAATAAAGGTTTAAGTAGCTTTTTAAATTAAAAGTAGTTTCTAAAATTATAGTGAGTTCTTTTTATAACTTGAAAAGGAATGAGTTTATTTTTGTGATCTTATAGATTTTATACTTTACATAAACTTATTTCTAAGTAACAAAATTCTTCTTTTGTTTAATTATTTTTATAAATTAAAATTTTTGGACAACAATCTAAATGAACATGATTATGAGAATAATAAATAACAAAATAACATAAAACATAAATAATAAAGTCAAGTATTAGAGTCTTAGCTTTTTCAAGGCTCCCGAGACTAAGAAGTAGACTAGTCCCAAAACAAAAATAAAATGAAAGAAAGAAAACTTGTTTTGACTTGATGAGGATAAGTCTAAGACTAGAGACTAGTCTTAATTCAACAAGGAATAAATAAATAAATTACAATTGAATAAATAAATAAATTGCTTTGCGTGAACTAAATAAATTGCAAGTGAGCTTATATGCTCTAAAGAATATGTATATATATATATAGATAATAATATATTAACAATAATAAACAACATAAACATAAATGGATTGGCATGAACATGAACAAGAACAATACGTGAACATAATGTATGTAAGCCCCGGAAAATTTCAGTAAATAATTTCAAGATGAACTTCGAAAATAAACCCTAAAAATCACTCCAAATTAAAACCAAACTTTGAACGAGTCCCGAAATATAAACGAAAGTAAAATTCATTAGTCATGAGAAAATCTAAAAATAAATAAGACTACAAAAGTCCTTAAGTCCAAAAACCATTACGTAAGATAAACTGCTTACCTAATCTATAATTCATAAAAATATAAAAACACAGTGATAATTTGCTAAAAAGCAAGTTAATCCATAACATGACAATTTGAAGGATCAGGAAATCACCAAAGGCCAATTCCATAATAGGCTTTGGCACGATTAAGAAAACTTTATCTGCCAATAATAAAATATAGACTTTGAAATTCCCCAAACGACCAGACTAATAATCCTAAGAGACGGAAATCACAATAAAGCCCTAACGATCAAATCAAACTCAAGAATCATAGAACGAGTAGAAATTGAAATCTCGTAATCTTAAGAAGGAAGAATTCAAGAAACAAATAACAAATTTAATAATCCTTAAGTTAACCAATTGTTCATAAAACCTTAAATCGAAGCAAAAATAAATTCGAAAAACAAAACACTATGAAGATCCTTTTTCAAAGCAAATTATAAAAATCAAGATTTCCCAAAATCATTCCAAAAATCGATATTTGACTCAAACTCAAGAAAATCATATCTGTAACCATTACCGATATAACTCCGGATATAATAATTCAATTCAGGGTTGAAAGCAGTAAGAGATATTAAATACTTATAAAAATAAAATTTAAAATAAATTTCTCAAACTAAATACGTTGTATAAACAGAAAATCTCAGTTTCCAATTGGCAAAGGTCTAAACCGGAAAATCATCCGGAAACCCTAACCGGAATACAATAGTTAAGTCCGGCAATCTAGCGCCCCTAACCCTAGAGCCGAGGTGTAGTTTAAATAAGTAGAATAGCTCGTAGTAATATAAGTTCGTTTAATTATCAGATTGGTAAATTTTTGACCTATCTCGAACCCGTTCGGATACAGACTTTGAAAAGCGTGTCCCGGGGCTCGAGATATCAAAAATACATTAGTACCGTTAGACTCGTAATTTTATAAGATTTCTAAATATATCAGTTATATAATTTTTCGGGTTATAAAAGTTACAGTTATAACTTTTTATCGTATTTTCATTTCTACCGGTAATTGATTAGTCTTTTGCACTATTCATTTTATTTCATTACACAATTTTATTATTATTATTTTTTTATAATGTATACCCGGGTTTCCTAGTAATCAAGTAAACTTCGAAAACCAGAAAATGAAACCCTAAACCGTTTAGTTCAAGCTTTGTGAGAAAGACTTAGAAACCCAAATTCCGGCTTTTCCATGGTTTCCAAATAAGAAACTTTTATAAGAAAATTAATTTTGAATATAGTTCTTGATTATATTTCAAACCAAAAAAATCAATTTTAGAAAATTTCAATTCCGGGTCATCCCGAGACCCATTATAGAAAAGCGTGCCCCGAAATAGAATTTCAAAAATACTTATGAATACACATTTGAATCGAAATAAAATAAGGATTTCAAAAATACATTTTTCATAATTTTCCGGTTACGAAAAATACAGTTATAGCCTTTTTATTCGTATTTCCTTACTACGAAAATCAAATTGTCTTGTCTACTATTCCTCACTATTCACAAGTACCACCTAGTCTACCTATTAGCACACTCTACAAATTCAACCCTTACCATCACTCAAATCAATTCTTTTCTCCATAAACTTTTGTCCCTTAACTTTCCTTACAAGTTATACACTTACAAACATCAAGTTAAATCAATCAAAACAAAAATTTTGAAAATCAAACTTCCTCCCCCTTGATGAATAGTGACCGGCGAAAATGGCCCCCCCTCCATGCTCCAATTTGCAATTTTTCTTTCTCCATTTAACCTAATTCCATTTAATATATAAGCTACTTTTTCTTTCTCTCACTTCATTCTTTCATTTTCAAACTTTCTAAAAGGTAAAACACTCTCTTTTTCTCTCCTCTCCACTCCCCCTTCTTCCCTTTGGCCGAGACCTCCATGGCCTTCCCCCACACACACACACACTTGTTTTCCCTCTCTTTTATCTCCTATTTTACTCTATGTAAAAGAACTTTTACTCCTTCTACTCATAGATCCTTGTAATGGCTAGGTCATTCTTGGATATTTCCAACTAATGTCCCCATGATCTCTTGATAGGGACAAGGAAATATCAAAACAAGAATACCAAACCATCACAACGTAGATCTTGTATTTAAAGGAGCTTTCATGCCAAAAGCTTTATGAGTTTTCATCAAAAAGTGTTTTGAACAAAAGATCTTTTATAAAAATATAGTTTTTATGTTTTCAAACCTATTTAAGCATTTCATATAGTAGATCTATCATTTTACTACTCATATTCATGTAGACATTTAAGATCTCATCTTTATTTTGAGTTTATGTGCATTCATAGTCTTTAATGTTTTTGCCCTTAGTAAATAACCTTCCTAGTATATAGATCTATAGGTAGATGAGTTTAAAAACCCTTTTATCAACTTCTAAACATGTATTTTACAAGAAAAATGAAATCTATAGGTGATAGATAATGTTTAGCAATATTTTTCATGGATCTAAATGTTTTTACTAAGGAAAATAGTTGAAAACAAGAGATGAAGTCTAAAAGAAATTTAGAGTTAAAAGTCTTAACAACCAAATTCGTAATAATGGATAGATGGCTAGAAAACACTATTTTTCCAATTTCAAAAAATGGTATTTTCTTAAATAAATGGAGTCCTTAGGATATAGGTATAATAAACACTTAAAGTTTTAAGTATAAAATACATTTTTCCTAAAGGAATCAACTTAAAAATGGAATTTTCTAAATTCGGATTTTTGGAAACCTCCTAGTAAAGGACTCACTTAAAAGTTTATAAATGAAGATTTTATTTAAGAAATAAAGGCCTTAGGATATAACTAATATGAGGGTCAAAATTCTTTAAGCAAAATAGAGTTTTCCTAAAAGAAAATTCTTATAATAAGTAAGTGTGACCAAGTGTAGTAAACTTACTTGTTAAACAATAGCATGAAATGATTTTCTAGGAAAAAGTTTATTTAAATTCTTTAAATCTAAAAAGTTATAAGACCTTAGACACTTAAGAGTTCATATCATGACATTCATGATAGGGAAAATCATTGCCATGGCATCTAGTTTCATTTTGTATTTAGGAATCTCAAGTACATTCATGAAAACCGCATTTTTGGAATCAATATACCCGCTGTATAGATCTGATCCCTCATTTCTGAGGCTTAGATATTTTCAAAACTTGATTTAAACTTCATATTTAGAAAGCTCTTCCGAAGTAGATAGAAATCGATATAAAATTTGCGAGATTCCGAGTTAAAATGACCAAGTTATGGCCGTTTTAAGTTGGAATTTCCGCTTAGAACGCGAATTACGAATTTGATAGTTCGTAAGAAGTCGTTGGATTAGATTGAGTTGAAATACTTATTAGAGTATTTCTTCCTTTTTAGGTAATCCCGAGTTCGACGATTCCCTACTACCGGATTATTATTACTAGAAGACCGGTGATCCAATGGCCGTGTGAGTTTTTCTTCCCGATTCATTTATTGTTTGTGCTTGTAAAGTAATGCACTAGAATGTAGGACAAATGAATGGAATATGAATAATGGGGAATGATGGGAAATTATATGTTGATAATGATGTGAGAACTCAAATTAAGAATATCGAAACCGGGTGATAAACTTTGGTTGTGTAGTTAGCTATGATGGATTGTCTGAAAATTTGTTTGATCGCCTAAGTAAAATGGCTTAATCAACTACTTGGACTAATGCTAAATTGACATGTGCATATCACAAGGGGAAGGAGCATTAGCATTTGTAGGTTAGTTGTGAACCATAAACGACATCGAATAATAGTAGGTTAGTCGTGAACCATAAACGACATCGAATAATCGTAGGTTAGTCGTGAACCATAAACGACATCGAATAATCGTAGGTTAGTCGTGAACCATAAACGACATCGAATAATCGCAGGTTAGTCGTGAACCATAAACGACATCGAATAATCGTAGGTTAGCCGTGAACCATAAACGGGATATTGTTAGTACCGCAGTAGTCGTTAATCTGCTAACCCAGGATGGAGGGCGCAATTCCATCCACATATGATTTCCGGTTGGTCATATGTATGTTATACTCACGTGTTTGATGCATACACTTGCTTGATTAATAACTTGCTTGAAATGTTGTGACATGAATGTTATTGTGGAAGATTACACTCACTAAGCTAGTGTAGCTTATACCCCAATAATTGTTTAAATGAGCAGGTTATTCCAAGAATGCTAAGTGGGTACTGAGATGGTTGAAGCCAAGAATGATTTCAGGATTCCGGCAAGATATAAGATGCTTGAAGTTCTTGGCTAAGCTTTACGATTTGCCTTGTAATAGTTTTATGTAGTGAAGTCTTAGGATGAATGTATTTGATGATTGATGAATTGTATTTTGAAGTATAGTGTTTCGTATTTGGAGTATAGTGGATTGTATTTCCTTTACATTGTTACTCAATTGTATCAACATAAAATGTATCTTTCCGATGTGTCTCCTTTATGTGTTAGACACCTCGTACATAGTATGGAAGCCTTCGCGTGACTGAGGTGGTCATTCTTAGGCTTTAATATTATGTACGGCGGACTGCCACGTTTAGGGTACCCTTCGGGCGTGACAATGTAGTTTCCATAACTTATAGTCTTTGGAAACTCACACTATGGTCATGTAAAGTTACATGACATGAAGAAGAAGAAAGAATTATGAAGTGGTTACCTAAAGGAAGCTTTGGTATGGTTATGTGGTTATGGGTTTTGATTTGTTGGTAGATGTTATTGTAGAATTATTTGGAGAGAGTTTTGGGATGGTATTTTGAGAGAGTTTTGAGAGGAAAATTTGAGAGAGTTTTTGTATGAATTTGTGGGTAGTGAATGTGTGAAAGAAGTGAAAGAGGAGGGGGGTATTTATAGGAAAATGTTGAGGGATTTTTGTGTGATTAAAATAAAAGAAAAATAAAACAAATTGAGAGGGAAAGGGGACAAGGGGGCGCCGGCCATGCATGGGAAGGGGGGATGTGATTTATTTTTTTGACTTTTTGATAAATGAAAGATGTAATGTGTAAAGTAGATGTGAAATAAAGTTATGGGAAAAGTAAAAAATTAAGTTTATAGGTTATGCAGAGTGTAAGAATAGGTGTAAGAAAAAGTAGAGATAAAAGAATAGTGTAGAATAGTAATGAATAGTGTAATGTAAGATAGATATGACTAATAAAGTACCGGTAGTAAGAAAATACGTATAATAGCTATATATGTTATTTTTAGCTACCGAAAAATTACGAAACTGATATTTTTGGAAAACTTATATTTTTACGAATCTAACGGTGTATTCGGAATATTTTTATTATTCCGGGCTCTCGGACACGCTTTTCGAGAACCGTATCCGATCGAGTTCAAAAGACACCCAAAAATTCACAAAACTGATATTTTTATAAAACCTATGGTTATTATGAACTATTCTAGCTAATTATCCCAACTTCTTTTTTCAGGGCCAAAGAAAACGGCAATGCCGGATTTAATTTGATACGGTAAACTAGGGTTTTGTTGATCTTTAGGGTTCCATTTGACTTCCGATTTAGGGTTTTATGCTAAACCGATTCCAAAAATTTGTAGGTTTACAAGTTTGGTCTTCCATATGGGGATCAATTCGTATATAAGCTTGAAGTACAAAGACTTCTAGCTCTACCTACATACCAATTATGGGGAAGGTCAACTTTAGCGATGTTAGCTATGATGATAGAAGATAAACAAAAGATAAACCTTGCATGGGTATCGATAGTATGTGAATACCTTGTTGTTTTTCCAGAAGATCTACCAGGTTTGCCACTAGAACGAGAAATAGAGTTTTGTATCGATTTGGTACTCGGTACTTTGCCTATGTCTAAAACACCATATCGTATGGCTCTAATAGAACTTGCAAAGCTAAAGGTTCAGTTGGAAGATTTGCTCAAGAAGAAGTTTATTAAACCTAGTGCGTCGCCATAGGGAGCTTAAGTTCTACAGAGAGCTTAACCAAGTGACTATCAAGAATAAATATCCTCTGCCAATGATAGATGATCTGTTTGACCAGCTAGCAAGAGCACAAGTGTTCTCAAAGATTGATCGTAAATCAGGATATCATTAGCTGCAAGTTAGAGTAGAGGACATATAGAAGATAGCCTTCAGGACCAAATATGGGCATTATGAGTTTATGGTCTTGTCATTAGGTCTTACGAATGCACCAACCATCTTTATTGATCTTATGAATAGAGTCTTTAGAGATTATCTAGATTTGTTTGTAGTAGTCTTTATAGATGATGTTTTGGTGTACTTTAAAACCAAGGAAGAACATGAAGAGCATCTATGGTTAGTTCTAAACATATTATAAAATGAGAAGTTGTATGCTAGGTTCATGAAGTGTGAATTCTAGTTAGAGCAAGTATCTTTCTTGGGACACATTATTGATAGAAATGGGATAATGGTAGATCCTAAGAAAGTAAAGACAGTGGTAGAATGGCCAACTCCTAAAAGTGTGTTAGAAATTAGAAGTTTTCAGGGAATGACAACATACTATAGAAGATTTGTGGAGGATTTCTCCAAGATTGCAAGTCCTTTGATTAGACTGGCATGAAAGGGGTAAAATATGAATGGGATGATAACTATGAATAGCTTCCAACAGTTGAAGGAAAAGCTAGTAACTGCACCATTTCTAGCCTTAGCAATGAATGGTGAGGTTTATGCTATCTGTAGTGATGAATCTATACAAGGTTTAGGTAACGTGTTGATGCAAGAAAGTAAGGTGATAGCATATGCTTCTAGACAGCTGAAACCTTATGAAAAGAATTACCCAACACATGATCTGGAATTGGCAATAGCGATTCATGCTTTGAAATTGTGGAGACACTATCTGTATGGTGAGAGATATAAAATATATGACCACCAAAGTTTGAAGTATATCTTTACCTAGAGAGAGCTAAATATGTGATAGAGGAGATGGTTAGAGCTAATATAGGACTATGACATGGATATAAAGTGCCATCTTGGAAAGGTGAATGTAGTGGCAGATGCCTTGAGTAGAAAGAATAATGATAATTTAGCAGCTTTAATCACCTCTAAAAGTCATTTGATAGATGATATGAGAAAGTTAGAGTTGGAAATAGTAACCAAAAGAGTAGGTGCACGACTAGCAAGCTTATAGATTCAGCCTACTATTATAGAAAGAATCAAAGTAGCTCAAACTGATTATCTAAGTATTCATGAGGTAAAGAAAAGAATGGAAGTGGGGAGAGCAACAGAGTTTCACATAGATAGTAAGGGTGTCATGAGATATAAAGGGAGGCTATATGTGCTACAGCAAGGAGAATCGAAGAAGAAGTTACTGAAAGAGCCACATTACTCTGGTTATTAAATTCATCTAGGAGGTAACATGATGTATTAGGATTTGAAAAAGTTGTATTGGTTGAATATCATGAAGAAAGAAATTGTAGAGTATGTATCCAAGTACTACACTTGTTAGTTGATCAATATTGAGTACATAAGACTAGTGGGTGAATTAAAGCCTTTATCTATACAACAGTAGAAGTGTGAGCACATAACCATGGATTTTGTTATGGCTTTAACATAACCCAGGGAAAAGTTTGAATCGGTATAGGTAATTGTGGATAGGCTTACAAAGGTCGCATGCTTTATACCCATTAAAATTGGATACCAATTGGAACAATTAGGATGTTGTACATCAAGGAGATTATGATGTTACATGGAATACTAGTGACCATTGTATTTGATAGAGATACCAGATTTGTTGAAAGGTTCTGAAAATGCCTGCGTAAAGCTTTATGTAATAAAGTGGTTTTCAATATTGCTTACTACCCTTAACCAGACGGGCAATCTTAATGGACTATTCAAATCCTAAAAGACATGTTGAGATCATGTGCATTAGATTTTAAAGGTAGCTGGAATGATCACTTGCCTTTGGTAGAGTTTGCATACAATAACAACTATCAAGCATCACTTAAGATGCCACCTTATGAAGCTTATATGATAGAAAATGTCGGTCGCCAATTCATTGGGATGAAATAGGTAACAGACAGATTTTACTAGAGCTAGTTCAAGATGCTATTGATAAAGTCAAAGAGATCAGACAAAACTTGGAAACAACTCAAAGCCGTCAGAAAAGTTATGTAGATAAGAGGAGACCTTTGGAGTTTCAAGTAAGTGAACATGTTTTGCTTAAGATTTCTTCGACCAAGAGTGTTGTCAGATTTAGTTTAAAGGGCAAGGTAAACCTCAGGTATGTGGGACTTTATGAAGTCTTGGAAAGGATAATCTATGTGGCTTATAGATTAGCTTTACTGCCTAGTTTGGAGGGAGTACATAATGTGTTCCATGTTTTCATGCTGAGAAAATATGTGAAGGATCTTGAACAGATAGTAGTTTTGGAGCCATTGAAAGTGTAACAAAATCTCACTACAGTTGAAAAGCGAATACGGATTGTTGATGTTAAGGAACAGATCTTAAGAAGACATGTGATCAAGTATGAAAAAGTGTAATGGACAAATCAATGTAAATGTGAAGCTATGTGGTAGCTAGAAGAGGAAATGAGAACAAAGCATCCCAAACTTTTCAATAATTCAGGTAACTTTCGAGGACAAAAGTTTCTTTTAGAAGGGGATAGATGTAATATATAAATAAATAAATAAATCATAGTAAAGGGCAAAGTTGTCATATATGGCTAAATAAGAGGGTTTTATGGTCCACCCTAATATGAATAATATGTTGTTGTATGGCAGACATATGATTAAACAAGTAAGAATCGCCCAATAAGGACAAGAGGAGCAGCTTTATGCCATCCCCTAGGTTACCGTTGATCCACTGCAAATGTATATATAAAAATAAAAGTGAATTCTTCCAGCAAGTATATTAGGTCGAATCAAGTAATACAATGATGAATAGAGTATCATTCCCATGACGATTACTTAACTACCAAACCCATATTAGAATCTATTATTATTTAGGAAAATGAATTTAGAGAATTTTTAATTAATTAAAGATTAATCTAGATTATCAATAATAACAAAGAGAGTGTTTGAGAAAAATATATCAACTAAGTGTGGAAAGACATAATCCACCCTAGTTTTACTAATTAGATTGCTATCATATTATAATAATCATTAGAATTGTGGATATTAATATCAAATTATCAAAGATCTTAACTCTTTCTCAAGTTTTAAAATCTCAAAAACCACCAATTAATCCATTAGCTTCCACTACGCAAATTAATAGTGGAACTGGAATTAAAATAATGAATCTTCCAATTTTCTGATTGGCTAATGCCCTGAATCAAGTTCTTCTAATTCCTTAGTGAGAAACTAATCTAAAACATTACATGAATCTCAAAAGATAATTTCTAAATCAAATTAAATTACACCGCTTCTGCAATTGTCATTTAATCCAAACTTAAGAATTCCTTATGAACCTTAATTTCCCTTCCAAGTTATCAAGATTCCTATAAAGCAAAACGATTTATAGTAGGAATTACAAGATGAATATTCCACAAATCTAATAATTTTATAACATACTTAGAATTACCATCTTAGTAATCCTAGGGTTTCATCATATTCTCACAAGAACAACTTAGAACATCATGGATTCCACAACACAATCACAAATCTCAGAAGTAATTACAAAAGAATTCATATTCAGTAAGGAAAGTAAACACTTGAATTGCATAAAAGATTGAGCTTAGAGATCACCAATTCAAATCGAATGCAAACATGAATCCAAAACAAAAACTCTCAAAAGCTTCAAGAAGAAACCTTGATGATCACAAGTTTCCCAATTGATAAACAATTAAGAACAAAACTACTTTAAAAAATCTAATATAGGTTAGTGAAAAGAAAATGATTTTTCTCTCTTTTAGATCTGATCTGCTCATCTGGTTTGATGAATTTTCGTCCTTCTTTGATATTTTATAAGTAGCAATTAGAAGAAATCAAGTGTTACAATGTACACTAGCGATTATAGAATATATACTGGTAGTGCACATAGCAGTATAGGACTTGCACCGCTTGGACATTGGCAGCTTTGAAGCCCGCTTTAAAGAATTTGATTCTGATGACAAGCAACACCAGTCCAATGTCAATGATGTATAATCCCCAGTAGTCAGCTCACTTACAAAAATATGAAGGCTGATGAAATTTGTCTTGTACACTAGCAGTGTTGAAGCCAGTGTTAAGAAATTCAATTCTATTCTTGTAAACATTCGTTTTCTTTAGCAAACCTGAGCTTGATTTTAGGAAACTTAAAACCGAAAACTAAAAACCCAAATTAACACCTCTGGACCAATTGAACCTAGAAATCTTATATCCGATAATGCCAAGAATGAAACCTTAGAAGAATAGAAACAAGTTAACTCGAAAGTAAAAACCTAAATCAGAAAGTCAATTGGAAACCCTAACAGTTTTGATCCGGCAATGTCGTGTTCTCAACCTAAGAAGTTGAAATGTAAGTTGTCACGCCTCGAAGGGTACCTTAAACGTGGCAATCCGCCGTGCACAATATTAAAGCCTAATAATGACCACCTAAGTCACGCGAAGGCTTCCATACTATGTACAAGACGTCTAACATATGAAGGAGACTCATCGGAGTGATACATTTTAGGTTGATATAACTTAAGTAACAATGTAAAGGAAATTTGATTTACTATACTCAAATACAAAATATATACTTCAATTACAATCATCAAAAGATTCTACTGCATAAAACTATTACAAGGCAAATCATAAAACCTAGCTGATAACTTCAAGTATCCTTATTTCCTGCTGGAATCCCAAAGTCATTCTCGGCTCCAACCATTTCTGTCCCCACTTTGCATTCTTGAGATAACCTGTTCATTCAAACATCTATTGGAGTATAAGTTATACTAGCTTAGTGAGAATTCTCTTAATTCCATGCCATAATAAGCAAGTTATAATCATCCATATGCTATGCATGAACAAATACATGAGCAAACAATTATATATGGGTATCCGGAACCCACACATAGAACGGATTTATGCCCTCCGTATCATGGGTTAGGGATGGTATTGAAGTCTACACGACCGCTGCTAGTCCTCAAGCCCTCAGCTCATAGCACTCGACTCGGCTAGGCTCACACATGGAATGCATCCTCGATGTGCCTTAGTTCCCATGAATGAGCTCTGATACCGGCCTTGTTATCCAAACGAGTCATCATCAGACCATACTGATCGACCTGTGTAGGAGTAGCACGCTACCAAATGCAATATGTCCGATGGGATGCATGACCAATTTAATTTTTGCTTAGGTCAAAATATTCATACATTCTTTAGAGTGACCAACTAATATCATACACATAACAGAAATAATATAAACAGTGCTGTTATCCAATCGAATCGTGGTTTCGATATGCTTTAGTATTCTTTGGCATACATTCATCACAGTCTCATCATATATCTCATCCCCATTCATATCGAATTTTTATCTTGTTCTTATAATTCTAATGCAACTAACTACAAGCACAAACAAGGTAACAAAATAAGAAGAAGACTCACTCGGCCATTGGAGCACTGGTTTTTTAGTAAAAGTAATCCGGTGGTAGGGAATCATCGATTTCGGGATCACCTAAAAAGGAAGAAATACTCTAATAAGTATTTCAATCCAAAATAGTCCAAACAATCTTATATAAACTATCAAATTGGTAATTCTCGTCCTAAGCGGGAATTCCAACTTAAGACGACCATAACTTGGTCATTTTAACTCGGAATTTCGTAAATTATATATCGATTTCTATCTACTTCGAATGATCTATCTAATTCTAATATTATATTTAATTTTTGAAAACTCTGAAGCTTCGAAAAGGATGGATCAGATCAGAACAGTAGCAATTTCAATTCCGAAAAATAGTTTTGTAAATGTTTGTAATGTTCCTACTATACAGATTAGCTATACATGCAATATTGATGATTTCCTATCATGAATGGCATGTTATGAGCTTGACGTATGCATGCTTTTGACAATATTTACTAAAAAAAATTTTAGAAACTTTTTATTTGTAAGACTCCATGGCTACTTGCTTTTAAGAAAACTAATTTCCTAACTTTGATCATTTCCATTTGTTTTGGGTTTATTTCTTAAGAAAACATAATTATCTTTTTTGAAATTGAGTCTTTATTATATTTATTACTTATGACCTTCATTTCTACATAAAAATTTCTACTTTACACTTTGTAAACATGTCTTTAAGTAGAGTTGATTCCAAAATCTGAATTTTGAAAAAATTAGTTTTTGAGTGATTCCTTTAAGATTATTTGATATTTAGAAAATTAGGGCTCAACCATACATAGCCACTAAGGACTTCATTTATTTGATAAAACTTCTAATTTGAGTTTAAAAAATATGGGTTTTCATACCATTACTCCATTATTACGAATTTCTTAAAATGACAACAACTCAAATTTTTCCTACTTCATTTCTACTCCTTGTTCTATATATTTTTCTTAGCAAATCCCATCTTAATTTATCAAAATCATTACTTGATGATACCTATGACCTAAACTCCTCATTTTTTCATATAAAACACAAGTTTTGGAGTTGATAAATGGGTTTTTAAGGCATGTTTTTGAAATCATCCGAATTTACAAATTTTGGATAAACTCAATTTTCATACCTTATTTCTACAATGCATCATGCATATATGTATTCCCTACAAGCTATTTTTATGAAGGTTATGAGATGATCTACCTATACGTATACATATGGTACCAAGAATTCTTTTTGAAAACTTTTACTTTACAAAACTTTGAATTATACTAAACTTAAGAAGAATAGTTTTTCTTCTTGTAAAATCATACTTTCTTTTATCAAAACTCAACCTTGATGATCTATATAACCATCACCTTCATTATTTTAATAAAAACCTTCATTTTGGGTTTAGAAAGTAGATGTTTAAATAGCTGGTTTACCTAAGTACGATTTTACAAAATTTTGAAGAATGAAAACATTGTTTAACCTATTCTTGGAAACCATTTGTTATCCTAGGATTATATTTTGATAAACTTCTCTTATCTTGTCAAAACATGGTCTTTATTACATATATTCCCTAGGACTTTCACTTTCCTATAAAAATTATCATTTTGGCAATTGGAAATGAGTGTTTAAATAGTGGCTATTTTGAAATCCGAATTTTGAGAAATTCATTTGAGCATGTTTTCTTTGTAAAACTCATTTAGTCTTTCAAAAACCATTTCCTAATCAAACCTACCTCTTAAGGCTTCCATTTCTTTAATAAAAGTCTTGTTTTGAAGTTGAAAAATGGGTTTTCAAAATTGGTCTTGGTTGGGATCCGAATTTACAAAAATTATTTTTGGACATATCTTTTGATAAAATCTATCTAAACTTATGAAAATCCATTCCTTACATATTCTATCTTAAGAGCCTTTCATATCTTGAATAAAAACTTCATTTTTGAGTTGGAAAACATGTTTTTAAAATATGCCTTGGCCAAAATCAGAAAATGAGATTTTTATTTTGAAAATAACTTTTGAAAATCACCTTTGGTTCTTGTAAAAAGAAGTCTTGATAATATACATACATTAAGCCTTCATTATCTCAAGTAAAAATTTCATTTTGACACTTGGAAAGTGGTTTTTAAATGGGGGTCTTGCCTAAATACGAATTTCACTATTTTTGTTTGAGTTCAAAATCAAGATCTACACTAAATATGAACATAAATATAAAAGAAATCCATGATAGCAAACTATAAACTCATAGATCTAAACTTTACTCATCAAAATCACTCATTTATGTTATCTATTCCCTAAGCCCTTCATTTTAAATAAAAAATACACATTTTGAAGTTGAAATATAACTTTCCAACTATGGTTCATTTTTCATCCGAATTTTCAAAAATGATTTTTGTTGAAAATAAAATAGATCTTGAGCTTTCTAAAACTTTCCTACTATCATCATGCTACTACAAGTTGTTCATGAACATAAAACAAAAGTCTAACGCATTTATGAACTCAAAACACTAGATCTAGTTTACTATACTAGTTTTAAAGGCATGAACACTACGATAGTTATGTGAATGATGAATATACACATAAATCATAAGCAATAACAAAAATAATAACTCAAATAACAAGATCTAAAGCATAAACAAAAATAAAAGCTACAAAAAGTTATATCTATAAAATATAACTACTTTTAACAAGAAAATAAGAATGATACACGAGAATAATCATAGAGAAGTGGAGTGTTTCATTTTGCATCATCATCCTTAGCTTTTAAGCTAATGGAATGTCATTTGATGCATGAAACTCTCACTATACTTTACCTACATTACCCATGGAAGCTTTGGACAAGAGTTTTATTCAAGAATCTTGAAGAAATATGTAGGGAAGCTTATAGAAGAAATAGGGGCAGCTTGGTTCCTTGTAAGAACAAGAGAGAAAGAAGAAAGAAAGAGAGGAAAAAGAGAGAGAAAAGTGTAAAGAATGGTTAAGGTTTGAAGGTGTAAATGAAAGAGAGAGAGAATGAGTGTATTAAATGAATGAAAGAAAGAAAAAAAATAAAACAAGGGCAGCAAAAGAATAGGTGTTGCACATGAATGAGAGAAGAGTGAGAGAGGGGAAAATGTTTGAATTTTGACTTGAAATTGAATTGTGTAATTAATGGTATGTGTAGCTTTTGAAGAAGGATTGAAATATATTTATTTTAGTCAAATAGGAGCAAATTAAAGGACAATGGCAGCCAAAAGAAGGGAAAAATCTTCCATGAAGTGTGGGATAAAGTGTAAAAAGATTGAAGTGAAAAGGAAGTGATATGTGTAAGGTATATTTGAAGTATGGGTTGGAAAAAGTGCTTTTTATTAAGAAAAATACAAAATAAAATTAGGAAAAATATTTTTAAATAAGTGGCAAAATTTTCATGAATAAAATTAAATAATTATTTGAATTATTTTAGTATTTCAACAAATATGTTACCGGTATGATCGAAATACGTGAATATGGGCTATAAATAATATTTTTATAGCCCGAAAAATTCTAAAAAATTATTTTATGAAAATAAAAATATTTTTCAAATATTTTTCAATTATTAAATTAATTTATTTTATTTTTAGTATAAGGTCTTAATTAGAATCTGATCCCGTAAAAACCCGAAACGAACTAAATTTTGGAATAACAAAATTTTCTATAATATATAAAATATTTATCTAAAAATTTAAGGGTTTATAAGAATAACAAAATTGTGTAATAAAATAAAAGTGAATAGTGCAAAAGACTAATTAATTACGAGTAGTAATGAAAATACGATAAAAAGGTTATAATAGGTAACTTTTATAACCCGAAAAATTATATAACTGATATATTTGCAAATCTTATGAAATTACGAGCCGAACGGTGCTAATGGTATATTTTTGATATCTTGAGCCCGGGACATGCATTTCGAAGTCTGTATCCTAACGGGTTCAAAATAGGTCAAAAATTTACCAATATGATATTTTTAAACAAACTTATATTACTACGAGCTATTCTAGATATTTAAACTACACCTTGGCCTCTAGGGTTAAAGGTGCTAGGTTGCCGAACTTAAACTATTATATTCCACTTAGGGTTTCTGGGTGATTTTCCGGCTTAGGTTTTTGCCAATTTGGAAACTGATATTTTATGTTTATACAACATATATGATTTGAGAAATTTATTTTAAATTTGATTTTTGTAAGTATTTAATATCTCTTAACGTTTTCGAAATTCTTGAATTGAGTTTTATTTTCGAAAGTTCATCGTTATTTACTTTTTAATAATTTGTTTTTGGGCTTTATATTACCCGATTTTATAAGTCACAGTTAAATATGGAATTTTTCATATGTCGTGGTTTTGAATTTGAAGACTGTTGAGTTCTTATTTTACTTTTAAGGATTTTCATTTTCTCAAGATTAAGAAATTTCCGGATTCGTTCGTGATTTAGGACTAGTTGAAGTTCGGTTTTAATTTAGAGTGATTTTTAGGGTTTATCTTCGAAGTTCATTTTGGAATTATTTACTGAAATTTTCCGGGGCTTACATAAGTGAAAAGTCTAGACTGGCTCATATTAATATTAGAATGCTTAACAATATCAGGTGAGTGGTTTTTCGACCTATTTCGAGCCCGATCGGATACAAACCTTGGAAAGCGTGTCTTGGGGCTCGGGATATTAAATATATGATATTAGTACCATTAGATTCGTAATTTCATAATATTTCTAAATATATTAGTTATATGATTTTTTGAGTTATAAAAGTTACAGTTATAACATTTTTATCGTATTTTCATTATTACCAGTAATTTAATTGTCTAATAAACTTTTTGCTTTCTTTCACACTATTCATCAAGTACAACCACCCATACCCTATTCTTACATCCTTACAACCTATTCTTACCATTTTACTTCACTTTCTTACAAATCTACCTTTCCAATATATTTTAGAACTTAAAGTTACTTAATAAAATTGAATTTTATTACACAAAATAAAATCAAAACTCCCTCTCTTTTCCTCCACAAGAACCGGCGCCCCCTTGCTCCCTTTCTCTCCAATTTGTTTGATTTTTTCTAAAATAAATTATTCATACAAAACCCTAATTCATTTTGTCACACCCCGCCCCCTCAAGTGACGGCGATGTGATGCCAGGGCAGGCAAACCCACCACCGGCCCCTTAGTGGTAATGGCCGACACCACCATTGCATCATGATGACCCCAACCAACGCATGCCCGTAGGGTACCACGGGCACTATAGGTATGGTTACCCTTAGGCAGAGTTGAATCCAGTCTGCAGACTCTAGGATTCGAACCCCAGACCTAAGGCTTTTGCCTAGTGGGCGGTGGTGGGTTTGCCTGCTCTGGCATCATATCGCCGTCGCCTGCGGGGGCAGGGTGTGACACTTTTTCTATATAATATCTCTTTCACCTTTCACTTCTTCACTTTCTCTCATTTTCTCACAAAACCACTTTTAGAAGTCTCTTTTTCTCTCCCTCTCTACCCCTCCTTGTTGTAAGCTTCATTGCCCACACACACACACACACACACACACAAATTTTCTTCAAGTTTCCTTCTCCAAACACTAAATAGATAATAGATCTTGATCCTACCACTATAAACACATGTAATGGTAAGGTCATACATGTGTGGTTCCACTAAAAATCCCCATGAGCTTCATGCTAGGGATGTGGAACTATTAGAATATGATATTCTTGCCATCATAATGTGTAGATATTACAATTAAAGTTGATATACTAGTATTTTTCTATATTATTTTTGTATATTATTCTTATGAAGTTTTTAAGCTTATATTTCCATTATTACTCTTTCCTACATATTGTTCATGTGCATTTACATTCATAACATGAGTAGTATAGTAGATCTATTTATTTAGAGTAGTTAAAATGACATAGTTACTTGTTTTTCATGCATGAAAGACTTGCTATATGATTTTCTTAAGGAAAGTATTGATCAAAACTCAAGATCCATTTTGTTTCTATCAAAAAGTGATTTTTGAAATTCGGATCTTAAGAAAGACCTATTTAGAAAACATATTATCTAACTTCAAAATGAAAGTTTTACATGTAAAATGAAGGGCTTATGTAAACCTCGGTTTTCCTAGTAACCAAGTAAACTTCGGGAACCGGAAACCAAAACCCTAAACCAGATTAGCTTAAACTTGGGAGAGAAACCTAAGAACCTTGGATAGCTTTCCTTCGATTCTAAACTAAGGAACTTTTGTAAAATAATTTAATATGGAATATTGTTCTAAAGTATATTTCAAACCATAAAAGATCTGATTTCTAAAAATTTTCTATTCCGGGCCTTCCCGAGATCCATTCATGGAAAAGCGGGCCCGGACTTGAAATTCGAAAAATATTCTGTAATACTCTTTAAAACCAAAATTTAATAAGGATTCAAATATAAATTTTATAATTTTTGATTTATGAAAAATACAGATATAGCCCTTTTTCTCGTATTTTCTTTACTACTGGTAAAGTAATTATCTTGATTACTATTCACTACTATTCGCAAGTACAACATCCTACACTCATAAGCCACACCCTACTCTTACATCCTTACAAAGTATTCAATTATATTTTCTTTTCCAAGATAATTTGTCTCTCAAGAAATTACTACATTTTAAGACTTATTATTACACAAATTAAATAAAACAAACAAATTAAAACTCTCCCTCTCTCTTCCCTTGCAACCGGCACCCCACCTGTCACGCCCCATAGGGGTATCCTAAACGAAACAGTCCACCACATGCCATATAAGACCTCGAATTACTATCCGAGTCTTTCGGGAGTCTTGTATAGATATAAGGGTCCTCTTTACGATAATAGAATACTCTATTCAATGGAGTTAAGAAGTTTAATATGGCATTCAATAGCATTAGATAATAAATCAAAACGCATATGTATAAAAATTACAAGGTCTAAGGGGCATTCCTCGCAAAAGAATATTAAAGGTCCATTACAGTCATCCAGAGTCTTCGGTTTCTTGTGGAAGTCTAAACAAAAATTGAATACAACTTCTATAGGAAACGCCTAGCTCCTGTACCTAAGCTGTAGCCTACCTTGGCCTAAGCCAAATAAAGTCGTGCTGCAACAAATAAAAACTATAGGGGTGTAAGCTATACTAGCTTAGAGAGTGAAAACTTCCATATTGCAATTAAAACATATCATTCAAGCAAGTGATTAATTAGACAAACGATATGCACCAAACACGTGAATTCAGCAAACATATGACCAGCCAGAAATCATATGTGATGGATATACGCCCTCCATCCCGGGTTAACAGATTAACGAATCCTACGATATGATGCCATTTAGGCTTACGTCAACCAACTCATATATTCGTTTTATAGATCATGATTAACCAACTAATATTCGTTTTATGGATCACGATTAACCAACTTATATTCATTTTATGGATCATGAAAAACCAACAAATGCTAATGCTCCATCCCCATCATGTTATGAATGAGTTCAAGTTCATCTTCAATTTCGAATAATCAATTATACCAGTTCTTTTAGGTGATCAAGCAATATCTGCAGATAATCAATCCTAGCTCATCTATCCAAGCAATGATTTATCACCTGGCTTCGATATTCTTTAAGTTCAACTTCACATAACAGCAGCAGACATTATAATTCCCATTCAACCCCATCATGCATATTCATTTTATCTTTGCTAAGTAACTGGTGCAGCTATCAAAACAATCACAAGCAATAATTGAAATTGGAAGTGATACTCACTCCGCCATGGTATGCCGGTCTTTTAATAGTAGTAATCGAATGGTAGGGATTCGTCGGTCTCGGGATCACCTACCAAAGAAGAATACCCTAATGAGTACTTCATCACTTAACTAATCCAAACTATGTATCAAAACTAATTAAAATCGTGATTCTCGCTATTTGCGGAAGTTCCAACTTAAAATGGCCATAACTTGGTCATTTTAACTCGAAATTTCGTAAATTTTATATCGATTTCTATATGCTTCGAAAGATTTATCTATTTCTAATATTATTACAAGTTTTGAAAACATTTAGGTCACAGAACAGAGGGATCAGATCTGATCAGTAACCATTCCCATTTCCGAAAAAATTGTTTTGCACTTGTTTGAAATGTATCTAGTTGATGATTCAAGTATATATAAAATATGAATGAGTTCCTAACATGAATGACATGTGATGTGTCCAATGTATGTATGATCTTGATGATTTTTGATAAAGGAAACTTTGAGAACTCCTAATTTCACAAGACTCCAACAATAACTACTTCTTGAAAATCCAATTTTCTAACTTTGACATCACACTAGTGTTTTGGATTTCATTCTTACAAATTCCTAGTTATCTTAATTAAAAATGAGTCTTCATCATATATACTACCCAAGACCTTCATTTCTACATAAAAAATTACATTTTTCACTTTGCAAATATGTTTTCAAATAGGCTTTGCTCAAAAATCCGAATTTTAGAAAATCCACTTTTTGAATGATTCCTTTAGGAAAACTTGTGTAATGCATTAAAATTCAAGACTTTACTATATCCACTACCTAAGGACTTCATTTAACACATAAAACATTCATTTTGAGTTTGAACAATAGGTGTTTACATAGGCATCATCCAAAGTTACGAATTTTACAAGTTGACTACTAACTTAAAATTTTTCATGTTGATTCTACTCCTTGTTTTACACATTACTTTCATCCAAACTCATTTCAACTTATAAAAATCATTACTTAATGATATCTATTACTTATATTCTTCATTTTTCATATAAACATGAGTTTCAAAGTTGTTACAAGGGTTTTTAAAATAGGTTTGAAAGTCATACGAATTTTCTTTTGAACATTTCTAACAAAAACCTTTTCTTTTCAAGTTCCTTGTCTTATCCATAAAGATCTACCAACTATCATATTTCTATATACAAGACTAAATCTTTATGAGCATTAATGCATAAAAACACAAAATATATATATGAACATGAATGTCAAGTATAATATGAGTGTCTAAATGCTAGATCTACTACTTATAGTGCATGAAAAGGAGTTTAAGAGTATGAACATATATTTTTCATGCAAGATCTCTGCATTTATATGCATGAACATGATAATATTTCAAAAAAAGCTCATCAAACACAAGATCTACTCTTGTGATAGCTTGATATTCATGTATTAGCATTTTCTTATCCCTAGCACTTGCTCATGGGGATTTAAAGTGAAAACACACATGAATAATCTTGCCATTACAAGATTAAGTAGTACTAAGGCTCAAGAATCATCACCTAAAGACGGATTTGATGAAGAAATGAACTTGAAGTGTGTGTGTGTGTGTTGGGGGACGGGGGGGTTGGAGCTCATGGCAAAGAGGAAGGAAGAGAGAGGATTTTTGGTTTGTTAAAATTTTTGAAAGAGTAGAAATGAGAAGAGCAGAGTGTAAATGAGTATATATATTAAGTAAATTAGGGTTTGTTGTATTATAAAAAGAAGAAATAAAACAATTTGAGGGGGAAAATGGGGAAGGTTGCGCCGACCATCAAGTGAGAGAGAGACGGAGTGATTTAATTTTATTTGAATTTGTAATTTGTGCAATAAAATGTATTAAATATAATAATTTAGTAAGAAACAAAAATTTCTTGGAAAAGAAAATATAATGAGTAGTTGTAAGGATGTAAGACTAGGGCATGGGTAGTGTGTAATGTAGGTTGTACTTGTGAATAGTGGTAAATAGTATACAAGACATCTACTTTACCAATAGTAAAGAAAATACGGGAAAAAGGCTATAAGTGTGATTTTTATAGCATGAAAAATTATTAAACTTATATTTTTGAAATCATTACAAAATTTTGGTTCTAAAAGTATTTCGAATATTTTTCTGAGTTTCTAGTCCCAGGGCTTGCTGTTCCATAATGGAGCTCGAGAAGGTCCGGAATAGGAAATTTTCCGAAATTAAAACTTTCTATGGTTTGAAATATACTTTAAACAATATTTCACATTAAATTATTTTATAAGATTTTTTTATATGAAACCGAAGAAAAGCCGAATATAGGTTTTAAGTTTCTCTCACAAGGCTTGAACTAATCCGGTTTAGGGTTTCGCTTTTCGGTTCTCGAAGTTTACTTGACCACTGGGAAAACCAGGGTTTACACCCCCACCACCCCCCCCCCCCCCCCCCCCCCCCCCCCCCTCTCTTACTCTCATTTGTGTGATTTTTATCCAATTTAATTAAACCATTAACCCTAATTTACTCCTCTATATATATCCCTCTATATTCTCTTTCCTCATTTTTCACTTTGTTAAAATTTCACAAATTCTCTCTCTTACTCCTTGCAGTAAGCCTCCCAAAACACACACACACATTCTCACACAACAATTTTTCTTCTTCATTCTCCTATTGTTCCAAGCTTTAGGTGATAGATCTTTTCCTTTTCTACCATTAAACCTTGTAATGGCAAGACCATCTATGAGTATTTTCATCTTTAAGTCCCCATGAGCTCCTACTAGGGACAAGAAAATGCTAATACATGAATATCAAGCCATTACAAGAATAGATCTTGTATTTGAATGTGTTTTGATATGGTGATCTTCATGTTCATGCATTGAGTAGTAGAGTAAAGTAAAGATCTTGCACAAAAATCTATTTTCATGTTTTCAAACTCCATTTCATGCATCCTAAGTGGTAAATCTAGTATTTAAATGCTCCTATTATACTTGACATTCATAATGTCATAGATATTTTATCTTTTGGTGCATTAATGATCATAAAGACCTTTGTCTTGTGTATATAAATATTGTAATTCATAGATCTTTAAGTAGATGAGACAAGAAACTCAAAAGAAAATTATTTATTTGAAATGATCAAATGTAAATTCGGACGGTTTCAAGACCATGCCTTAAAAACCCTTTTATCAACTCTAAAACTTGTGTTTTCTATGAAAAATGAGGAGTATAGGTAATATATATCATTAAGTGACAATTTCTATAAGTTGAGTTGGGATTTGCTAAGAAAAAAATGTAAAACAAGGAGTAGAAATAAAGTAGGGAATTTTTGAGTTGCTTGTCATTTTAAGAAATTCGTAATTAAGGACTAATGGCATGGAAACACTTATTTTCCAAACTCATAATAGAAATTTTATTTAATAAATGAAGCCTTAGGGTAAAGGAATAGTTGAGCCCTAAATTTCTATATGAAAACATAGATTTTCTTGAAGAAATCAACCTAAGAATGAACTCTTACCAAATTCGGATTTTGGGTAGTCCCTACTATAAGCTTGTTTATACAATGAAAAATGGAAATTTGCACAAGAAAATAAAGGTATTAGGATATAAACTTTATAAAGACTAAATTTTCATAGAAAAATGGATTTTTCTTAAGGAAAACCCCAAAACAAATAAGGATAAACAAAGTTCAATAATTCAACTAGCTAAGTAAAGTAACATGAGATGTTTCCCTAGAGTAAAATTTATATAACTTCCTCCTAACAAAAATCATCAAGAATATATGTGCATGAAGTTCATAACATGACATTCATGATAGGGAATCATCAACATAGCACGTACATTTGATCTACACATTAGAAACATCATAAACATTCATGAAATCGGTTTTCGGGATGGAAGTTCTCTACTGATCAGAACTGATCAGCCTCTTTGAAAATGTAAATGTTTTCAAAACTTGGGTAGGATATCAGATCTAGAAAGATCTTTTGAAGTAAATAGAAATCGATATATAATTTGCTAAATTCCGAGTTAAAATGATCAAGTTACAGCCATTTTAAATCGAGACTTTTGCAAATGACGAGAATTACGAAAATACTAGTTTTGTTTAATGGTTTGGTTTAGTTAAGTGATGAAATACTCAATAAGGTATTTCTTCCTTTTTAGGTGACCCCGAGATTGACGATTCCCTTCCACTGGACTATTACTACTAGAGGACCAGTGTTCCAATGGCTGAGTGAGTATTTTTTCCCGATTCCATTTATTGTATGTGATTGTAATGATAGTTGCATTAGATTTTAGGCAAAGATAAATGGATACATATGGTGGGGATAAATGGGAATTATGTATGTTTGCTGATGATATGAGAAATTGAAAATAAGAATATCGAGGCCAGGTGATTAACTAATGGTTGCATAGATGAATTAGGATTGATTGCCTGCAATTATTGATTGATCACCTAAGGAATTGGCATAATTGATTATTCGAAGTTGATAAGTAATATGGACTCATTCATATCACAACTGGGGATGGAGCATTAGCATTGGTTGGTTGCCCGTGATCCAAAAACGGAGTAAAAGTTAGTTAATCGTGATCCATAAACAAAATAATGAGTTGGTTAATCGTGATCCACAAACGAAACTATAAGTTGGTTGATCGTGATCCAAAAACGGCATATTTTAGTAGTACTATAGTATTCGTTAATCTGCTAACCTAAAATAGAGAGCGAAATTCTATTCATATATGATTTCCGGCTAGGCATATGTTTGATGATTTCCATATGTTTGATGCATATCACTTGCCTGATTAATACTTGCTTGTATGATATGTTATGAATCTAATCTTAGAAGTTCTCACTCACGAAGCTAGTGTAGCTCACGTCCCTACAGTTTCTATTTGTTGCAGCATTTTATCTGGCTTAGACAGAGGCACCCTACTGTTAGGTACAGGAGCTAGGTGTTTCCTTTAAAAGTTATATTCATTTTTGTTTAGACTTCCGTAAAAAACCAAAAGACTTTGGATGACTATAATAGACTCTTAAACAATATTCTTTTGTTTTTTTCGGGGGAATGCCCCTTAGTCCTTGTAACTATTTATATGTGTTTTGATTTATATTCTAATGCTATTGAATGTCGATTTAAACTCTTTAGCTCCATCGGTTCAAGTATTTTTTATCGTAAAGGGACGTCTGATACTTATTATAATTACACACTAATAATTTCCACTTTGAAACAATGGTGTAATACTTAACCAGTCAGCAAAATCACCGGGTGCAATGCAATATTTTATGGAAAGTCCAGGTCGTGTCCACAGAGAACTAATAGGTAATTACCAGAAATCGAATTTTACCCTAATCTAAACAATTGGAAGTTCAACTTTTTGATTAATCTATGATAATTTAACTAAAAATAACTACAAGTAATTGTGAAGAACAAAAACGATATGTTCTAGCAACAACAATGAGGGATATAGGTTTAGGAGATGCAGATAATATATGAATAATATATTTATATTCTCATTTGAAATATTTATGCTTCAAATTGATAAATAAAATTGATTACTTGGGATTTAATCAAATTCACTAAGAATTGCTCACCTCTCGGAGTAGCAATATCTTTCAGAGCATAAACTATCCTACTAAGGTAATTTATCTATGATTAACAGTTTAATAGGAATTTGCTCTTACTAAAATTACTATCCTAGTTATAATTACAAAATAAGCCCCGCCAAGTGACCTAAATTTGCAATCCTATCCGCATAAAGATCAATGAAATCTTTAGTTCTATCACAGGCTTGCATATCCTTATGACAAGTCTCATTCAAAAACTTAAGTTTTACCCGTGTGGATTATTGAATCCCTCTCGGGTATCTCTAACCCTATCTATCTAATCTATGTTGATCAAGCACAAATTAAATAGATTACAAGCAGAAATAATTAAATTCCCAATTAATCAATTCCAATATCAATATAATTCATGTATCATTCCATCAAATCTATCTACACATATTCATAATAATCAATGAATAATAATATCTCAATATATAATCAAGCAATAAAATTGATAAACAGAGATTGAAAAACTTTAATGATAGTTTCATTTCATAATTTGGAGTCTTCAAATCCATAATCCCATCAATATGGGCATTGTTTGATTGTAGCTAAAGCATAATTGCCTCTAAGTGGCTAGAACATTAGGGTTTTAGTACCTTAAAGGAAAAACAAACTTAAACATTTGCAAATCTCTCTTTTTCTTACTTTTCTAATCAATTTTCAGAATGTATCTCTAATAAGGAAACTTTTAATTTATAGACAAAATATTCAGACATTTCATCAAATTTTTCCAATTACAAAATGTACACCAGCAGTTACAACTTCTACGCGGGTGGCATAAGGTTTGAAATGCCGGTGTACAAATGAAACTTCAAAGGCTGGCTAGATTCAATACAAGGCCGGCTGTGCAGGTGACAGCCCTAAAAAAAAAAAAAATCAATCTTGTGGATGCTCTAAGCCATCTCAACACCGATGGCGTTTGCTTCCCAAAAAGCTGGTGTGCAAATGAAATTGTAGAAGCTAGCTTATATCCATCTCTACACTGGTAGCTTTGAGCCAGTGTTAAATTCTTGGCTTCTAATCTTCTTCATATGCCACCTCAAGGCCGGCGGCGCATAATATCATATTTGTCAGCTTTTGTTTTCTTGATTCTGCTCCTTGTCAAGGCTGGTAGAACACCGACAATATAGAGATAGTGTTGAAGCTTTAATATGCTGATCATCCTCTAAGCCGGCTATACACCGGCGACGTATGATCCAAAAAAGCCGGCATACCCCCTGAGATTCTTCAATATCAACTCAAATTGCTTTGTAATGATTTCCTTTGATAACTTTTGACCTAAAACATTAACCTAAACAATCCGAGTACCAATTGTGAAAATTTTTATGAAATTCAACTCAAATTAATCACTAATTGCTTGTTAAAGTTGTGTAAAATATGATCTTATCAACTCTCCCATAATTGAACTTTTGCTTGTCCTCAAGCAAAACAATTAAGAACAAAATTTTTGAAATCTGTCATAGATAGTACAATTTTTCTAATTCAAGCATTAATTCTTTTTTTTTCTCTTAACTTGCTTTTCTTGTACTTACTGCTTTAACCACACTAGTTTCTTATAATTAGGGTACCTTAATTAAAATTTTGAGGCTAATCCAAACAGAACAAGTTTTAATCTCAGTTTTTAACAAAAGAACATTCAATTCAAAAGTAGATACATAATCAACTAATGAAAAATACTCATTTAGACTTCACTGGACTTTTAGCTTATATATATTCTTACCAATACAAAATGAAAGCATGTGGTATCCACTTTTTCCTTGGATTTTCTCCTTTGTTATTATAAGTCTCATTTCATTTGAATCTTTGCATTCATTTCTTTTCTTTTTCATACAAGCATTTATTTTCTTTTTAGGAGGTTTTAATCCTCCATCTTTTTCAAAGTTCATAAGTTGAACTTTTGTCATTCTCCCTTCTGTTATAGTAAGTTGATTGAGTCAGTACATCCCGAATTCATCGCCAAGTGATCAGGTTTCAAAATACCCCTAAGAACTCTTCCTCACTTTAACATTCAGGTTCAGATACTCATGACTTCATTTTTTTTTAGTCAGAGGAGTAGAGGCTATGCTTGTTTCTTTCATTTTGAATGCAATAACAAATTTAAAACTTAATTTTATAAAAGATCACTAAGTTAAAAGTTTCATTTACCTCTTTCACTAAGTGATATAAAGTTGTAAAAAAAACTCAAAAAATCTATATAAATTAAAATTCTTAAAAGTAAACCTGTTTATTTTTCACACAAGGACTTGACCGACTCTCAAATTTCAGTTTCTAAAGTTAAAAATAAAGTAAACTTGTTCCTTAAGGATTTCACTACTTAATTTCAACTCAGTAAACCAATCACAATAGCAGGTGAGTAAAGTACTTTAGCAAGTTATTTTTATTGTTTCTTTGTTTTTTTTTAGATGCTATCAATTAATATTTTGTACTATCTCTAAATTTTTGAAAAATTTTGGCAGAATTTCGCCATAAATTACTTTAAAACTAAAAATTTAAGGTGGTTACTCAAATCAATCCTGCATAAAATGTCATATATATATATATATATATCAACAATTCAACAGTTCAGATATCCAGACCAATTTCAACATTCATTCTCATTCTCTAGCAATCAATCCCTTCCCCCATACTTTAATCAAAGTGTCCACATTATTTCTCAGCAAATTCAATTATATGAAAGGAATAAAAAATGCAAGAAAGTGAAATTGGTACTTCCCTGACTTCATTTGTTTCAAAGTCATCAAAATTTCGTCGCAAGAGAGGGTTTTGCTTTGTTTGCTTTCCTATAGTCAATATAAAAGAAAAACAAAAAGAAAAATAAAAGAAGAAACATAAAGCTATAAACTAAGATAAATACATATCATAAGGAGTCTACCCATTAGGACTTGGGTGCTCAATAATAAGTACATGCCGATAAACATAAAACACAAATAAAAGCAAATGAGAGCTAGTAGGGTCTCTATCTCTCTAGGCCTGGACTAGATCGACTATTCTACTCCGGACTAGCTCTACTGGTGTCCTCTAGGCTAGTAGTGGGAGTATGCTCTAAGTTGGGACTAGACTTTAATGAAGTCTCATAGTTCAATTCCTCCCCAGCTGTCTGATTAATACAACAAATAGCAACTTTCACTACTTTGAAAATCATGCTCCGAAATTTCTTGTTCTTTTTTATTTCCTTATCCTGTCTATCCTGAAGTTCTTGATTTTGCTTCTTTAAGTCTTGAACATCCATCCTGAGATGATCCATATTATAACCAGATGAAGTACCAGGAAGAGGATGAGATGAAGAAGCTGGCATATCAGCAGGTGCTGGAGTTGGAAATGGACCAGGTATTGTAAGCCCCTAGATTTTTTTGATAATATAAGAAAACCCTGGAACCGGAAATCAAAATGAAACCCTAAAATTAATCTAGTTCTAATCTATTTGGATATGACATATATGTAGATTATGGGAGGACGATAGCGGAGCCAATTGTCCAACTGACTATTAGATATCTAGAGTTGATGATAGTTAAAGTTGAAGACTTTATGAAGATTTTATTTATTATTATGGCAATTGGAGTTCTAATCTATAGTTTTTATGGCCTTTAATGTATTAAGACTTTCTTTTCAAGTGATGCTTTAAGATGAATTCAAGTTAGCGTTTAGTTTAAGCCAACCGAGTTCTTTAGTAGTTTTATTATGACATTAACAGAAGTACCCTTATATGTGAGGTATGAACTTGTCTTGTGTTATAATTGTGGTTTAGTCGAATCATAGTTTTAGTGTGTTCTTCTTTAGTGAGGACACATGGAAGGCTATTAATACTCTCAGTTGAAGGTGTTACAAAAGAAATATGCTTACTTTAAGAATTTGATGCTAGGGAATGCTAGAAAGAAACAACTTTTATCGAGTTTTGTAAAAAAGTGTTTTAAGGGTTTTAGTTTGAGTTTATCGCATTCGTTAAAATTTGAATGAAATGTAAATGAGAGGGAACTGACAATATCTAAGGTTTACATATTATTCGTATCATGGATACAATCGCAAAACTGTTTTGAATGAAATACAAATTTGAATGAAATGTAATGAGAGGGAACTGACAATATCTAAGGTTTACATATTATTCGTATCATATATACAACCGTAGAACTGTTTTGAATGCAGTTCAATTATATTAAAAAGAATTAAAGAAATTAAAGAATTGTGACCTTTATTTAACTCACGATTTAAGTTATAAAGAATAAATAGATGAGTTCAAATCAACTGCAGTCATAATTGAAAGGCTTGATTTTAGCCGTGATAGAGACTCTGAGAAAATTTTGTTTCCCTTTCTTTAACCATGGGTTGGCTTATGGCTAAAATACTTAGAGGGATCCATGCAAAAAGTCACTTCAAGACAAGTATTAAAATGTAGATTGAACAGTAGATGTGATCCATCCCTTTTAATCAAACTTTAACAAGAATTCAACTAAAAACAACATTTAAACTTCAATTGAAACTTGAAAAAATCCTCAATATTTACTTTCCTCAATCAAACATTCACAGAAAAACCTGTTTTAAAGTCTTACAAACATTATCAACCATTTAAAACTTGAACGCCAAACACCCATCAAATCAAGCTTTCCAAAAACTCTTAAAACATTCTAAAGGTCTTAAAACTTAATCACAATACTAAAAACTGAACAAAAACAAACAAGGATGTAGGACTAATCATTATAGGAGTCCTCTTTCCATCAAAGTCAATTCTTGGCTTGGTCCTTTGGGTTGGCTTCAGTGTTTGCTGGCAAAGTTTCCTGGGGTCTTTTTAACTAAGAGTTTGGAAATTTGACCCAACTATCACTAGATTGTGAATCACATTTAAGTGATTTCTCAAAGTTATGTTAATGTTTTGCTTCCTTACACAGAAGTTTAATGAATTGAGGAATTAGTTCTCCTAAAGAACTTTTTCCTAGGGACACATTTGATCTTTGACCCTATTGTTTTTTGAAATCAGGTAGAGGAAAATTTGGATTTTGAAAATTGTTATTACTTCACTTAAAATTTTTGTGGTTCCTCCAGCCAGGGTATATATATTACTAAAAGGATAATTTTTGGGTCCATTATAATTAATAAACTTCACGTTCTCAACTATCATACCCTCAGAACTTTGTCCTAAACTCCCATCAATCATATCAATAGGGCTTGCCCCCATGGTCAAACCATCGATCTTCTTAGACAAGGCCTCTACCTTGGATGTCAAAGAAGTCACTATGTCAAACTCAAAAATCCTTCTAGGCTTCTCTTTTCAAACCCTACCAGATGACCACTGGTAATGATTATTGTCCATATCCTCAAAAGCACTTAAACACTCCTTCAAGGGACTTATTGTTCAAGCTTCCTCCTATTGCTGCTTCTATCAACTTCTAATGCCATAATTCAGTCCATTGTACAATATTTGCACTTAGGTCCATTTTGAGAATCCATGGTATGGGTACCTTTAGCAACCGCTTCACCTCTCAAAAGCTTCATAAAGGATTTCAGATTCCAATTGGTGGAAAGAAGCTATGTTAGCTCTCACAACTTCGTTGTCTTAGAGAATGGGAAGTACTCTCATGAAATGTTTGGCCATTTGTTACCAGTAGTTATGAACTGTCTAGGTAAACTAGTGAGCCACTTTTTTGCATTCCCCCTAAGAGAAAAGGAATAAGTCTCATAAAATAGCATTATCAGAGGCTCCATTAAGTTTGAAGGTGACACAAATTACTAAGACCTTTTGGAGGTGGGTATTAGGATCTTCATCCTGCAGCCATCAAACTACTCATACTATTGAACCATCTGAATGACATTAGGTTTTATTTCAAAATTATTAGCTGCTACCCTAGGCGTCATTTTACTTTTGTTTGTTCCATCTAGTGTTGACCTACAAAAGTCTACCATTATTCTTAGTGGATGATTTACCCTACCAAGATTGTTTCCTCCATTTAACCTCTCATTCTCTTTAGGAGTTTCTTCACGTTGATTATTAAGTGGATCAACTCTATGGGTCATCTCTTCAACAAAAATTCAACCCTCCTCTCTAGCTAAGCATCTAGAAATTCTTCCTATTCGATGTGGTTCTAAAGTAAAGGAAAACAAAGTTTGTGAGTGACTTCTAGTCATAATCCTACAGCTTAATTATGACAAAGAATTAGTCTACAACAAACAATCCTATATTGCAATAGAACATGGCTTATAAACACCAAAACAAAACAACAATAAGAAAAACTAAAAACAAAAGCTATATGGAAAAAAAGGATTAAATTATTGACAACTAATTTACAAAATTTATTAAACTTTACAACTGTACCGAAAAAGCTATAAACAATACAAGGTTATTTATAACAACAAGAAAGTAAAGTGAAACAACATTTTTAATGAATTTTCAAGAAACAAGTCAAACATAGACACAAAGAATTATAACAAACTATAGCTAAATAAATATGTTACAGCATATGACAAAACACAACTATTAAAAAATGTTACATCTACCTAAGCATATTTACAAACTTATATACAAGGTTATTTATAGAAATAGGACAAAAGCTATTTACAAAGTAAACGATATACAAGTATTTGCATATATACAAAAGAACAAAAATACAGGGTTAGTACTATTAACAAAAGAAAACTTTTCAAAAAAAAAAAAAGCATACAATTGAAAGAAAATATTTACAAAGTGGGTAAAACTATACACAGAACATACATTTACAACTATTCACAAGGTAAAAAAAAAAAAAAACAGAAATTATTCGTAGGATTAGTGACTAGACTAACAGATTTAAAGCTTTCAAGCAATGCTTCATTGAGTTTCAAATGCATGAATTCAATGGCGATTCCCCTGCAACGATGCTAGAAAACTTGATATGGATCTAGTGTGAGTTGAAACACAAAGTAAAGTTTTCAAATATTTATAAAGATTGTTAATAAGTAATATTCAACTTCAGTCACACAACTACCATTTAGGTAAGCACATCTACCAAGTAGCATAGAAAATATTAGGTCATACTCCTTAGAGATCATTAGCATCTACCTTACTCATTTCTACTCTATCATCTAGCCAAGGAAAAGCTCAACAAAACATGATATAAAGAAAAACATAGACTAAACTACAGTTAATCCTAGTTATATACACGTTTTCAAGGTAAACTTTATAAGATAAATTTATAAATGCAAGAATGAGCTTAGGATTTACTTCATCAAGTCCTTATTATGTGATGTCTTAACAAACTAAATGAGTTTGTTTGCTATGTATACTTGTACTATCGAATTTACTAAGGTAAGTTAAAGATTTCATAAGGTCAAGAACTCTAGATCTAGATTAGACCATCCAAATCTCTTCACAAGCTATCAACAACCTAGACCCAAATAAAAATTAAGAATCCTTTAATTAAAATCCATTTTAATAAATTCAAATCAAGTGACAAAAAGTTTGACCATCCCTATCCCTAAGTGATTATGAGCAACTTTATTACTAGCTTAAATCTATTAAAAATGATTTATCAATCTATTCAGTTGAAATTAGATATGAATCTACATGATGCACTCACATAAACTCATGAATTAAGGTTCGAGTCATTAATTATACGTACCTAACAATACTCGATTAACACAAGTTGAAACCATATAAATAAGGTATTGGATTTACAAACCCTAAGATTAAACGAATGTTTCTCCGTGGATATGAACATTAAACACAAATTCAAGAGAAACAATACAAAATATAGATAAATATCACTTATTAAGCACAAAATCTTACAAAAACAAATGTCAGGTTAAAATGGATTTTCCTAGAATTTCTCGCAAAAGAAAAGTTTCTCTCACTAGAAATTCTCTCACTATTCTATTCTACGTAAAAAATTTGTTACATATGGCACAATAATATTACAGCGTCGATGCAAATTTATTTATGCACATTAGACATAGAAATCATGAAGATTTTATTTGATGATATGACAAATTCTTTATAACAAACTTTGTACCTATCATCACAAGCATATTTGTAGGATAGGGTCACTTTTCGTGGGTAGAAGTTGTCTCCAAGAGATCTGAGACGCAATTTGTTTTAGCTTGTATCACAGTCAGAACTGTAGGCACAATTTAGTGCACAGTTTGAAGTTTTGCCTTGTATTTTTGCCTTCGATTTAATCGTTGTACGTGCTATTGAGTCTGTCTTCAAAAAAGCTTTGTTGTTTTGCTCCTGATTCTTGCTCAAATCACTTCATTTCTTCTTTTAGTGATCTTAGGTGCTGAAAAAAAAATAAATAATAATAGCACATATTTAGAGGAATTCATCAAATAAAAGATCAAATAAAGCATGAATATCTATAAATTAAATAGAGTGTAAATGACTTATCATGAACTCGAATAATTCCATGTCGTTTCTTATGATTTAAGACAAATGACTCAATTAAGAACATTCTTGTTATCATTATACCTATCTTTTTTTTTTCCCCTCCTTTCACAGCTATGACACGCAATAATCAATATAGGTTGCACCTATTTGCCCTTAAGTTAATGTTCAAGGCATGATGCCGTTAGGCCCATAAAAATTTATTATGCATTAGAGCCATAAATCGGCTAAAATATTTGCAAGACACATGACTCTTTTTGCTAAATTTATATAAATTCATTTACCATACTAGAGTAGGAAAAAAAAAAAAAAAGAATAGATTCAAACAATCTCAAATACATGAATGATTAACCTCATAAAAGCTACCCGACTAACTTTAATGACTTGAATTTTCAAACTCGAAAGCTAATTTTGGTATTTTATTATTAAAAGGCTGTTGGTTCTAGTATCCTTTATCGTATAAAAAGCATGTTTAACTGCAATGATACATGTCTTGTGCTTTTTATCGATGTTTGCATCAATCATGTATGTCTGCTACCTTTTAGATTGTTTGGGCCAAGTGCATGCTTCCTCATAATGCCTTACACTCTATCTCTTCTTTCTCAATTCCCCCCATTCACTTTTTTATAAAGCAATTTTCTGTTTGGCTAGGGTTTTTCTAATGTGGCCCTAGACAGTTCTGTCTAGTGACTTTGTTAGTTTCTCATCTCAAATCTTTTTCAATACTTAGCTTGAAGATATGTTTTCATTTAAAGATACAAAAGAGAAGGGACCTCCTTAGTTTTCTTATCATGAAATTCTGTCATTCATTGTTTCTATAGTGGTTATCATGTGTAAATCTAATTTGGCCTTTTGGGACGACAGTATCCTAACAAAAACTATTACTCCACCGGGACAGGGTTCACAAGTTTTCCAAATTCCAGAGGGTCCCGTTTGTACTCTATTTTTCAATATATAAATCCTTTTAGAAGCCTTTCCAACTGTAGAACCAATATTTGTGAAATATTTTGTTGATGATACTTGAGTGGTCGTGATGGGAAATAAGGTGTCTTTCCAAGCATCAAGTATTTAAGTCGACCGAATCTATTTAGTCGGAACGCCATTGATGCAGTACTATATTCTCAAATTTGTTAACGGGATAAATATGCTAAAACTCTAGCTTTAGTGTTATTCTTTATATTTCAAATTAATCATTTATTTTTCTGTGTTTATATTTATATCTATTTATTATTATCAATACTGAAACCTTTAAACTTTACACCATTTTATCCCTTAAAATTAATTAAATCCCCTATAACATCATATCGAAATTAATTTAAACAAACTAATACTGACTTTATGGGATGATTTTTTTTTTTTATTTCCGCACGAAAAAAAAAACAGTAATTACCAGTAGCTACTTACAGAAATATGATAATTGGATAATTATGGACTAATCTTTTATATATATCCACTTAAGTATATTTCAATTCCATAAATGTTTTGCCGTCATTTTTTTGTAAATTATCTTTAATTAATGCACCAACCCTCTTTTTTCAATACTTGTCTCCTTCAAATCATCTTGTTTTTTAGTAAGAGTTAATTGTTGGATATTATAATTTTTTTTTCCTTTCTAAGCAAATACATTTTTCATTGTTTATGTATGTTTTTTTTAGACCATTAGTCATGTGTATAACTTAATTTAATAATATGATATAACTTTTTATATTATATGCATCTAATTCTTGTAACATATCAAAAGTAGCCTCTACTAATCAAAGTTTAAAATTAATTGTCTTAAACTTGTATTTTTAATCTTCCACATTTGTATTTTTAGTTTAGTTCTTTTTTGGTATATTTGGGAACTTATAATGTAACGAATTGGAACTTTGTCTATTGATGTATTATTCGCTGTGGCAAGATACTGCACGGTTATGTCCTTGTGCCAGCTACTTCCCAAGAGATCACTCATCTTGGGAGTGCTCTCTCTTAATTATGCTCAACTTTAAAGTTCTAATAAAAGCCATTACACCAAAAAGCGTCTTGATGATTAGAGCTCCAACACCTTATATTTATGAGTATTACATACTCTCCCACTTACAAAACTGACATCCTCGTCAGTTTTCTTGTATAGGTCCAAAACCACACTAGAGAGGAAGGGCACTAGAGGTGCTCCATACAGGCTCAATAGGTACTCTCACTTTGAGACACTTTGCCCTATACAATACTTAGTTCCCCTAATTCTAGCAGGTGAATTGCTCTTATACTAACTGTAATGATCTGAAACTTTACCCACCAAGATATTATCCACTTTGGTAAGATATCGCATGGTTTTGTTCTTAGTGCCTACTACTTTCTAGGAGATCACGCATCCTAGGAGTTCTCTTCCTTAAGCATGCTTAACATTAGAGATATAATGAATTCTAAACCATTATACTAAAAGACGCCTTGATGATTAGAGTTTTGCTATCTTATATTTGAGGGGTATTATATATAGTCCTTTATATAGATTTATATATTGCAATAAGACATATAACATACTAATTTATAAGGAGAATGACACTTCAAATATATACAATAAGATTTAATTTTGGCATAAACATAGAGTTGAATTTTAGCATAAACATTGAGTACTAAAGTATTTAGTTGGATTTTATGATACTTACATGATTTTAGATTATTTTTCTTTGACTATCATTACAGCCATTATTGTCACGACCCTAAAGAGGGTCTCGAAAGATTAACCTGAAGTAATCATATCACGTACGCATTCATAATATGATAATCATTTTGCAAGTCAGAGAATTGCAAAACTCAAAATTTTGTTATACAAGTTTTAATTATATAAAAACATTTTGATAACTAAAGTAATACAAATTTCCATAGTCTAGCAGTATCACAAAGAATCGATATCCCAAACCAAATAGCAAAATAAGATAGACGGCTCACATATTTCAAAATTTCAAACCATTATACAACTAATCTAATTATAAGCTTTTTTGTACATTACATAATCTCTGACATAAATACTAAGCATATGAATTACATTCTAAGTTCTTCTTCTTATCTTCAAGTCTTTACATAGTTCTAGCTCATTCCTGATTCTTTCATGCACAAGAACTATAGGGGTATGAGTTAATCTATATCTCAGTTAATAACAAAACTAGATTACACATCATACAAATGCCAAGCAATTTTACTAACAAGCATATGCAATGCAACATTCAATCATATGACATCATAATTTGGATAACTAGAATCCAAACTAATGGAGATTTATGCCTCTCTTAGGGGTTGAAGAATCAATACCAATATCACACCATGAAGAGACTGATAACTAAGGAAGGAGGATTTCTTTAAAAATCATTTGTTATTATATTATTAATATAACCTCAACTTTACCTTAGAAAGAACTAAGGAATGGTGATTTCTTTTGGAACTTGTTTATTGCTTATTGTTTATTGTTTATATATATATATATATATATGTTTTACACATAGCCTCAACTTCACTTAGAACCTCAAAACCTCCTAAGTACTAGCATCCCAAGCTAACTCTTGCATAGGCGATGTACTTTGTGCCTACTTAGTTCCTAGAGGGTTGATGGCCCAATGGTATCCAATTGAAGATAACTTAGGATCACCATAGAACTGTAATTCTAGTATGTGATGTGCATACTTCATAAATGTTAATGCAAGTTATGTTGTTGTGCAATGCATGATTGTTTAATTAATTAATCAAATAGTATTAAGTCTATTTATTAAAGCAACCAACCAATTAACAAACATTCATATCAAGACAACTCAATTATTACAAACAGGATGTGATCAATTTTATTTTAATGAGTTATCATACAACACAATCATCAACAACATACAAATAGCCAATCCCCACACATATTCTGTTATGTTTATCTAGATATAGGTGCAACTATATTAAGCATAGACAAGATAATAAAGTCAAAGTTTCCACCTGACATCCTGGCCAATCCATAATAATCTATTGAAATATCCAAAGATTGATCCAATTTTTCTATTAAAATGAAAATAATAAACACTCAATGCCTTTCTTATTACATAATTTATCACATTTTAGCTTTTAAATCCATTCTTAGTTCTATATTCTACATTTGTTTTAAAACATAGACTTATATCAAAATCTATTTGATTAGGCACTAAGTAAGAACCCCACCATAGCTACGAAAATCACCCTACCATGATATGGGTGGTTTTCCATTGTCTATCAAATTATCTTTTTTTCTTTGTTTGTAAATCATTTATTATAACAACATTATCATTTTGTCATTTACCTTTAAGTTTTGAATAAATCATTAAGCTTTAGGAAAATACTCATTTATCTTATTAAACCACATTTGAAATAACAAACTCCCTTTATCATTTAAAGTCTAACATACCACAATTATATCTAAGTCATTTACAAGTTAGATCTATATTATCATTACTTAGCCACTCAATTCAATTATAAAGTCACATTTTGTTATCCTACTAGATCACTATCATGTATCTACTAGCAACTTAGTTTATCTAATTATTCTACTTTTTATCAAGTTCATTTTAGTTCTGTAAACCTCGGTTTTTCAAGTAGCTAAGACAACCCTAGAACCGGAAACCAAAACCCTAAACCGGAATAGCTCAAGTCTAGAGTGAGAACTAGGAACCCTAATTCCAGCTTTTCATTGGTTTCCAATTGAGAAACTTTTCTAAGAAAATTTAATTTTGAATATAGTTCTTGATTCTTTTTCAAACCAAGAAAAAATCATATTTTAAGAAAATTTCAATTCGGGGTCATCCCAGACCGATTATAGAAAAGCGTGCCCCAGAACTAGAATTTCAAAATTTCACTTATGAGTACTTATTTGAACCGATAAAATAAGGATTTCAAAAATATATCTTTCATAATTTTCCGATTTATGAAAAATACAGTTATAGCCTTTTTATCCGTATTTCATTACTACCGGAAATTAAATGTTGCCAACTATTCCTCACTATTCACAAGTACCACCTATTCTACCTATTAGCACACTCTACAAATTCAACTCTTACCATCACTCAAATCTATCCCTTTTCTTCATGCTTTTTGTCCCTTAAACTTCATTACAAATCATGACAAGTGGTATAAATTCAAATCAAAGGCAAATCAAATGAAAAAGATCAAATTTCCCTTCCCCCACAAGCCTCCAAGCCGGCGTGAATTGCTCCCCCACACACACACAACTTCCATTTCTTCTTTTCATCTCTTAAATTACTCTAAGTAAGTGAACTTTTACTCCTTCCACTCATAGATCTTTGTTATGGCTAAGTGATTCTTGGATATTTCCAACCAAAGGACCCCATGAGCTTTTTGCTAGGGACAAGGAAATGTCAAAACAAGAATACCGAACCATTACAAAGTAGATCTAGCATTTAAAGGAGCTTTCATGACAAAAGCTTTATGTTTATCCATCAAAAAGTGTTTTAAACAAAAGATCTTTTATAAAAATATAGTTTTTATGTTTTAAAACTCATTTGAGCATATGAAATAATAGATTTACCATTTTATTACTCATAACCATGTAGGCATTTAAGGTTTCATTATTATTTTGTGTTTATGTGCATTAATAGTCGTTAATGCTTTTGTCTTTAGTAAATAACCTACTTAGTATAAAGATCTATGGTTAGATAAGTTAATAAAGTCAAAAAGGAAAATGCTTTCCAAGAGATAAACTTGTGTAAATTCGGATGACTTTGAAAACCTAGGTCAAAAACACTTTTATTAACTTCTAAACATATTTTACAAGAGAAAATAAGCCTATAGGTAATAGATAATGTGTACTACTATTTTTCATGAGTCTAAATGAGAAATTTCTAAAGAAAATGTTGGAAACAAGAAATGAAGTCCAATAGAAGTTTTGAACTAAAAGTCATACAGATGAAATTCGTAATAATGGATATATGGTTAGAAAACACTATTTTTCCAACTTCAAAAATGGTATTTTCTTAAATAAATGAAGTCCTTAGAGTATGAGTATAATAAATACTTAAAGTTTTGAGTATAAAATATATTTTTCTCAAAGGAATCAACTTGAAAGTGGAATTTTCTAAATTCGGATTTTTGGAAACCCTATAGTAAAAGACCCCCTTAAAAGTTTATAAATGAGGATTTTATTAAAGAAATAAAGGCCTTAGGATATAACTAATATAAGGGTCAAAATTTCTTTAAACAAATTGGAGTTTTTTTTCTAAAAGAAAATCCTTGTAATATGTAGGTGTGACCAAGTGTAGAAAAATTCACTTGTTAAACAAGGGTATGAAATGGTTTTCTAAGAAAAGTTTATTTAAAGTTCTTGAAATCTAAAAAGCTATAAGAACTTAGGCTCATTAAGTTCATATCATGACACTCATAATAAGGAAAATCATTACTGTCGAGCCTGGAATTTTTTCCACTTATCTTATCTGGTTCATTTCTCCTAACCCGATTCACATTAAACCCGAACCCATTTAACATAAATCCTCGACTAGGGGTTAAGAGAAATTTTAATTTTTGAAAACTTTTTAGAGTCGCCACCGATATAATCGAGAAAAGTTAAAAGCTAGGATCATTGGGTCAGTTGATCCTAACTTAGCTATTAGTCTGCGAAAATTTGATTTGAAAAATCAACTTTTAAAACCAGATATCATGGATTCAGGGGCTAACCTATTAAAACCAAATCGGTTTCCACTTTCAGAATTTTAAATTTATAATCTATCCTTTTTATGCTCAAAAATTCAAACAATACATTATGAAACAATATTCACAAATCACATTATTCATTTTTTTTATGTGCTTTTATTCATTTTTATTATTTTTTTTGGAATATGAATATCAACAAAAACATATTATATTTACAAAATATTTATTCAAAAAAAAACAAAAAACATTTTTTTTTATTTTTATGTTGCCCGCAGGTGCCTAGTACTCGCTAATCGAGATCAGACAAAAGTAGTTCTTTTTTTAAAAAAAAAAAAAAACTTTAATTTGTTGATCAATTTTAATTTTTGAACTATTCTCAATTTAAGTTCATTAAATTTGAATTTTTATAAAAATCATTTTTGATGGTCCTATGATCTAATCAATTGATTTTCATTTCATGAAAAACATATTTTCTAAGTTCAAAAATCATTTTTTATTATTTTATTTTATTTTTAAAAAAATTTTGGTTTTGAAAATCCAATTTTATCATTTTATTTATTTTGTTAATTTATTATTATTATTTTATTTTTATTTTTTTTAAAAAAATCATCACATAAATTCACAACATATTCAGAATATTTCACAATATATTAAAATTATTTTTCATGCATTAAATACACATTTCTAAAAGCAATTTATGCATAAATACATACTAAAAATATTCAAAAAATATCAAAAAAATAAATTTATATAAAATAATTATTTTGATTTTTCTGGATTTTTCTGTATTTTTCTGAATTTTTATGAATTTTTTATGAATTTTTATGATTTTTATATATTTTTTGCTATTTTTATTATTTTATGAAATTAATTATATAAAAAATAATAATAAAAATAATGCGAATTGACCTGGACCGTTGATGAAGCGGACGAGATCTGGAGCGTCGATCGCGTTGACTGATCTGACCATCTGATGGAATTGACCAAATTTGGGGCGTTGATCGAGATGGTTAAATCTGGGCCGTCCGATCTGTCTTGATGAAATATGGGCCGTTGATTGCTCGATCGAATCTCTGGACCGTCCGATCTGCTTGATTGAATCTGGGCCGCTGATCTGCTTGATCAAATCTGGACCGTCTGATCTGGATGATTGAATCTGGGCGCTGATCCGCTTGATCAAATCTGGACCGTCTGATCTGATTGAAGTCTGGGCGTCTGATCTGTTTGACCGATGACGATGACCGTTGACCGATGACCGACCGGGTTGGATTCGGATCTCGGGTCGGTTCTCGGAGCTCGACGGGTGAAGAAGACGATTACGCGATCTTTCGGGGGCGGATTCCGGCGGCTCGGTGTGGTCCTCGGTGGTGGAAGTTTGTCGGCCCGACTCCTATGGGGTTGCGCGTCCTCTGAAGGTGGTGGTGGTTCGCGCCCAGAACGGCGGCAAGGGGCGGTTCCGGCGGTGGTTGTACAGCGGTGCAAATAAAAAAATTTGCAGAGAGAAATCCGATCAATTCGAACAAATCTAAGCACACTAAATCATCCAAATCAAGTTTCTAACATTCTTACAACACTCAATTTGGATCAAATATGATCCAAGAACTTCGAATTTAAAAAAATTCGAATTTTAACCCTAAACTTGAAAACTTCGAATTGATCCTATTGTGTATATGTTTCTTCGAAATTGACTTATGCCTTTTGATCCTTGGACCCCCTATTTATAGGTTGCAAGCTCAATTTTACGTTTCGTTCAGTTTCAAAAACGAATCGATTTTTGCCTCTTGATTTTTCACGAATTTAATTCGAAAATTCATGCTTAATTTGTTTGAAACTGATGAATTGATGATTGATTTCTCATATCCTTCATCAAATCATTTAATTTGGGTAGATAAATCATCCAATTTTCATTCAATTCTTGTAACTCCTCATTTAAGTGCAATTGAATGCTTTTACAAATTGAATTTTTTCCCAATTTTTTTAGCACGAATTTTGTGACTTTTGGGTTGTTTTTGTTCATGAATTGTGCACTAATCTTTCATATTCCATAACCACTTTGCAATTGCTTCATCAATTTCAATAATTAATGATGTTTTGTCAATTAAAAACTGATGCAAAGTAAGGCAAAAAGTCACTTTGAGAAAGATGAAAAGGCAAAAAATATGAGAAAATAAAAAGGCAAAAAAATTGCCTTTGCTAAGGTTTGAACCTGTGTCCTTGAGCTTGGGTATGTGTTTGGGTCAATGTATTTAACCAACAGGCCATTTGGCCTGTGCCTTGATCACTTAGCCAATTTCATCAATACTTAAGGCTTTTTGGAAAAATGAGTTTAATTAAATTTAAGCCTTAATTAATTGGGCAAAAATTGGGTGTCTACAATTACCATTGCATTTAGTTTCATTTTGTACTTAGGAATCTCAAGTGCATTCATGAAAACCACATTTTTGGAATCAATACACCCGCTGTACAGATCTGATCCCTCAATTCCGAGGCTTAGATATTTTCAAAACTTGATTTAAATTTCATATTTAGAAAGCTCTTCCGAAGTAGATAGAAATCGATATAAAATTTGTGAAATTCCGACTTAAAGCGACCAAGTTATGGCCATTTTAAAACGAAACTTCGAAAATGATGCGAAGTTGGTAGAATACTTATTAGGGTATTTCTTATGTGAATGGGAGAACCCGAGGACGTTGAATCATTGCTTCCGGATTATTATTACTAGAAGAAAGGCGAACCAATGGCGGAGTGAGTTTTTCTTTCCGATTCATTTATTGTATGTGCTTGTAAAGTAGTGCACTAGAATGTAGGCCAAATGAATGGAATATGAATGATGGGGTTTAATGGAAAATTATATGATTGATGATGATGTGAGAACTCAAATTAAGAATATCGAAACCAGGTGATAAACTTTGGTTGTGTAGTTAGCTATGATGGATTGTCTGAAAAATTGTTTGATCGCCTAAGTAAAATGGCTTAATCAACTACTTGAACTAATGCCAATTTGACACGTGCATATCATAATGGGAAGGAGCATTAGCATTCGTAGGTTAATCGTGAACCATAAACGATATCGAATAATCGTAGGTTAGTTGTGCACCATAAACGACATCGAATAATCGTAGGTTAGCCGTAAACCATAAACGACATCGAATAATCGTAGGTTAGTCGTGAACCATAAACGACATCGAATAATCGTAGGTTAGTCATGAACCATAAACGACATCGAATAATCGTAGGTTAACCGTGAACCATAAACGGCATATTGTTAGTACCGCAGTAGTCGTTAATCTGCTAACCCGGGATGGAGGTGCAATTCCATCCACATATGATTTCCGGTTGGTCATATGTATGTTGAACTCACGTGTTTGATGCATACACTTGCTTGATTAATAACTTGATTGAATTGTTGTGACATAAATGTTATTGTAGGAGATTACACTCACTAAGCTTGTTAGCTTACGACCCTACAGTCTATTCCTTTTGTAGCTTTCTCATTTGTGGCTTAGGCGACGTGACCCGACTGAACAGGTACAGAAGTTAGGAGTTTCCCCTAGAAGTTGGAATTTATGTTTTAGACTTCCATAGGAAACTTCTAAGACTTGGATGACTGTATAAGACCGTTAATTATTCTTTTGCGGGGAAATGCCCCTTAGATTTTGTAATATTTATTTATGTTTCATGAATTATATCCTACTGCTAATGCATGCCAAATTAAGCTTTTATCTCCATTCGGACTTGTACTCTATTGTTGTAAAGGTACGCCTTACATCTATATGAGGCTCTCGAAAGACTAAGGTGGTAATTCGGGAATCTTATATGGTATGTGACGGACTGTTACGTTTAGGGTATCCTATGGGGCGTGACAGTTTAAGTTGGTATCAGAGCACTAGGTTATTAAGCATGACAATAGAGTTTAAAACCGAACCTAGAATTAAGTAACTAGGATAAAATTGGAGTTAAAGCTAGGCTAATTAATAGTTTTCTTGTTGTAGGTTTCTTTGGGTGAAACCCGTGAAAGAGCTAGAAACTTCACAAAAAGCCTGAATGAGACTATGGTGGAATATCGGCTAAGGTTAAGGGTGTTATGCGAAGACTTTGCATTAGTTCAACGACCTAGAACTATAAAAGAGATGTAAAATTGTGGAAAGAAGGTTAAGGTATACAAGATGGATATCAGTATAGATCAACTAAGATATGATGATAAGAAGAAGGAGATGGACCATTATGGAGACTATCTATACCCTAGAAGGGTGATGGTGGAATATGCTGGAGAACCCATGCTAAGAGAAGCTACATTTATTTTAAAGAATGAAGGGAGCCCCACCCACCCAGACTTTGGGACGTGGCATGTATAGGACCTCTCTATGTGCATGCCCATGATGACCTTGATGACCATAGGGATTGGAATCTTGCGGATATCAGGAATCACATATTGTGGCAAGCTAGATATCTCGATCTTGTACCATTTTTAGGAGGAGCTCCAGCCCACAAGTAGGAAAGAGGAGTACATTTGATTAATGCCCGGTTTTGAAGGAAGATGATGCGAATGAAGGAATAATGGGAGAAGAAAACAATGTGGAGGAGTCTGAGAGGAAGAGGATCCTGAGGAGGACCCGAATTGGATGGAGGAGGAAATACCTAGATCTCCTACCCCACCAGCCATAGCTCCAGAGCAACCCAACCCGCTACCAGAACCATTATATGGGATTTTGATAGGGATCTGACATACCCGATAGTGGGAGATTGAACCGAGTTGACCCCACCATGTGGAAGGACATATACCCGGTAGGCGAGCGTCCCCCTGAGGTTGATGCCATAGCCCCAAGCCGGTAGTTCCGGAACCTGTGGAGAGAATGAATGAAGTTGAGGATATGATGGGTGAATTCAGAGATAGATGGAACAGGATTTGGGAGGAAGCTGGAAGAGAAGTGGATAGAGAAATGGGAAATAGGAGTGAATCCAATAATAGAGTTGATAGAGAGGAAACAAATCAAGAGGGAGATCAAGAGATGAGAGAAGAAGAAGAGGAAGAGGAAGAAGAAGAGAGGAACCAGAGCCTCTAGCCCGACCCGCTAGGAGAAGGAGATTGACTGTAAGGGCTATCTAAGTCAGTTCATCCGAAAGGATGATGAAGGATCTTCTTCGAGGACAACTCCCTACCCTCACCAGACGACTCGAATAACCATGGAGGAATAAGTCGAGTATCCCATAGAGTCCAATAGTATTTCTTTTGAATAGTAGGCAATGCGGGATGCCAATTTGCCTTAGGATCTCTTTATGGTTTAGTATGTTGTCTTTCCTTTCCTTGTCTTTTTCCTTTCCATGTCCTTAGATGTTGTTAGATAGACGTTAATGGTTAGTATCAGAAGATTTGATTTGTGTTATCTAATTTTGTAAGCTTATTTGAAAAACAACTCTTGTACGGCACATCAAATCAATGAAGTATTATGTTGATTCCAAAAATGAAGTTCACAAACATCATACTTTTGCATTAGTGGTAGACTACATTCATTATACTTAATTGCATAAACAATTCCCATTCATATCATCGCTTGATTCAGAAATCCTTTGTTATTATGATTTCTTGATTTGGAATTCCTTCGATTTCTATGATTTCTTTGCTCTAAGAACCTTTTTGTGAACGATGTGAATTTTAATTTTTTGAGTTTGTGTAAATTCTATAGTTCTTAAATTTTATTCCTAAAATTTTCGCAAATTCCTTAATCAAAGTTATATAAACCGCAAAACTTTGTAGAAGAAATAAAACTTATTAAGACATTATGTAACAGCCGAGACTGGAGAAACCGAAATAGGGAGCAAGAACCACTCCCAAGCGAGGCTAGTAGCGCGAACCAGCCAAATCACCCCCAAGCTAACCCACCTGAAGCTGCTCAGCCCGATCCCCAAGTAGTAATGATGAATGCAATTGGGAATTTAACAAACATGTTTGCTGCATTCATCCAAAACCAAAATCAAAACAAACCCCGGAATCCCGAACCAAGTACAAGGGATTCGGCACCTCTACCACCACCTCCACCACCCCCGCAATATAGAGGAATGCAAGTGGAGATTCCCTTACCACCTGAGGAGCAGTCCTATAATGCTCGTTATCCACCCCCTCCACCGCAAAGAGGATACTAAAGGAGTTCCCTCCCCGATTTTATAAAGAGTAACCGCTACTTTGAAGGGGCATTCGGAAAGCCCGATGAGGCAGAAGATTGGTTAGCTCAAATTGAGCGCTCCTTTGCAGCTTACGAGACTCCACCACATCTCCGATTGGAGTACGACACCTACATGTTAAGGTATAATGCACCGGTATGGTGGGAATCGAAGCGAAGGATTTGGCACCCCTGATTAGCTGGGAGACCTTTCACAGGGAGTTCCTAGAGAACTATTTCCCTGCTAGCCTCCGGGTGAGGTATAGCGTAGATTTCCTGCATGTGAGACAAAGAGGCAGAACGATTGAGCAGTACGAGACGGAATTCAATCATCTGCTGCAGTATGCTCCTGAATCATACAAGAACAGTGAAGAACTGCAAAAACAGGTATTCTTGGAAGGTCTCGATGAGGACCTAAGGGTGAAGATACAGGAATCTGGATTGTTAACCTATCTTGAGGTAATTGAGAACGCCCGGTTGATTGAAGGGGCCAAGAAGAGGAAGTATGTTGAATGGACAAAAGAGTGTTCGAAAAAAGGCACTTTGATGCCTCTTGCTTAAGCTATAAAGGGAAAAGATTCAAGCCTTACCATGGATTAAGGATAACCATGGTGGAAAGTTCAACCAAACCAAGCCCAACATTTCTGTTGGAAGTGCAAAGGAAGCCACTACCCAAGACAATGCCCACAGCTGAAGGGCAAGTGCTTTCTTTTGTGGCGAGGCAGGATCTAGTTTATGCTTGCCCAAAGAAGATGGCAATAACCTGCTACCTTTGCAAGGAAAAGGGCCACGTAACCTCCGAGTGCCCTCAACGGAAAAGTGGGCTACCCGGCCTTATGGAAATCCGGGAAATGATAACACCCAAAGATCTGGTAGCAAGGGTGGAAGCGTGCAGCTTCGGCCATGCATGGGATGCGGCTGTACAACTTTGAAGGCCAATGGATGATCGAGGATGATGAGGAGGAAGGCATGGAGCTGGCCGCACTGGACCAAGGCGATATGTAGATGGCGGCTTAGTGACAGGTCAGTAACAAGTTCCTTTTAGATAAAGTTCTTTGTTTTCTTAGCAAGTTTTAAAAAGGAAAATTAAAACTGTGAAAAGGAAAAGTTGAAATCTGGAAACCTTGGAATAGATAGCTGTTGAGTGATTAGGACCAAGTAGTGATAAATGTTTATGGTAACAGGACGCATAGGAGTAAATGGGAATGAAGCTTATGTGTTGTTTGATACGGGAGCAACCCACTCCTTTATCACTACCAGCTTGGCTAAGCAGCTTGGACTACCCATAGCCATGACAACCACAACCTTAAGGATTAAGACACCCACGGTAGTGTTGTGTCGACCCGAGAGATAATAAAGGATTGTTTGCTAGAAATCCAAGGACATATCTCAGCAAGCGATTTGATAGTTTGGAGATGAGTAAATATGAAGTTATCCTTGGGATGAATTGGCTAAGTAAGGTTAAAGCCATTGTGGACTGTCAAAGAAAGATGATAAGTTTTGATGACCACAGGAAGGAGAGAGTAGACTTCCTTGGAGAGATCATGGTGCGAAGAGATTACGGGTTAAGCTCCTTCGAACTAATGATGGAAGATGAGGAAATTGTGCCAATAGAAGATGCCTGGATTAGAGAGGAGAAAGGAGAAAAGAGAGACATACCCGTGGTAAACGAGTTTGAGGATGTATTTCCTGAAGTCTTACCCGGTTTACCACCAAAAAGAGAGATTGATTTTGAAATCACTCTAGCCCAGGTACAGAACCGATATCAAAGGCACCATACCGGATGGCCCCGGTGGAATTAAAGGAATTAAAAACCCAATTGCAGAGCTTTTGGATCAAGGATTCATAAGACCCAGCGTGTCGCCATGGGGCGCACCGGTGTTGTTTGTAAAGAAGAAGGACGGGTCTATGAGATTATGTATCGATTATGGGAGTTGAATAAAGTCACAATCAAAAATCGATACCCCCTTCCAAGAATCGAGACCTCTTTGACCAGCTTCAAGGGGCAGTGTGTTCTCGCGCATTGATTTGCGCTCGGGTTATCACCAGTTGAGAATAAAGCCGGAAGATGTGCCTAAGACAGCCTTTCGTACACGGTACGGGCACTATGAGTTCTTGGTGATGCCATTTGGGTTAACCAATGCACCGCTGCATTTATGGACCTTATGAACCGAATTTACAAACCACTCTTGGATAAGTGTGTAATCGTGTTCATAGATGATATTTTGATCTATTCCAAAACTAGAGAACAACATGAGGAGCACCTAAGGATGGCGTTACAAACCTTAAGAGAAAATAAGTTGTACGCCAAGCTATCTAAGTGCGATTTTTGGTTGGATAGGATATCTTTCCTTGGACATGTAGTGACGGGAGAAGGAATATCGTTGACCCGAAAAGATTAAAGCTGTAGTGGATTGGAAACAGCCCGAAACGGTAACCGAAGTGAGAAGCTTCCTAGGTTTGGCTGGTTATTACCGCAAGTTTGTAAGGATTTCTCCAAGATTGCCAAACCTCTGACTCAACTGACACAAAAGAATGAGAAATTCGAATGGACAGATAAGAGGGAGCAAAGTTTCCAAGAGTTGAAACGGCGCTTAGTGTCAGCTCCAATTTTGGTATTGCCTGACCCCGAAAAACCTTACACAGTGCATAGTGACGCCTCCAGGAATGGCCTCGGATGTGTACTGATGCAAGAGGGAAAAGTCATTGCCTATGCCTCCAGGCAATTAAGGCCTCATGAACAGAACTATCCAACACATTTAGTTGGCCGCTGTGGTTTTTGCCTTGAAGTTATGGAGACATTATTTGTATGGACAAAGGTGTGAAGTGTACACAGATCATAAGAGTCTCAAATACTTGTTCACACAAAAGGAGTTAAACATGAGGCAGAGACGGTGGTTGGAACTCATAAAGGACTATGACTTGGGAATCAATTACTGTCCGGGAAAGGTAAATGCTGTGGCTGATGCCTTGAGCAGAAAGAATTATGGAGAAGTAGCAGGCCTAATCACAGAGCAAAAAGAGCTGATAAAGGAATTCGAAAGGTTAAGAATTGAGTTCGTAGGGCAAGATGTCGAAGTGGAGATAGCAAATTTGGTTATGGAACCCACCTTGATCGACAGGATTAAAGAAGCCCAAAGATATGATGAGGCGATAAGGAAGATCAAAGAAGAAGTGCTCAAAGGGAAGTATAGTGACTTTACCCTGGATGATGAAGAGGTGGTTAGATGAAAGGAGATTATGTGTACCGGAAGATGAAGAATTGAGAAAAGAAATCATGAGCGAAGCTCACAACTCCGGTTACACTGTGCATCCGGGAGGTACAAAAATGTATCAGACATAAAAAGCCACTATTGGTGGAATGGATTGAAGAGGGATGTGGCGGATTATGTTATGAAGTGCGCCGTGTGTCAGCAAGTCAAAGTGGAACATCAACGGCCAGGAGGATTATTAAAGCCACTACCTATCCCCGAATGGAAGTGGGATCAGATTTCAATGGACTTTGTGTGTGGATTCCCGAGAACCTCCACTGGATGTGATGCAGTCTGGGTAATAGTGGATCGTTTGACGAAGTCAGCACACTTCCTACCAATTAATATGACCTATTCGTTGGACAAATTGGCTAGGATCTACATCAAGGAGATTGTGCGACTCCATGGTATTCCAGCGGGAATCATTTCAGATCGGGATCCAAGGTTTGTTTCGAAGTTCTGGACGAGCTACAAAAGAGCCTAGGCACCAAGTTGCATTTCAGTACTGCCTACCATCCTCAGACAGATGGACAGTCTGAGCGAACCATTCAGACCTTAGAGGACATGTTAAGGGCTTGCATATTGGAATTCAAAGGAAGTTGGGATAATCATATACCCCTAATCGAGTTTGCCTATAACAATAGCTACCACTCAACCATTCAGATGCCACCATACGAAGCCTTATATGGACGGTTGTAGGTCCCCTCTGTTTTGGGATGATGTGGAAAAGCTAGCTATTGGTCCTGAATTGGTTCAGGAAGCAGCTGATAAAGTCCGGGTTATTCAACAGAAAATGAAAGAAGCTCAAGACAGACAAAAGAGTTGGGCTGATCTGAAGAGAAGAGAACTGGAATTTCAAGTAGGCGATCATGTCTATTTGAAGATAAACCCAATCAAGAGCATAAAGAGGATGCGGGCTCAAGGGAAATTAAGCCCAAGGTATATTGGACCCTTTGAAATTCTTGGAAAGAGTGGAGATTTGGCCTATCGGCTAGCCTTACCGCCAACTTGTCGGGAGTTCATAATGTGTTCCACGTATCAGTGTTAAGGAAGTATGTACCTGACCCTGAGCGGATAGTGGAGTTGGAACCCATTCGGTTAAAGGAAAATCTCACCTATGAAGAGCATCCAGTAGAAATCTTGGATAAGAAAACTCAGAAGCTTCGGAATAAAGAGATCCGATATGTTAAAGTATTGTGGAGAAACCACGCTTCTGAGGAAGCAACTTGGGAAGCTGAAGAGGAAATCCGAAGGAAATACCCCGAGTTGTTTGAGAATCAAGGTACGTCAGTTCAGTTTTGAGGACAAAACTCTTTTTAAGGTGGGTAGGTTGTAAACCCCGGTTTTTCAAGTAGCCAAGATAACCCTAGAACCGGAAACCAAAACCCTAAACCGGAATAGCTCAAGTCTAGAGTGAGAACTAGGAACCCTAATTCCGGCTTTTCCTCGGTTTCCAATTAAGAAACTTTTCTAAGAAAATTTAATTTTGAATATAGTTCTTGATTATATTTCAAACCAAGAAAATATCAGATTTTAAGAAAATTTCAATTCCGGGTCATCCCGAGACCCATTATAGAAAAACGTGCCCCGGAACTAGAATTTCAAAAATTTACTTATGAGTACTCATTTGAACCGAAATAAAATAAGGATTTCAAAAATATATTTTTCATAATTTTCCGGTTATGAAAAATACAGTTATAGCCTTTTTATTCGTATTTCATTACTACCGGAAATTAAATTGTCTTGTCACTATTCCTCACTATTCACAAGTACCACCTATCTACCTATTAGCACACTCTACAAATTCAACTCTTACCATCACTCAAATCAATCCCTTTTCTCCATGCTTTTTGTCCCTTAAACTTCATTACAATTATGACAAGTGGTACAAATTCAAATCAAAGGCAAATCAAATGAAAAAGATCAAATTTCCCTTCCCCCACAAGCCCCCAAGCCGGCGTGAATTGCCCCCCCCCATGCTCCATTTGCATTTTTTTTTTACTTCTTTTAACCTTATTCCACTTCATATATAAGATATTTTCTCTCTCTTTCTTCATTCACTCACTTTTCAAAGTTTACAAAGTAAAAAGCTCTCAAAAATCCTCTCCCACACCTCCTTTGCCGTGAGCTTTGTGGCTCCCCCACACACACACAAACAACTTCCATTTCTCTTTTCATCTCTTATTACTCAAGTAAGTAACTTTTACTCCTCCACTCATAGATCTTTGTTATGGCTAAGTGATTCTTGGATATTTCCAACCAAAGGACCCCATGAGCTTTTTGCTAGGGACAAGGAAATGTCAAACAAGAATACCGAACCATTACAAAGTATCTAGCATTTAAAGGAGCTTTTATGCCAAAGCTTTATGTTTATCCATCAAAAAGTATTTTAACAAAAGATCTTTTATAAAAATATAGTTTTTATGTTTTCAAAACTCATTTAAGCATATGAAATAATAGATCTATCATTTTACTACTCATAACATGTAGGCATTTAAGGTTTCATTATTATTTTGTGTTTATGTGCATTAATAGTCTTTAATGCTTTTGTCTTTAGTAAATAACCTTCTTAGTATATAGATCTATGGTTAGATAAGTTAATAAAGTCAAAAAGGAAAACACTTTTCAAAAAATGAACTTGTGTAAATTCGGATGACTTTGGAAACCTAGGTCAAAAACACTTTTATCAACTTCTAAATATATATTTTACAAGAGAAATGAAGCCTATGGGTAATAGATAATGTTTAGTAGTATATTTCATGAGTCTAAATGAGATTTTACTAAAGAAAATGTTGGAAACAAGAAATGAAGTCCAATAGAAGTTTTAGCTAAAAGTCATGTAGCAAAATTCGTAATAATGGATGTATGGTTAGAAAACACTATTTTTCCAACTTCAAAAATGTATTTTCAAATAAATGAGTCCTTAGGGTATAGGTGTAATAAATACTTAAGTTTTGAGTATAAATATATTTTTCTCAAAGGAATCAACTTGAAAGTGAAATTTCTAAATTCGGATTTTTGGAAACCCCCTAGTAGAAGACCCACTTAAAAGTTTATAAATGAGAGGATTTTATTAAAGAAATAAAGGCCTTATGATATAACTAATATAAGGGTCAAAATCTCTTTAAACAAAGTGGAGTTTTCTAAAGAAAATCCTAATATAGGTGTGACAAGTGTAGTAAACTCACTTGTTAACAATAGTATGAAATGGTTTTCTAAGAAAGGTTTATTTAAATTCTTTAAATCTAAAAGTTATAAGAACTTAGGCTCATTAGAGTTCATATCATGACATTCATGATAAGGAAAATCATTACCATTGCATTTAGTTTCATTTTGTACTTAGGAATCTCAAGTGCATTCATGAAAACCACATTTTTGGAATCAATATACCGCTGTACAGATCTGATCCCTCAATTCCGAGGCTTAGATATTTTTCAAAACTTGATTTAAATTTCATATTTAGAAAGCTCTTCCGAAGTAGATAGAAATCGATAAAATTTGCGAAATTCCGACTTAAAACGACCAAGTTATGGCCATTTTAAAACGAACTTCGAAAATGATGCGAATTTTATTTTTTCACTAAGTTTTCTTAGAGTTTTAGTGTCCTAAGTTGGTAGAATACTTATTAGGGTATTTCTATATGAATGGGAAACCCGAGGACGTTGAATCTTGCTTCCTCCGGATTATTATTACTAGAAGAAAGGCGAACCAATGGCGGAGTGAGTTTTTCTTCCGATTCATTTATTGTATGTGCTTGTAAAGTAGTGCACTAGAATGTAGGCCAAATGAATGGAATATGAATGATGGGGTTTAATGGAAAATTATATGATTGATGATGATGTGAGAACTCAAATTAAGAATATCGAAACCATGATAAACTTTGGTTGTGTAGTTAGCTATGATGGATTGTCTGAAAAATTGTTTGATCGCCTAAGTAAAATGGCTTAATCAACTACTTGAACTAATGGCCAATTTGACATGCATATCATAATGGGAAGGAGCATTAGCATTCATAGGTTAATCGTGAACCATAAACGATATCGAATAATCGTAGGTTAGTCGTGCACCATAAACGACATCGAATAATCGTAGGTTAGTCGTGAACTATAAACGACATCGAATAATCGTAGGTTAGTCGTGAACCATAAACGACATCGAATAATCATAGGTTAGTCGTGAACCATAAATGACATCGAATAATCGTAGGTTAACCATGAACCATAAACGGCATATTGTTAGTACCGCAGTAGTCGTTAATCTGCTAACCCAGGATGGAGGGCTCAATTCCATCCACATATGATTTCCGGTTGGTCATATGTATGTTGAACTCACGTGTTTGATGCATACACTTGCTTGATTAATAACTTGATTGAATTGTTGTGACATAAATGTTATTGTGGGAGATTACACTCACTAAGCTAGTTAGCTTACGTCCCTACAGTCTATTCCTTTTGCAGCTTTCCCATTTGTGGCTTAGGCGACGTGACCCGGCTGAACAGGTACAGAAGCTAGGAGTTTCCCTAAAGTTGGAATTTATGTTTTAGACTTCCATAGGAAACTTCTAAGACTTGGATGACTGTATAAGACCGTTAATTATTCTTTTGCGGGGGAATGCCCCTTAGATTTTGTAATATTTATTTATGTTTCATGAATTATATCCTACTGTTAATGCATGCCAAATTAAGCTTTTATCCATTCAGACTTGTACTCTATTGTTGTAAAGGTACGCCTTACATCTATGTGAGGCTCTCGAAAGACTAAGGTGGTAATTCGGGAATCTTATATGGTATGTGGTGGACTGTTACGTTTAGGGTACCCTATGGGCGTGACAAGCTCCTTATAGTTTATGAAGTCAAATTAAACTGGAGTCTATTAATTAGTTTAGTTGATTTTAAAAGCCATATTAAATCTAATCTAGTTACTAAGTTATATTAAGTTAAATTAAACTTAGATTTATTAACTAAATTCATTTTATAAACTTAAGTTCCATCTTAATCCAAATTAATTACTAATCCTATTAATTCATTTGTATCATTTTCAATTATACAAGCACTAAATATCATATCTATTACTCATCATTCATTTAACTCATTTCATCTTTCTTTCTTTTCTTTTCTCTTTTTTTTTTATGCAAATAGTACCAAGGGATGGATCACGCCTATGATGGAGGCTACGATCCTCATCACTAGCCTTATCATACTTATGATGGGGGCTATAATCTCCATCATGCCCTCTATTACACCTATGGATAAGGGAAAAATATGATCTGAGTAGATCACCCCTTCTCACAGTCGTAATCTAGGTCATATGCTTGAAAATGCTTGCTTAGGGGAGATCATGGGCTGTATCATGCTCGTAATTGATAGGGTATAAGAGTTATGTTTTTCCTTTGTCTTTTTACCTTAATTTTATCAACTTATAACATCATACTTTCATCAAAGCATCATAAAAGCAGCATATAAGTTCATGTCAAGTTTTGAAACACTCTAAATCATATTTCCACTATTATACAACATCTAAATCATTTTAACAACTTTCTAACTTCACTCATGCATAAACAAATTAGGCTTTTAATTTTATGTCATATATCCTTAGTTTAATAATTTTATCACTAACCCAACTGATATTTAGCTCTAATTCATCATATTAATGCATGTACAGTAATCAAAATAAAGAAAACAACAAAACTTATCTTGTTAAGCAACTTAAACATCTTGAGCTTCTCTACTACTACTACTCCTTAGTTCTTGAAGCTACAATGAAGATGATCGTCATCTTCTATCTTCTATTTCTCATTTAATCTACTTAAAATTGAGATTTTGGATTTGATTCCTGTGAAAAGAAAAGAGGAAAGAAGGAACCAAAAGAGAAGAAGAAAGATAGAACGACAGTAAAAGATAAAGAAAAAGAGAAAGAAAAGTCAAATAAAGGATTAGAATGAGACTATATTTATTAGTAAAGGAATAGAGCTTAAACCATTCATATCAATATTTTAAACATAAAAAATATTTTGAAATAAATTTAGAATTCAATATAATAGAAATTAATAACTTGGTTTAGAAATCTATTTTATGAGTTTAATTTATACGAAATCGATATTTAGTTCAAGTTTGGACTTAAAAAACTTATATTTTTAAGCAAATAGATGAACTCAAAATTTATGGAGATTAAAGAAATAAAATTTATATCAAAATGGCTAAATTAGAGCATTTTATAAATTAGATAATTGGACTTGAGAATTTAGATCATTTATAAATTGAAGGAAAAAGGGTTTTAAGTTGATGATTGTAAAGGATTGAGTAATTCAATTCATGAAATAGACTAAAGCTTAAGGTTTATAAATTTACTAAGCATTTACATTATTTGTTTAAGGGTCTAGAAACTTACAAAACACTTTAATTACATATTGGAAAGTTTGGAGAATTAAAAGAGAAGAAAATATTTAAAATAAATGATTGGGAAAAATTAAATACTCTTGTTCATTTTATAATTTGCAAGAAAAGAAGTTATAATTAAAAGTGATTGAGATGATGATGAAAGTTGATTTGTTGAAAAATAATTAAAGTAAATAAACCAGTTGAAAATGAATAGAATTCCAATTTGATAGCTAGAGAAAATCAAAGATTTGGATCAATGAAATGGGTCATTGTAGCAAGTAGATAAATGTAATGAAATATTTCAAGTTCTCAAATTTTAATTAAATCTATTTACTAATTTGATTATACTAATCTATCTTATTAATACTATCGTTAAATTTATTAATCTATTTGAACTATCTAAGTTCAAATTCTAAATTAAGTTTAAATTCTTGTTCAAAATTCGACCATCTATTATTCTATTTAATTATAACTACTCTTATTTAAATTAATGAAAAATTAGGTATTTCAGTTATCAACCATCGATGTCATGATTTCATTGCTATGGAAGTGTTTAGTAGTACAATTTTTTTTTGCATTGGATAGAATAAATGTTATTACACCATATTTGGTTTATAAAAATATGTTTGCAATTGGACAAGATTCTATTCATGGGATTAGAGAAAATTTAAAACTTTTGTCCCTTGTATGTGATGGTGCAAAAATATTAGAAGTAGACAAAATAAAAAATTTCTTAAATACATCTATTGTTGTCTAATACTGGATGCACAAAACATGGTATATAAAGAATTATTCTGTCTCGTACCACTTATACTATGTTGTCCAGTTCTTCTTACTCTGTTCTATCCTTGTAAACAAACACTACCTATAAGTTAACTAATTCTATCTGTCTAGCAAAACATGTTGGTCTTCATTAGTTGGTCCTTTGTATATACTCGTTTGCTTGGTGTAATTTTATTCTATCAAATTGAATTTATCTTTTTGGAGAAAAAGGAAAGGAAAGGAAAGGAAAGGAAACTAGAGAAGACCTAGTTGGATTTTAGTGCATACAAATGACATTCATGTCTTATCCTATCCATGATTATGGATTCCGAAATTTTAGAATCAAAACCTACTATATCATGTAGGTCTAAATAAGTACCTATAGAAACTATAGTGTTGAAGGTACTGTATTGAAATTACAAAAAGAAAAAAATATATTAAAATTTTAAAATATAAAATTCTTAAGGTACATTGCCAAACACTTGTTAATTTTTTTTTTCTATTTTTATAGCTAGTATATTAATCAATTGAGTCATGAATATAACAATATAACTCTAAACGATTTATCATAAATTGTTATAGGAAAATTGTAGTCAACCATAAGCTTTAGGCTCATAGATTCCATTACTATATTCCAATAAAAACGTGAACATTTGATGAAAAATACAATGCAACAAGATAAACTGATCCCTAAACTTTTTCAACCTAACACAATCATTCTTCTTTAATAAGCAATCAGTTAAGGCTTTGGCCATGTCTTCAATTAAACGCATTATAATTTGTTATACTCAATATCATCACCTAAGAATTTTAATAATGAAGTTATAGTGTGCAATTAAACATGCACCTTGCATGCCTTAACGATAGGATTATAAATTGATACATACTATAGAGGACAAGCTAGAAAATTTAAGTTAAGGCTAGAAGTAGATTCAAGTATATGAAGGTTTATGTTGCCAACCAAAATATAATTAACTAAGGTAGGGTCAATCAAAAGGATTATTGAAGTTATAACCAAGGGAGGTCACCTAGCTACGGAGGTCCAATCTAACCACTAGGTCACATCAACAACAAATTTGGGAAAGCTTTTATGATTTTATGAGCTTACTTATTTTCTTTTTTTCATTTTATGTTGTTTTCTTTATATTTATTATTTCATTCAACTTTTTTTGTGAATTAGTTTAAGTCATTTTATTTTAATAGCTTTCTTTTCATGTTAAGTGTATTATATTGTATTTCTCTAAGCCTAGAAATAAGTCCGTGAGGTAATAATATATTAGTTTCAGCTCAATTTTCTTTTTTTTTTTTTTTTTTTTGGGGTCCAAAGTTATCTTTATTCATATTGTGTTATTATTGATCTACATCTAGATAGAAGCAACCCTATAAATTGAATCAATGTGTATAGGATATCTATTTCCATCAACACCTATAATAGTTTTACAGCTCATGTGTGACATCAATATGTGATTTAACAAAAAGGCACTTTGATTTTAATATTTGCATATTACATTGGATGTTTATTTCGTTCACATATTTTATTTTTCCACCATTACAAAGATAACAAAAACACTAAAAGATATGCCTTGACTCCTCATAAACCCTACATTTGAAAATCCTTGTATTGATTATTTAAGAGGAAACTAGGAACCCACCAATTGGAATTAGAGGTGAATTTTATTTTTTATCAATTTGAAGTTTTGAGAAAGTTATCTTAGAGTTTTGTGTTTGGCTATTACAATTTGAAATGCTTGGATTTTTATTGTGGTCCTCTCGTCATTGATTTGCAAAGAAAAGAATTATATAAGAAAAGAGTACTAACAATAACAAAGTGAAGGGGGAATGTAGACATGGGAAGGCAAGGAAGAGAGTTGAGAAGGCATATATATATAAACTTGAACTTCAGATGAAAGTGATGAATCTCCAAATAAATTCTATGCAAGAATTGTTGAGAATGCTTATAGAAGGAGTGAATGTGTAGCATAGAATATCTAGAGAGAATGATTGAAGAAGTCAAAGAGGGAAAGTCGTAGCAAGGTTGACCCAAGTGAAGACTCCAATGCAAATACTTTTAAAAATATGCCAAGAGAAGAGGGGAAACAAAATTATAGGGATATGGAGAAAGTTAAGTTCAAAAATCCTATTTTTAGTAGGAACAGTAAATCAAAGAGTTATTAGAGTAGGTACTAAGAATGGAAAAGATATTCGTTATTACGAATTAGATGAGCATGGTAAGGTGAAGATGATATTATTACCTTTTAATGGATTTTCTATCTTATGGTAGAATAAATTACATGACTAGAGTTGTGGGGATGATGAGGAAGAGGTGACGGCATGACCATTAATGAAGAGAACAATTAATGAAGATTCATGTTTAATTTATAATGAGATCTTAATGGAATCACAACTTTTTAAGGTAAGGTAAGATGAGAGAAGAAATGTATGTAGAGGAATTTCATATCCTCTTAACAAGATGTAAGATCATGGAATCATCAAATGAATCAATCGCCTAATTTTATCGTTAAGCATCAATTTGGTATAGCTAGTGTAGTAGACCTATTATAGTATAAAACCATGAGAAATATGGTCAAAACAGTAACTCAATTGAGAGGCATTAGAAGCCTAGGGCTAAAGACTTCTAATCAATCAATAGAAGATAGATGAAATAAAAGGACAAATTTACAATAGCAAAAAGAAATAAAATGGACAGCAAAAAGAGAAAAATGCTAGATGTGAAATTCAAGAAATAAGGCAAAAAGATGACTAGAGATATAAAATGCTTGAAGTGTTTAAGTTGTGAACATCAAGAAATATAGTGTCCCAATAGGAGAGTTATCATGTTAGAAGAAAAAAGTAAAAAAGGAAAGAGAGAGAGAGAGAGAGAGAGAGAGAGAGAGAGAGAGGTTAAAAGAGACAAGAGCCAAAAACCTTAGTGGAAGTGATGGTGAGGATAAGATAATCTACCATCCCATTAGCACACATTAATAGAAATGTAGGAATCCATGATTTAAGTTGAGGCAAACTTAAACAAAATGAAAATAATTTCTATATTAAATGATAATTATAACGAAAAATGTACGCGATTAGTGGAGTCAATTATGCTAGTCTTATTTCTTCAAATTTGGTTAATAAATTGGGTTTACAACCAATAAAGAATCCAAAACTTATAGCATTCATCGGTTGACTTTGTAAAGAAATCAAAACACATAGTTTTGTTAGTGATGACTATAGAAATGCAACATTTTTAAAAGTTACTTTGTACAATAGGTTGTAAAGTAAAATAATAATTTGTAGTAAACTAATAATACACATAGATTAATAATACAAATAGCAAAGTAATATATATATATACATATATATTGTAGATGTAGGGTTCCTTCTAAGGCAGTCACACACGCATCACATAAAGGATCCTATGCCTTGCATTTAACTTTAGAGTATTGATAAGGAGATGACACTTGATGATAGAATGACTTAAGAGAATGATAGAGATGGGGAACAAATGGTCCTGGTGTCTTAAATGCACAAGTGATAGGTAAAAGAGCTTAAACTAACCTCACTCATCAATCTTACAGGTCTTGAGCAAATTGAAGTAATAACACACTTGCATTTCCTTTTTTGGTCTTTGTGATCAAAGCCTCATCTATGGAATGTTGTTTATCTTCTTTTTCACAAAGTTCTGAAATGAGTATAAGTGACTGAGTATTTATAGGCACTTGGCATGAATGATGATCATCAAACCATCTCAATGATTCACATATGAGATAGGATAAACTCAATTCATATTTATCATAAATGAGTTCCTCATAAATCAAGGCCAATAGTCATCTTCTTTGTGCATGAGTCTACCTGAAAGAAGTTAGATGCAACGGATAGGTCCAGACCCTTATTCCATGTCTAACTAGGTAAATTTCCTTAATTCATCCAATTAACTGAACAGAACTTGTTGAAACCTATCACTTAACTTGCGAGTCAAGTTAAATATAAATAATAATGTCTACTTTTTTATCATATCAAGAATAATAAAATAAAACCCATTGTAGTCCTACAATCTAGCAAAGGCAAGCGTACCTATCTTGTAGTATAGGATTAATTACTGGTGTCATCGCAAGGATCTATGGGCAAATACCAATATTTCCCTTTTATTACTATCTAGTCTATCTTATCAAGATGAGTGTACTAACTTTAATTTACTAATTATGATTAAATCAATAGCCAAAGGATCTTAACTAATATTATGAGAGCTTTTCTTTGTTTCTAAATAAATTTACAAATGATGCCCATAGTTTTAGTCCACCTTAAACCTTAATTCTTATGATAGGAGCTAATTAATGGTTAGTTAAGTTTCGAACTATAGGGTTTCTCTATTAAACCAATTACTTTTTCCAAGTTAATTGATTCTTTATCCTACATGAGATAGTAGGAATGTCTGATAAGTGTCTAAAAACCTTAATTATTCACATTTTTTTATATGGTATTATATTTATTTTATGTGAATTATTAAAAAAAAAGGATACTTATTCAAATTAAAACATCAATTCACGAATAAAGGAAGATATTAGGTTTGATGAAGATTTTTGGATGAGTTAAGGAAGATTTTTATGAAGAAATTGGCAAAGGGATGATCTACAACATGCATGACCATTTCTACATAAGTTGTGCAAAACACTAGTGTAAAGTATGAAAAGCGACTAGCGAGCATTTTTAAAGTACACAAGGAAACTAAGAAGTTGCGTAGCATGTTTACGTAGAGGCTGGAAAATGAACAAAAGTGGTTTTGAAAGCATACGGCCTGTTTGCATAAACTGTGCTCATAGTCGTGCAACCTTCTATTCGAACAAATACATAAGTTTTTATCTTACACGACCTCAAACATAATCATGTACATGATCTATAGGAGTTAATTGAGCCATATCCTATAAATATCACTTGACGCAGCAGACGTACGATAGGGTTTATCGCAAGACGTTGATTTGCGCATGAATACCCTGCTTGTGATCTTCAAGTATCTATTGATTCTGAGAATACCTAGATATCTGGCATCAAAATTCGAAATCTACACAAAGATAACGAGTTTTGGAATAGAGAGAACACTCTCAAAGAATTTCATTCAAAAATAATCTATGTCTGCGCCTTTTGTAACCCTATAATATATAATATGCTTTTTTTACCAAAAAAGGAAACCTATCTAAATAATACCTAGAGCGAAAATAAATGAACGGACGAGATTAATGCCACAGACGGCATATAAAAAAAAGTATCCTATCAAAAGATATAACATAAAAAAAGTTACTAAAAATAGTAAAAACGCGGTTTTGATGGCCTAAACAGAAGAATTTGGCCGAAAACTGGCATGCGTCACAAGCGAGTTGGTGAGTTTTACTCATTGGCTCGATTCTCTTCAAAATATGGTGCCACTCGGTCAAAATCCGTAACTCTCCAAAATTATGAAACTGCCATCGTCAAATTCGATGCCACTTTTCCAAATAATTATTTACTATCTTTTCCACTGCCTGATCACTCTTAACTCATCATTTACAAACACTTGATTTGTTCCTACGAACCCTAAAGAGAAACATAGGTGCTTTTGAGTGGCGATAAGCTAGAGCTTGCACAAGATCACAAGACATTATTTTTAAGGGGTTATAATCATGACTCGTTGCTATTTTTCTTGGTTTTGTCTTTGTAATCTTCTTCATATGGAAAAATAGATCTTTATATCCTAGGTCTTAAGGAACCTTAACCTTAACGTAGAGATTGGATTATTTCGTTAATGGAAGTTTATGTTTCTTAAGTCTATTCATATTTTCTTTATTATTCTTGTGATTAATTTGTGGCTAGAATTGATTACATGTATGATTTCTTTTAGATAGAAATAGATTTCATCTAATAAAATAGATCTATACGAATAGAGAGGTTTGAATATGGATCTACATAAACTGCATGAATCTTCTGCATAAAAATTGAATCTTTCTAAGGAATCATGAAATCTAATGCAATTTTGTATGCATCTACTGACAAAACACATTTCCATTAGACATATAAGGTTAGAATTCAATTATCTTAAGAGAGATTGAAGAAATTAAGGAACCCTGCAATTCAAAAACTTCAATAATCCATTAATAGATTTTTTATAAGGAATTAGAAATGGGGTTAGTGGTGAATCAACATTAGAAGTATGTTTTGTAATTAGTATACATATTTGAAAGCATGATCATTTGTTTTAAGGCTAGTTAATTAAGTTGTTATTGATTCTTCTTATTATCATTTCAATTAGATGAACCGAATAGTGGAATTTATGAGTACTAGTAGTTATAGGTCTCAGTGGAATGACCCTGTGCTTACACTAATACTACAATTGATAGGTCTTGCTAGAGATAAGTCACAAAGTAAGAATAGGGCTTTAAATTTAATTTGATTGATTACGATTAGTAACATATTAAGTTTTTAGCACTATTACCAGGACCTGACAATATTAGGAATGCCGAGAATCTACTAGTTTTCTATCTTCTTTTTATTTTATGATTATTCATTCTTTTTCTTTCTGCATTTTCTAAAGAAGAATCTAAATTCACTTTTTTTCTTACAAGTGCATGACAAGAAGCTCATCTGTAGGACTTTATCCTAAGATCAACAAAACATTCCATGGAAGATTGAGAGATAGTGCAAGAGACATTGCAAGGAGGTTATATTTGAGGATCAAACACTAAACACAATGGTTGACACTAATGAGGATGCTCTAAAGACCAACTTGGACTATGCCAGACCTACTTGAGATGGAATCGGCCTAACTCTAGTAAAGTTGCCCATTGTAGCAAATAATTTTGAAATCAAGAGTGTTGTTATTCTATTATTGCAGCAATGTTGCTAATTCTATAGATTTCCAGATGAAGATCCATATGCTCACATACAAACATTCTTGGAGTTATGTGAGATGTTTAAAAACAATGGAGTAACTAATGAGAGGACGAGCGAAGGCATAGTTATCATCACTGGGGCAAAGCGCCATCAACACTTGGAAGTGTTAGTGATTATGCCTTAGGCCAATTATTAAGTATTGTTATTTCATGTGTTTTTTAATTTAGAGGCATTTTTATTATAAAGTTTGGATGTTTACTTTATAATAGAATTCATGAATAATCTTTTTAATCTTAGATTATCATTATTGTGAAATGATGATGATATAAATCCAGTATAAGTTTTATTTTATGATCAAGAGATGTTTATGTGTATAGAGATATAGATAAAACTCATAAGTATATATATTGGAGTTCTATATATATTGGATTGACCCGCTATGAGATTACTACATGGACCAGAGTCATAAGTGATTCTCATAATAGTAATGTCGATACATCCTAAGACCTAAAATCACTATAGATTCCAACATTAGTAACATTATGTTTTGACTGAATCAAATGTTGTTCTTAATCGAATAACTATAAAGGTTTTGATTGGGCATAATGTGAATCATGTAGAGGAAGTTGAGTGATTAAGATGGGATTTGTCCGTCTCTTTATGAGAGATATATCTTTGGGCCCCTCAATAAGTGAGACTGACTAATGCATGGCCATGCTCAAATGAATTGATAGTATCATCAATTTCCTTTGTTTTATCAGTTCACTTAGAGCTCAAGAAACAACAACATTGAATAATATAAAGGTGACATTGTCCATGTCTAATATTGAATCTAGATATCGCGAGACAAAAAGGATGATGACATAAGTTATAGAACAGGTAAAATTGGATCATCGATCTTCATTTGATTTGGGTAAACATAATGTCTTGCTAGAGGCCACTTATGTTTTGTTTACTGAAAATAATTTTTAAGTTAACTGTCAATATCAAATGAACCTATAGGGTCACACACAAAAGAATAAGCAAAAAAGGAACATGGATTTAATTTTAAAGTCCAGTAGGAATAATAAATAAATAAATTATTATTATTATGAATAATAATTTAATTATTTTAAAAGAGTTATTATCATGTCTAACACTAATAAGATTAGGGGCATTAATATCAGTAAAAAATACTGATATATTATAAATAGGAGTGATAGGATCTCTTTAGGGTTATGACTTTTCACTATTACATTAGATGGTAGAGTAAATCTATAACCCTAACAGAGAGAAAAACACAAGAGAGGAAAAAACTCAATTCTTCCTCATCAATCTAGAAGCGTTCTAGATTATGCTAGCACGCCAAAGTGATTCCTTTTGGATGTGTTTGTTCGTGTGGACTACGTAGAGGGTGCAATGAAATCATGGTGCCTTGTACATCCAGATTACAAGTGATTGAATTTAAATCTCTGGATACAAAATTGCAAGGTTTTTTTTTTTTTTTTGGATTCATTCCTATTGTACCTAATTTAATCAAAACACATAAATTCCTTTTTAGGGTTTTGAAATTTCCGCTACATAATTTTATTTTTAAATTCGCTCAAAGCCCTATAGGAAAGATATGGTTGAACAGTTCTTGGATAATTATTTTCCACCTTCCAAGACTGCTAAGTTAAGGAATAACATCTCGTCATTTGTATAGCAAGACCCTTAGACACTTTATGATGCATGGAAAAGATGGAAAGATCTTTTGAGAAAGGGTCCACATCATCAAATGCCTAACTGGATGTGGGTACAGACATTTAATAATGGTCTCAATACTGCTACCCACCAATTAGTAAATACCTCAGCTGAAGGTACTTTTAATATGAAGACACTTGAGGAGTTGTTGAAACTATTTAAAGAAATGTCTAAGAACAACTACCAATGGGGTAATAATCGGGGAAAGCAGAAAGTGGCTGGAATGTATGAAGTGGATATGATGACTACTTTACTAGCAAAGATGGATACCTTGAGTAAGAAGGTGATGGAGTCAAAGAACCAATCACCACCTTAAATCCAATATGGGAATATGGTGCCGAGAACTTTTATCTTGAGACTCCTAAGTAAGTTGATTATGTAGGCAATCAAGGCAGATATTAGAAACATTCTTACTATAATACATATAATCTAGGGTATGCTAATAACTAGATTATGTAGAGAGCAAATTATCAAGCACTTGGATTCCAGAAGCCACAACTGCCACCTCCTCAGCAAATTCCCTAGCTTCCACCACCTATATAGCTTCTACAACTTCCGCCTCCTCCATAGCAGATGAAACCCAGTTTATAAGAGCTAATAAAATAATTCATTCATAATTATAAAGCTCGCCATAGGAATCAAGAAGCATCCATTCATAATCTAGAAAACCAAATTGGGTAACTTGCTATGATGTTATCTGAGAGGCAAGCAAGTTCACTTCAGCAATACTAAGCCAAATCCCACAAAGCAAGTAAATGCGATAACCCTTATGAGTGGAAAAGATCTATAATCTATCTAATAAGGAGAGATTGTTCTTGAGAAAAGAAAGATTCTTAAGGAAGAAGAGATGTAGATAAGGAAGGAGAGGCGTAGATAAGGAAGAGCAACCTCCTAAAGTGCAAGCATATAAGCCATAGATACTATATCTAGCCTGTCTGAAGAAGGGTCATGACACTGAGCAGTTTGTAAGTTGTTAGAAACTTTCAAAACATTACATATCAAATTACCACTTGTTGAGGCTCTATCGTAGAGACAAACATGCAAAATTTTTAAAGGAGACATTCTCCTGTAAAAGAAGAGTAGAAAAGTTATCTATGGCAATGGTTAGAGCTAAATGTTTAATGATCCTTCAAAGTACACTGCCAACAAAGCTCAAGGATCCAGGAAGTTTCATAAACCCATGCCTAATTGAGGAATTGCATGAAGACAGAGCTTTAGCCGATATCGGGGATGGCATCAATTTGATGCTATATTTGTTCTTCAAACGGTTGGGTTTGGGTGAAGCAACTGGCAGATCATTTAATGAAGCTCCCCAAAGGGATTATTGAGGATGTGCTTGTGAAAGTGGGACATTTTATATTTCTAGTAAAATTTGTAATACTTGATATAGATGAAGCTGAGGAAGTGCCTCTAATCTTGAGAAGACCATTCCTAACCACTACCAGAGTTGTCATTAATGTGAGGGATGGCAAGCTAACACTTACCATTGGGGATAGGGAGCTTATAATAAAGATTACCAATCTATGACATCAAATGATTCCTGTTTTAACATCGATGTTATTGATGCTTCCATTTCAGATTGTATGTAGGATACTCTTCGTAAGGATGTTCTAGAGTTAGACATAACACACAGAGAGAAGAAAGACCTGAAGAACCTTGAGACAAAATGTTGTAGCTCAGCTAGGAGCTATTGATCAGATTTTAAATAAAAATGGCTTCAAGGAGATATCTGTTAGTTATAAAACATTGTTAAAATCATCTATTGAAGAACTACCGAGCTAAATTCATGAAGGATGTTGAGCTAACAATGTTAAACAAAAGTGCTTCATGGGAGGTAGCTAATTTGACTAAGGTTTTTATAATTTCTTTTGAAATCTTTTAGCTACCCTTGTTTGCTTTTTCCTTTTTCCATTTTTTTTTTGTGCGACATAAAGTCTAATAGGTTCTCATCTATATGACTTGCTGCTATAAATTGCTCCACTTGAAGACTTCTTCACTGCTTAGTATTCTTGTTAATCTCAAACCGAGGAAGTCTCAGTTCTTTTTCTTTTTTATTTTCTTTCTTTATATTCATTCTTAGGCTAATTTGATATAGTAGACATTGAGGGCAATGTCTTAGTTTAAGTGTAGGGAAGGGATACCTAAGAAAGATATGTCATATGGGTCTTTATTATATTTTAATGAATTATGTGCTTTTATTCAAAATTCTCCCACTTAAATGAATTGAATTATGAAGAACTTGATGATCCTAAAATTATATTCATTAAATCTATTTGTTAAGTTTAGCATTCAAAAATTAAAAGCAACTTTGTGTTTTACTCATTTTGAATTTGGCATACCTAGTCAAAATTGTATGATGAAATCTAGATGAGGCAAACTTATTATTTAATGATGGAATATAGAGTTTAAAAGTGGATCAAAGTTTGTAGTTAAAAGTTAATTGGTTATGTTTCTAAGCTTATTAGGTTGTATATTTTCTTTTCAAAAATCTTGAGAGCTCATTTAATCTCTAATGAAAGGGCATGTGAAGCTTATCACTTGGTAATTGTTGTTACAGAAACCTCTTTGAAAATCATTCGATTAGTTGATGTGCTTAAATGATAATATAAAAAGTTCAGTCAGTATAAGTAGGCTTTGGTCCCTCATAAGAGTGAATTCTGACCCCCACTACTGATAAAAGCTAGAAGAAAAGAATAGAGAGGGAAAGAGCTTAAAAGAAGTAGGAAAAAACCCATCCAGAAGAAAAGAAAAAAATGAAGACAAAAACCTTCCCCTCTAAAAATTTCGAAGAGAGAGACAAAGTTGAAAATTTTTGCCGAGGTTTTGAGAGGAAGATCTAAAGTAAAAATGGATGAAAAGTACTATCACTTTTGACTATTGTGCTTAGAAAAGTGGTTGAAAGGGCTATATACTCTTAAATAGGTGGTTGAAGTGTAACTAGGTCTCTTTTGCTTTGTTTGACTTTATGTTTAATTTTTAACTTTGGTAGTTATTATTAAATGGTGAGGGAAAGTTTGATTTACTGGATTAGTTTTAGAATTTCGATTTTGTTATGTCAAATACATTTATAGTAGATTTGAGCGAAAGGCACAAAAGTTTGAAGTTGCTATGTTCTAATATGAAAATTTGAATGCTATTATGACAACTGAATCTCCATTGAAACTTCAAGTATAATTAATTAAGGATGGATATCTTTGCTCTAAATTATCTGCTTGAGAACAAGCAAATGGTTAATTGTGTGGAAGTTTGATAAGATTCTTACTATTCAAATTGTTTTGATATGATATTATATTTACCTTATGCAAATTATTAAATAAAAAGATATTTATTTGGAATAAAACATCAATTTCAAGAATAAAGGAAGATATTAGGATTAATGAAGATTTTTGTATGAGTTAAGGAAGGTTTTTATGAAGAAATATGCAAAGGAAAGATCTACAATATGCATGACTGCTGCTACACAAGTTATGCAAAACACTAATGTAGAGGATGAAAATTGACTAGCAAGCATTTTTAAAGCATTTTAAAGTACACAAGGAAACTATACAAACCATGCAATATGCTTATGTAGAGGCTATGTCACGCTCCAAAGGGTACCCAAAACGTGACAATCCGTCACACTCAATATTAAAGCTTAAGTATGACAACCTTAGCCATTCCCAAAAACTTTTATATTAAGTGTAAGGCGTGCTTTCACAACTTTAGAGGACCATATATGAAATTATGAGGTTTAAGCAGATATAAATAACACATTAAGAAAAGAGGATTCATAATAATCATTCATTCACATCAATGGTTTACAAACTTAGGGACATTTCCCCTTGATCACTAATTCTATTTCATGAATATTTGTACATGAATACTAATGCTACACTTTATCTAAATTTCTATTACCCAAAAAGAAATTACCTGCCCGCAGGATCCTCGTGGCCTTAACCTTAAATAGGGAAACTGCAAAAGATATCTATGGGGGTATATGCTGACAGGCTTAGTGAGAACTATTTCCATAAATAACTTCTTGTAACAAGATTTCAAACAAGTTAATTAAACAATCAAATGTAATGCAACATACACGTGAGCAAACAAGCATATAGTTTTCCAAGAACTATATGTTGAATGGATTTGCACCCTCCATTCGGGGTTTGGTGATACTTAACCTCAAAACAAGTAGTTTTAGTTGAAAAGTTTTATGCTTACGAGCACTCATCGTCAAGCATTCGAATCTACTTGATTTGACCTTGCTTTCGGATCTTCTGCCAAGCATTTCCCTTAAGCCGCCAAGCAATCGCTTTCGGATCTCCCGCCAAGTGCTGCTTTCGACATGAGCTTACTGTCTTTCTCACCCAAGGATAATAACCCAAAATGCAATGTGACTCACTTCGTGGTATGCATGAATTCATTTATTTATAATGTCATAGCATAATTATTTTTGAATTTAAGAAGATCAAGGAATTTCATAAAAATCAAATGTTATACTAAAACAAACATTTAAAAATTTCGGCTCCGATATTCTTAAAATTATTTCAAAGAGTTATTTTACATACATATCGATTTATCTTTTCCTAATTCTAATGCAACTAATTTACAAGCACAACAAGTATAGCATTTAATGGAAATAAACTCACAATGTCATGTCGACTATATCTCTAGGTGGATGAGTCGTTCACACACTCCACTTAGTCGTAATAATCTTCGGGATAAAGAAATCCTTCCTCGGGTCACCTAATCAAGAAAATACCCACAATGAGCATTCCTTGATGATTTTCTTGAATTTTGACAAAACAATATCAAAATAACGTTAAAGTTTGCATAAAGAAATGTTTCAACTTAAAATGGCCATAACTTGGTTATTTTAACTCGGAATTGTACATACAATATACCGATTTCTACCTACTCGAAAAGATCTATCCATTTATAAAACTATTTTTGTCAAAATACACCATTTAGGCCCCGAAACAGTGGTGATGAAATTCGCCACGAATTTTCCAACACAAAATAACTTTGGTTCAAGAAATCAAAATTTGTTTGATAAATACTTAGTTATCTATATAGTTGAAAAATTCTCTTTTTATAACTATAGAACTTATATTTAAGCATGCTCAAGTGTTTTGTTGTCCAATTATTTTTCTTGAGTAAAGCAATGTTGGTTTGAAGTTTTTAGAAAAATATAGTTTTCAAAAATTGTTTTTGCAAATTTCTTGAAATGAATACTTTGCTTCCTTTTGTTTTTTACGTTGGTTTTATTATTTTTCCTAAGTAACTTTTTTTTTTTGGAAAATAAAATTTGCTATTTTCTAAGTTCTCTTATATTAGTACCACTTTTCCTATTTATTTTCTTATACAATTTTCTTTGTCTATTTGTTTGCAAAGGTCTTTATTTGAAAATTCCTTAGCCTTTCATCTTGTTTATCTTTTTCATAAAAATCATTTTTTTGTATCAACAATTATTTTCTTTTGAAAAACAAAGTGGGAAAATAAAGGGTTAAGTAGCTTTTCAAAGTAAAGTAGCTTCTAAAATTATAGTGAGTTCTTTTTGTAACATGAAAGGAAATGAGTTTATTTTTGTTAACTCATAGATTTTATATAAACTTATTTCTAAGTGACAAGATCTTCTTTTATTTAATTATTTTTAGAAATTAAAACTTTTTGGACAACAATCTAAATAAACATGATTTATGTGAACAAAAATAACATAAAACATAGATAATAAAGTCAAGTCTTGGAGTCTTAGCTTTTTCAAGGCTCCCGGGACTAAGAAGTGGACTAGTCCTAAAATAAAATAAAATGAAAGAAAGAAAAACTTGTTTTGACTTGATGAGGACAAGTGTAAGACTAGAGACTAGTCTTAATTTAACAAGGAATAAATAAATAAATTGCAATGGAACAAATAAATAAATTGCTTTGCATAAAGTAAATAAATTGCAAGTGAGCTTATATGCTCTAAAGAATATGTACATATATATATAGATAATAACACTTAGATATATTAACAATAACAAAATAATAACATAAACATAAATAGATTTTCATGAACAAGAACAATACATGAATATAATGTAGCTTCCATAACTTGTAGTCTTTGGAAACTCACACTATGGTCATGTAAAATTACATGACATGAAGAAGAAGAAATAAAAGAAGTGATTACCTAAAGAAGACTTTAGTAGTAGTATGTGGTTATGGGTTTTAGTTGTTGGTAGAAGTTGTTGTGGAATTATTTTGAGAGAGTTTTGGGATGATATTTTGAGAGAGTTTTGAGAGGAGAAATTGAGAGAGTTTTCGTAAGAAATTTGTGAGTAGTGAATGTGTGAAAGAAGTGAAAGAGGAGGAGGGTATTTATAGGAAACTGAGAAGTGATTTTTATATGATTAAAATAAATAAAATTGAAACAAAATTGAGGAAGATGGGGATGAGTGGGGGGCGCCGGCCATGTACCATGGAGGGGGAGAGTGATTTATTTTTTTGACTTTTTGTTTAATAAAAGATGTAATATGTAAGGTAGATGTAAAATAAAGTTATGGGAAAATAAAAAGTAAGGATTATAGGTTATGGAGTGTGTAAGAATAGACGTAAGAAAAAGTAGAGAGAAAAGAATAGTGTAGAATAGTAATGAATAGTGTAATGTAAGATAGATATGACTAATAAAGTACCGGTAGTAAGAAAATAAGTGTATAAATGCGATATCTATTATTTTTACTTACCGAAAAATTATGAAACTGATATTTTTGGAAAACTTATATTTTTACGAGTCTAATGGTGTATCCAGAATTTTTTTCCTATTTCGAGCTCCCGGACACGATTTTCGAGAACTGTGCCTGATCGGATTCAAAGGACATCCGAAATTTGCAAAACTGATATTTTTATATAACCTATAGCTATTTTGAACTATTCTAGCTAATTATTTCAACTTCGTTTTCTAGGGCCAAAGAAAACGGCAATGCCGGACTTCATTGGTTATGGTAAACTAGGGTTTTGTTGACCTTTAGAGTTTCGTTTGACTTCTGGTTTAGGGTTTTATGCTAAACTGATTCCAAAAATTTAGAGGTTTACAGGCTAGAAAGTGAACAGAAGTGGTTTTAAAAGTACATAGCACAAGTCATGCTTGTAGTCGTGCAACCTTTTGTTTGGGTATTTTCATCATTTTTTATCCTACATAGCCTTAAACATGGCCATGTAGGATTTAATTGACCCCTCTCCTATGAATATCAGTATTAACTCATCATTTACAGACACTTCATTTATTCCTACGAACCTTAGAGAGAAACATAGGCACTTTTGAGTGGAGATATGCTAGAGCTCACACAAGATCAGAAGACATTATTTTTAAGGATTGTACTCATAACTCTTTACTATTTTTCTTGTTTTTGTCATTGTCATAATCTTCATATGGAAAAATAAATCTTTATACCCTAGGTCTTGAGGAACCCCAATCCTAATGCAACGATTGGATTATTTCGTTAATGGAAGTTTATGTTTCTTAAGTGTATTCATATTTTCGTTATTTTTCCTTATGATTAATTTATGGCTAGAATTGATGGCATGTATGATTTCTTTTAGATAGAAAGAGATTTCATCTAATAGAATTTATCTATATGAATAGAGAGGTTTGATTATGGATTTAGACATAGAATTCATGTAAACCCCTAATTTTTAGGTTAATTTCAAGCTTAAACCCTAAGCTGGATAGTCAACCGAAAACCTTAAGTCAACAAATCCTTAGGAAACCTAGCAGTTTAGATCCCGCAATCCATGTTCTTAAACCGAGAAGTTGAAATATGAGTGGAGAGTGTAGATTGGTTTGTAATAATATTAGGATGCTTAAAAATATCATATGGGTAAATTTTTGGGCTATTTCGAATCCGATCGGATACAGACTTTGAAAAGCATATCTTGGGGCTTGAGATACCAAGAATATGTTATTAGTACAGTTAGATTCGTAATTTCATAATATTTCTAAATATATCAGTTATATAACTTTTCGGTTTATAAAAATTTCAATTATAGCTTTTTATCGTAATTTCATTACTATCGGTAATTTAATTGTCAAATCTACTTTTTGATTTCTAATCACACTATTCACAAGTACAACCACTCATACCCTATTCTTACATCCTTACAACCTATTCTTACAATCTTACATCATTTTCCTTACAATTTTACTTTTCCAATACCTTTTATTACTTAAGTTACTTTTAAATTTTGAATTTTATTACACAAAATATCTCATATCTCTCTCTCTCTCTTCCCTAGCCCCTAGAATCGGCATCCTTCCCCCTACTTACTCTCTCATTTGTTTGATTTTTTTTCTCCAAATAATTAATCACACAAACCCCAATCCATTTTTCTATCAATACCCCTTTATGTCTATCTCATTTCACCTTCTCACTTTTTGACTAAAAAAACCTCTTGCAATTTTTTTCTCTCCCTCTCTAGTGCCGTGACCCCGTCCCCCTTTTACATACACATAATTTTTCTTCAAGTTTTTCTTACTCCAAACAATAAATAGGTAATAGATTTTGATCCTACCATAATAAAACATGTAATGGCAAGATCATACATGTGTGGTTCCACTAAAATGCCCATGAGCATTATGCTAGGAATGTGGAGACACTTAAGCATGATATTCTTGCCATCACAATATTGTGGGACTTGTCATTTAAGTTGTTTTACTATTATTTTGCTATATTATTGCTTTATGTTGTTCTTCTTGATATTTTGTGCATGTATGCTTTTATTAAACTCATCTCATAATGTTCATAGTGCATTTGCATTCATGACTAGCATGATATAGTAGATCTAGTTGTTTTGAGTACATAAATACCATAGATTTTTGTCTAATGTACATAAAAGACTCATAGGAGCATTATAATAGTGAGAATATGTTAAGAAGTTTGAGATCTGTAAACCCCGATTTTCCTATTAATCTAGTAAACTTTGAAAATTGGAAACCTAAATTGGATTAGTATAAGCCCTGTAAGAGAAATTTAGGAACCCGGATCCAGCTTTCCTTCGATTTCAAATTAAAAGAACTTTTATAAAATAATTTAATGTGGAATATTGTTTTAAAGTATATTTCAAACCATAAAAAAATTCTGATTTCGAACAATTTTCTATCCCGGGCCTTCCCGAGATCCATTACGGAAAAGCAAGCCTCGAAACTAGAAATTTGGAAATATGTTCCAAAATACTCTTTAGAATCAAAATTTAATAAGGATTTCAAAATGTAAATTTTATAATTTTTCGGTTTATAAAAATTACAGATATAGCCTTTTCTCGTATTTTCTTTACTACCGGTAAAGTAATTGTCTTGTCTACTATTTATTATATCACAAGTACAACTTACTACACACACAAGCCATACCCTAGTCTTAAATCGTTACAAATACTCAATTACATTTTCTTTTCCAATAAAAATTTGTCTCTTAACAAATTATTACATTTAAGACTTTTATTACATAAATTACAAACAAAAAATTCAAACTCTCTCTCCTTCCCACTCCTTCAAACCGGCGCACATCTATTTCCCCCCCCCCCCCCCCCCCCCCCCCCCCTCCCCCTAATTTTACCCTCAATTTGTTTTATTTTCTTCTTTTTATAATATAAACAAATCCTAATTTTACTTACTATAAATAATATTTTACTTTTCTCTCTCCTTCATTTACTTCATTTGTCTTCAAAAATTTCACAACTCTCTCTATTTCCCTTGTTACTGTGAGTCCTCCACCACAACACACCCCACCCCACCCCCACCCCCCCCCCCCCCCCCCCCCCAACCCAAACCACCACACACACACATAAGCTCATTTCTTCTTCATTTTCCATTTGATTCAAGCCTTAAGTGATGAATCCTAACCCTTTTCTATCATTAAATCTTGCAATGACAAGATTATTCATGAGTATTTTTACTTTAAGTCTCCATGAGTACTTGCTAGGTACAAGAAAATACTAATACATGAATGTCAAGCCATCACAAGAGTGGATCTTGTATTTAAATGTGTTTTCATCAAATGATCTTCATGTTCATGCATATAATAGTAGAATAAAGTAGAGATCTTGCAAAAAAATCCATGTTTATGCTTTTAAACTTCATTTCATGCATCATAAGTAGTAGATCTAGCATTTAGATACTCATATTATACTTGACATTCATGATCTCATAAATATTTTGTGTTTTAATGCATTAATGCTCATAAAAGCTTTGTCTTGTGTATATGAATGTTGTAGTTGGTAAGTCTTTAAGTAGATAAGACAAGAAACTTCAAAAAGAAAAACTTTTGTTGAAATGTTCACATGAAAAATTCGTATAAATTCAAAACCATGTTTTAAAAACCCTTTTACCAACTTTAAAACTTGTGTTTTATATGAAAAATGAAGAGTATAGGTAATAGATATCATTAAATGATGATTTTTATAAGTTGGAATGAGATTTGATATGAGGAATATACAAAACAAAGAGCAAAAACAATAGGGAAATTTTGAGTAACTACTCAATTTAGGAAATTCGTAATTTGGGATTAAGGTCATAAAAACACCTATTTTCCAAACTCAAAATAAAATTTTTATTAAGAAATGAAGTACTTAGGGGATAGGTATAATAAAGCCCTAAATTTTAATGCATTAAACAAGTTTTTCTTAAAGAAAACATTCAAAAATTCGGATTTTTGAATAAATCCTATTTGAAAACATGTTTACAAAGTATAAAATGGAAAATTTTATGTAAAAATGAAGATCCTAAGTAATAGATATAATAAAGACTCAATTCTAACAAAGATAGCTAGAAATTCCTAAGAATTAATCCCAAAACACAAGTGAGTTATCAAAGTTAGGAAACTAGTTTTCTTAAAAGTAGTTATTCTTAAAGTCTTGCAAAATAAAGAGTTTTAAAATTTTCTTTTAAGTAAGCATCATCAATATCATGCATACATTAAACTCATAACATGCCATTCATGATAGGAAATCATTAATATTGCATGTATAATTGATTTATAAAGTAGAAACATTTCAAACGTTTACAAAACTATTTTCAGATTTGTAAAACCGTTACTAATCAGACCTGATCCTACTGTTTCGTGACCCTAACATTTTCAAAACTTGAAAATAATATTATAATTAGATAGATCTTTCAAAGTAGATAGAAATCGATATATAATTTGCAAAATTCCAAGTTAAAATGACCAAGTTATGGCTGTTTTAAGTCGGGACTTCCGCAGATAACGAGAATTACGAATTTGTTAAGTTTTGATATATTGTTTGGATTAGTTAAGTGATAAAATAATTATTAGGGTATTTCTTCCTTTTTAGGTGATCCCGAAACCGATGAATCTTTACCACTGGACTATTATTACTAAAAGACCGGTGATCCATGGCCGAGTGAGTACCACTTTTGATTTCAATAATTGTATGTGGTTGTAATGATAGTTGCACTAGATACTTGGCAAAGATAAAATGGATATGCATGATGGGGATGAATAAGAATTGAATATGGTTGTTGTTGATATAAGAAATTGAATATAAGAATATCAAAACCGGGTGATTAACCATTCCCTGTATAGATGAATTAGGATTGACTGTCTACGATTATTAATTGATCACTTAAAGAATTGGTATAATTGAATATTCGGAATTGAAAATAAATATGGACTCATTCATATCATAATGGGGATGGAGCATTAGCATTGGTTGGTTTTCCGTGATCCTAAACAGTGTAAAAGTTGGTTAATCGTGATCTATAAAACAAATTTATAAGTTGGTTGACCATGATCCTAAATGGCATACTGAGTAGTACCATAGGATTCGTTAATGTGCTAACCCAAGATAGAGGGTGCAAGTCCATCCACATATGATTTCCGGCTGGTCATATGTTTGATGATTTTATGTGTTTGATGCATATCACTTGTCTGATTAATCACTTGTTTGATTGATGTGTTATAATTGTGATCTTGGAAGTTCTCACTCACTAAGCTAGTGTAGCTTACGTCCCTACAGTTATTATTTATTGCAGCATGAATTCATATGGCTTAGACCGAGACAAGCAACAGCTCAAGTACAGGAGCTAGGCATTTCCTCTAAAAGTTGTATTCAAAATTGTTTATACTTCTATAGGAAACCAAGAGACTCTGGATGACTGTAATAGATCTCTAAATATTCTTTTGCGGGGGAATGCCCCTTAGAGTTTGTAACTAATTACATATGTGTTTTGATTTATATTCTATTGCTAGTGAATGCCAAATTAAACTCCTTAACTCCATCGGTTTGAGTATTCTATTGTCGTAAAGGGACGCCTTACATCTATACAAGACTCTCGAAGAACTTGAGTAGTGATTCGTGAATCTTATATGGCATGTGGTGAACTGTTACGTTTAGGATACCCCTTAGGGCATGACAAGATCTATCTTTGTTTAAAAATAATTATTTTTGGAAATTCGGATGGAAAAAGAACTCTATTTAGAAAAGCTATTTTCCAACTCCAAAATGAGTATTTTACATTAAATATGAAGGGTTTAGGGAATAGGTAGCATAAAAGAATGGTTTTGAGAAGTAAAGCTTAGATCTACTAAGAGACAGTTTCAAAATAAGAAAAGTCTACAAAGGTTATGTTAGCATTATGTTTCAATCCCAACAACAAACTTAAAATTCGTAATAAGGAAAGGTTGATACGTGAACACCTATTTTTAAACCCTAAAATAAGAGTTTTATTAAAGAAATGGAAGCCTTAAAGAGTAGGTTTGATTAGGGCTTAATTTTAGAAAGATTAAATGAGTTTTACATAAGAAACAATCTCAAACATAAATTTCAAAATTAGATTTAGAAATGACCCCCATTTAAACACCTATTTCCAAATGCCAAAATGAGGTTTTTAATAGACAAATAGAAGCTTTAGGGAATAGATGTAATAAAGACTAAATTTTGACAAGGATAAATGGATTTTATCAAGGTGTAATCCTAAAACAAGGAAAGGTTTCAAAATATAGATCAAACAAAGTGTTCATTTCTTAAAATTTTGTAAAATTAGTAACTAGGTAAAACCCCTATTAAACATCTATTTTCCAACTCCAAAAAATGAAGAATTTTATTAAAATAATGAAGGTGTTAGGCATATAGGTCATTAAGATTATGTTTTAATAAAACAAGTGTGAATTTGCAAGAAATAAAACTAGTTTTGTTAAGTCAAGTAATTTAAAAGGTTTTGCAAAGCAAAAGTTTTCTAAAAGAATTCTTGTAATCAAATATCATTAAGGATATACATATAGATAACACATATCATGGCATTCATGATAATGACTAATAGATATTGCATGTACATATAATATACTTGGTAGAAACCAAGCTTAAGAAAATAGTATCTTTTAAACCCCATAAAACATTGTCTAAGTATATGAGAAAGTAGATTGATCAAAACCTATGAATCATGCATGATATTGAGTTATATATGTGTATAAAAGGGTCTTTCAAGACATAATGATAGCTAAGTATCTATCAAAGCTTATGAATGATGCTTCGATTGGAATTAGAATTTGATTTGTGGGGTAGGAATCTCATATAACATTATGTACCCTACTATTAATGAACCAAATGACCTTGTTTGATGGAAATAAATTTAGAAATAGATAGCTCTCATCGAATAGGTAGAAATCAGTATATAATATTCGAAATTCCAAATTAAAATGACCAAGTTTTGGTCATTTTAAGTTGGAATTTCCTCTTAGGCAAACTTTAACGAATTTATTAGAATAGAATTTATAAGTTTCATTTAAACTTCATAGAAATACTCATTGGAGGTATTTCTTTTGTTAGGAGACTTGAGAGATGGACTAGACCTTCTCGAGGATTATTACGATTAAGAGGAATTTCGTGCCATGGCAAGATGAGTTCATTATCTTTAAATTACATGCTTATGATTGTGCTTGTAATGACAATGGCATTAGAATTAGGACAAGATAAAATGAAATATGCATGTGAATTTTTTTGGTTGAATTGATGATAAGAATATCGAAATGGGAATTGTTATAAATATGTATATGATTTAGTATAGAATTGAAGTGTTTAAAATCTCTATGATCGCCTATAATTCACTTAGATAATATGATATGACCATATAACTAAATTGTCCATGCATAGTATATATTGAGTCACATTACATTCGTTGTTATACCTTTATAGGAAAAAAGCATAATAGCTAGGCGACGGGTGGACTTGAAAACTAGAATATTGGTACGAAGTCGCCTAAATTAAAATGGAAGTAGAGTAACCACTTGAATCAACTACATAATTAATGAGTGGGTGGGCACTTGAAATAACCACTAAATGAATGAGAAAAAAATTGAAATCTATGATCGTATGAGCCTGAAACACCTATGTCATGCCCCGAGGGGTTCCCTAAACGTGGCAGTCCACCGTACACAATATTAAAGCCTAGGAATGACTACCTCAATATCGCAAAGGCTTTCATATCATGTACAAGGCATACATCACAATCAAGGGAACGCATCGGAGTAATGCAATTTATATTGATAATAAATAAGTAACAAGGCAAAGAGAATACTTATCATAAAACATAATCATATTAAATTACAATTCTTATGGGCATGTCCCTCTATTGTCTTCAAATAAATATACATCTTAGAATCTCTAAAATACTAACATAGAATTCATTACATATAAAGAACCTTACAAAATTACTTCATCTTATATTTCCATTTCCTTCATAGAAGCTTAACATCCTTCCATGACTTCCTTAATATCATGATCCTCAATTTAAGCCACGGGTATATACCTGTTTCAATAAAATCTATATGGGTATAAGCTACAACTAGCTTAGTGAGATATTCCTTTTCATTTCGCACCATGTTTTCAAACAAGTTCATTTAAATTTTCACACATATGCTATGCGTACAATGCAACAATCACGTGATTACGCAAATATATATATAGTTATCCATAAACCATATATAGAATGGATTTACCCCTCCATATCGAAGGTTAGGGAATCAGTGATGAAGATCCTCGATCTTCTACTACTAGTCCCCAAGTCCCACCAAAGCGTTCGGTTGGCTCGGCTACGAACCTAAAGTCACATTCCTCGGGCGATTTAGATTCTCTAGGAAGGAACATAGCCCATGTCACAATACCACAATAGCCGATCCAACTTTATGCATAGGAGTAGCAGCCTTCCGAAAGAAATGTGACTCGATGGATGCTATGTGTGAGCGTTTTATTTTTTTCTTAAGCCAAACCTTATTAAGGTTTATTAAGGGGCGATCAATCAATTTAGCAAATAATAAGCAGCCATACAAGTAGGTAAACAAAACACTTAAACAGGCAGTTTGAAGTTGCGATATTCTTAATTCTCATTTCACGCATAAACATAGAATCACATATATATACATAACCCTGAATTCCCCAAATATATATCCATTTTTATCTTTTCTTAGTATACTAGTGCTACTACTTTACAAGCACAAGCAAGGTAACAAAATTAAGAGGAATAACTCACTCGTCCATTTCGCGATCTTCTTAGTCATGGTAATCCTTCGGGTAGGGTATTCTCGTATGCTTCATCACCTAGACAAAAGAAATACCCGGAATGAGTATTTTGTAGAAATTCTACTTAAACTTTCTAATTTTATTTCACTATGTTCGTCAAATTCGTATAGAATGAAATTCCAATTTAAAATTGCCATAACTTGCTCATTTTAACTCGGAATTTCACATATAATATACATTTTCTACCTATTCGAAAAGATCTATCCATTTCTAAGGTTATATTTATCATATAAGGTCATTTGGGTTCCAAAAACATTGGGTACAGATTTAAAATGAAAATTTCTAGATTTTGCAAAACCATTTCCTAACTCAACTTCATTCAAAAATCCTTTAGTAAAAATATAAATAGAAATATATATATATATATTTGATAAATCCTTTGAGTATATAGATAAACTTAATTTATATGCAAAATTTCTAAGGTAGTGTCTCAACAATTTATTTCATGTAATAATTCTTTTTAAAAGTGCTGAAACTTAACTTGATAAATTTCCTTTCAAGTATTTTGAAAAAACTTTATATTTTCATAAGTTATTATAAATGAGTATATTCTTATTTTATTTTGTTCATTCATTTTTCCAAAACAAGTAGATTTTCCTTTAACCTTAGTCTTTCATAAATTTTACTTCTAGTGATAAAAGATCAAAGTTATCAAAAGTGTATTAAGTTGTTGAAAATCTTTTTATATCTTTAGGATGGTTTTAGCAAAAGAGTCTTGTCTTCTTATATTTATTATCTAAAATATAAGTTTTTTTTCTAAAATTTGTTCTTTTATTTCCTTGAAAATAATCTCTTTATTGATAAAATCCTTTGTTTCTATTCTCATTTTATTTATTATATATATATATATATTTTTTTTTTTTGAAAATAAGTTTCTTCTTTAGGAACTTGAAAATCATTATTTTCCTAAGTGGGTTCATAACTTTATGAGTTGATTTTTATCTTAACTTTGAAATTAGTTTGTCTCTTGGTTTTGTCATGGAGTTTAAAAAAGTTTAATCTTTAAGCTTTTTGCAAGATCTTTGAAAACTAACAAATTATTTTACTAAAAGTTTTGTTCCCATAATATACAATGAAATATTTATTTCTTATGTTTCCTTAGTAAAACTATTTTTGTTATTTAAGAAAACTTATATTACTCTATTTCTATGTTGTTTGATAATAACTCATTATTTTGTGGCAAGTCATATAATAGAAAATCTAGTTTGAAATTCCTTTAGTAAAATTCAACTTTTAAATTAGTTGAGACAATATATTATGTAGATGCAAGTATTATGAGCATGTAAAATAATAAGAACATAAGAAAATACTAAAAAAAATAATAATAAGCAAGAAAATAAAATGTCAAGTATTGGGAACCTTAGCTTCATCAAGATATCCCGGTCAAGTATTGGGAGCCTTAACTTCATCAAGGCATCCCAGAACTAAGAATAAACTAGTCCCAAAAGAATAAAGAAAATAAATAAAAAGTTGTTTTGACTTGATATGGACAAGTCTAAGCCTAAAAAGACTAGTCTTAATAATAGCATGAAATAAATAAATAAATTGCAAAGCATGAAATTAAATAAATAACAAGTGAGCTATATGCTCTAAAGATTATATATAATACATAAATATATTTAGTTAGATATGAATAATAAAATCAACAAATAAAATAGGAAGTTCATGTGCAAGAACAAAACATGAACATGTTGTTGCTTTTACTACTCATATGAGTTTCAAAACAACACCATAGTCATGTTAAGTTACATGACATGGGTAAATAAATGGTTGGAAGAAGTTTACCTAAAGTGTTTATGTGGTATGAAAATGGTAGATGAAAGGGGTATTATGTGAGTAGTGATATGTGGTAGAAAGTTTGTGTATAAGGAATGATTTTTTGTAAAGAATTGGTTTAAGAGAGTTTTGTAGAGAGAACTCTTGAAGAAAGGATTTTTGGAGAGATTTTGAGAGAGTTTTGGTAATGAAATGAATTGTGTGAAAGAATGAAGGAGGAATGGGGTATTTATAGAATTTTGGAGTGAAAATTAGATGTAATTGAAAAAGAAAATAAATGAGGATGAAGAGAGAGGGGGAGTGGACGGCAATGAAGGGGAGAGAAAGACAAATTTGATTAAAAATTAATTTTAGAAGAAAAGTGTAAGAGAAGTTTAGTAATATGTGGTGTATGTCACGCCCCATAGGGTACCCTAAACGTAACAGTCCGCCACATACTATATAAGATTCCCAAATTACCGCCTTAGTCTTTCGAGAGCCTCATATAGATGTAAGGCGTACCTTTACAACAATAGAGTACAAGTCCGAATGGAGATAAAAACTTAATTTGGCATGCATTAGCAGTAGGATATAATTCATGAGACATAAATAAATATTACAAAATCTAAGGGGCATTCCCCTGCAAAAGAATAATTAACGGCCTTATACAGTCATCCAAGTCTTAGAAGTTTCCTATAGAAGTCTAATACATAAATTCCAACTTCTAGGGGAAACTCCTAGCTTCTGTACCTGTTCAGTCAGGTCACGTCACCTAAGCCACAAATAAGATAGCTGCAAAAGGAAAGGACTGTAGGGACGTAAGGTAACTAGCTTAATGAGTGTAATCTCCCACAAAAATATTTATGTCACAGCAATTCAATCAAGTTATTAATCAAGCAAGTGGATGCATCAAACACATGAGTTCAACATACATATGACAGCCGGAAATCATATGTGGATGGAATTGCGCCCTCCATCCCGGGTTAGCAAATTAACGACTACTGCGGTACTAACAATATGCCGTTTATGGTTCACGGTTAACCTATGATTATTCGATGTCGTTTAGGGTTCACGACTAACCTACGATTATTCGATGTCGTTTATGGTTCATGACTAACCTACGATTATTCGATGTCGTTTATGGTTCACGACTAACCTACAAATGCTAATGCTCCTTCCCCTTGTGATATGCACATGTCAATTTAGCATTAGTCCAAGTAGTTGATTAAGCCATTTTACTTAGGCGATCAAACAATTTTTCAGACAATCCATCATAGCTAACTACACAACCAAAGTTTATCACCCGGTTTCGATATTCTTAATTTGAGTTCTCACATCATCATCAATCATATAATTTCCCATTAATCCCCATCATTCATATTCCATTCATTTGGCCTACATTCTAGTGCACTACTTTACAAGCACATACAATAAATGAATCGGGAAGAAAAACTCACTCCGCCAATGGTTCGCCTTTCTTCTAGTAATAATAATCCAGAGGCAATGATTCAACGTCCTCGGGTTCTCCTATTCACATAAGAAATACCCTAATAAGTATTCTACCAACTTAGGACACTAAAACTCTAAGAAGACTTAGTGAAATTAAAATTCACGTCATTTTCGAAGTTCCGTTTTAAAATGGCCATAACTTGGTCGTTTTAAGTCGGAATTTCGCAAATTTTATATCGATTTCTATCTACTTCGGAAGAGCTTTCTAAATATGAAGTTTAAATAGTTTTGAAAATATCTAAGCCTCGGAATTGAGGGATCAGTTCTGTACAGCGGGTGTATTGATTCCAAAAATGTGGTTTTCATGAATGCACTTGAGATTCCTAAGTATAAAATGAAACTAAATGCAATGGTAATGATTTTCCTTATTATGAGTGTCATGATATGAACTTTAATGAGCCTAAGTTCTTATAGCCTTTTAGATTTAAAGAACTTTAAATAAACTTTTCTTAGAAAACCATTTCATACCCTTGTTTAACAAGTGAATTTTTCTACACTTGGTCACACCTACATATTACAAGGATTTTCTTTTAGAAAAAAACTCCAATTTGTTTAAAGAAATTTTGACCCTTATATTAGTTATATCCTAAGGCCTTGATTTCTTTAATAAAATACTCATTTATAAACTTTTAAGGGGGTCTTTTACTATGGGGTTTCCAAAAATCCGAATTTAGAAAATTCCACTTTCAAGTTGATTCCTTTGAGAAAAATATATTTTATACTCAAAACTTTAAGTATTTATTATACTCATACCCTAAGGACTTCATTTATTTAAGAAAATACCATTTTTGAAGTTGGAAAAATAGTGTTTTCTAACCATACATCCATTATTACGAATTCATCTATATGACTTTTAGTTCAAAACTTCTATTGGACTTCATTTCTTGTTTCCAACATTTTCTTTAGAAATTTCTCATTTAGACTCATGAAAAATACTACTATACATTATCTATTACCTATAGGCTTCTTTTCTCTTGTAAAATATATGTTTAGAAGTTGATAAAAGTGTTTTTGACCTAGGTTTTCAAAGTCATCCGAATTTACACAAGTTTATCTCTTGGAAAGTATTTTCCTTTTTGACTTTATTAACTTATCTAACCATAGATCTTTATACTAAGAAGGTTATTTACTAAAGACAAAAGCATTAAAGACTATTAATGCACATAAACACAAAATAATAATGAAACCTTAAATGCCTACATGGTTATGAGTAATAAAATGGTAAATCTATTATTTCATATGCTCAAATGAGTTTTGAAAACATAAAAACTATATTTTTATAAAAGATCTTTTGTTTAAAACACTTTTTGATGGATAAACATAAAGCTTTGGTCATGAAATCTCCTTTAAAAGTTTAGATCTACTTTGTAATGGTTCGGTATTCTTGTTTTGATATTTCATTGTCCCTACCAAAAGGTCATGAGGGCATTTAGTTGAAATATCCAAGAATCACTTAGCCATAACAAATCTATAGTGGATGGAGTGAAGGCTTACTTACTTGAAGTGGAAAGAAGATGTAAAGAGGAAATGGAAGTTGTGTGTGTTGTGTGTGTGGGGACTTGGAATTTTCGGCCAAGAAGAGAAAAGGAGAGGGTTTTTGAGAGCTTTTCACTTTGTAAAAGTTGAGAAATGAAAGAATGAAGAGAGAGAGAGGAAATATAGCTTATATATGAAGTGGATTTAGGTTAAAAGAAGTAAAGAAAATTCAAATGGAGCATGGAAGGGGGGGGGGGGGGGGGGGGGGGGATGCAATGGCACCGGTTTTGGAAGCTTAAGGGGAAGGGAACTTTGATCTTTTTCCTTTGATTTACCTTTGATTTGTCCTTGACTTGAAATTGTACCACTTGTCATAAATTGAAATGAATTTTAAGAGACAAAAAGCATGGAGAAAGGATTGATTTGAGTGATGGTAAGCGTTGGAATTGTAGAGTGCGCTTAAAAGGTAGTATAGGTGGTACTTTTTTGAATAGTAGTGAATAGTGGACAAGACTTTTTAATTACCGATAGTAAAGAAATACGAATAAAAAAGCTATAACTGTATTTTTCGTAAGCCGAAAAATTATGAAAAAATTATATTTTGAAATCCTTATTTTATTTCGATTCAAATAAGTACTCTTAAGTAATTTTCGAAATTCTAGTTCCGGGGCACGTTTTTCTATAATAAGTCTGGGAATGACCCAGAATTGAAATTTTCTTAAAAACTGATATTTTCTTGGTTTGAAATAAATAAGAACTATATTCAAAATTAAATTTTTTTAAAAAAAATTTCTTAATTGGAAACCGAGGAAAAGCCGGAATTAGGGTTCCTAGTTCTCACTCTAGACTTGAGCTATTCCGATTTAGGGTTTTGCTTTCCGGTTCTAGGGTTATCTTGGCTACTTGAAAAACCGGGGTTTACAGTGTAGAATTTTTATGGGAAAAAAAATTGTAAGAAATATGTATGTATGTGTAATAATATGTAGTAAGAAAAAGTGAGATAGAAGAATAGTAATGAATAGTAGAAAAGTACTATAAATAGTAGACTAGACAATTAAAGTACCAGTAGTAATAAAAATACGCGTATAAATACAATATCTGTACTTTTTAGCTACCAAAAAAATTCTAAAACTGATATTTTTAAAACCTTATATGTTTACGAATCTATTGGTATTAACGAAATATTTATGCTATCCGGTGTACCGGGGCATGATTTTTGAAAACTGATCCTGTTTGGATCCGAAGGACACTAGAAATTTGAGAATATGATATTTTTAAGCTTTCCTATATTATTACGAACTATTATCAACAATTATTTTTATTTCCTTGTTTAGGGTTTAAGAGCGCGGGATTGTCGAATCTTAAACACTAAGTTTGTTTGTATGCTTTATTGACTTTTAAGGTTTCGGCTTGACTTCCGGTTTTATTGAGTTATCCGCAAGGTATAATTTTGGAGTTTTTACCGTATTATATTTTTAGTTCGATATCTATGGTTTATCAATTTTATTTGTGATTATTTAATAGTTTTCAATTCTCAGGATCGTTTAACCGAGTATAAGGTTATGAGTTGACTCAGTTTGACTTTTGGTGAAAATTGAAATTTCTGATTCTAAAATTTACCAAAGGATTTAAGATTCATATTATTTCGTGGTTGAGTGTTATTTGGATATATCGTTTTGATTTTTAGGAATCGAGTAAATGATTTGATTGGCATACGGATGTTGATTCAATCGATAGTTGAATTTTATATTTTGTTTCAAGGATTTTCGTTTTCTCAAGACTAAGAATTTCTGTGTTTGAACTGATTTAGAATTCGATTTTAACTTGAGTCATTTTCGGGATATAAATTTTGATATTTAGACTTCTAGGATTATTTTCTAGGAAATTTTCAGGGGTTTGCACCTAACCCCGAATGGAGGACATAAATCCATTCAACATTGGACTCTTGGAAAGGCTTATGTATTGTATGCTCACGTGCTTATGCATTTCATATGATTGCTTAAAATGACTTGGCTTGCCCTATTCCTTGATTGAGTATTTAATTTGGAAGTAAAACTCACTAAACTCACAAGCTTATACCCTCATAGTTTCCTGTTGCAGTACAATTATTTATGGCTATCCCAAAGAGGTCAATTTTTCTCAGGTACAACTTTTGGAAATTAAGGTGCTTTTTGGAGAAGTCGGGACCTAGATGTTAGGCATAGACTTCTAGTCTAAAACTCCTTAATTATATATATATATATATATATGTTATTGTAAGAGACCTTTGTGGACCATAAAAACTCTTAATATTTTTTACGGGGTATGACCCTTAGATCTTTGTAATAGATTAATCTGGGTCATAACTGTTATGATTTATATTCCTATTGCTGTGTGTGTCTTCTGGGATCAAATTTCCATGGATTTTGTGTATGGGTTGCCAAAAACACCAACGAGGCATGATGCTATATGGGTTATAGTAGATCGGTTAACCAACTCCACTCACTTCCTACCAATAAGTATGACTTATCATATGGATAAATTGGCAAAGCACTATATAACGAAAAATCGTTCATCTACATGGAGTACCAGCTGGGATCGTATCAGATCGAGACCCAAGGTTGGTGTCCAAGTTTTGGAGGAGCATGTAAAAGTGTATGGGAACCAAGTTGCACTTTAGCACGACATATCATCCTTAGATCGATGGATAGTCTGAGCGAAACATACAAACCTTAGAGGATATGCTTCGATCATGTGTGATGGAGTTTGAAGGAAGTTGGGAAGCACTCTTACCTTTAGTAGAGTTTGCTTACAACAATAGTTACCACTCGACAATTAAGATGCCACCCTATGAAACTTTATATGGACGAAAGTGTAGATCCTCGTTATTTTGGGATGATGTGGAGAAATTGGTCCTTAGACCAAATCTTATACAAGATGCTACTGATAGGGTATCAGTCATCCAATAACGAATGAAGGAGGCTCAAGATCGGCAAAAGAGTTAGGCGGATCTGAAAAGGAGAGTTCTTGAGTCCAAATAGGAGATCATGTATACTTAAAGGTAAACCCTATCAAGAGTATTCATCGAATCTGTAACGCCCTAAAATAAGGCATTACAACCCGCCACGTGTCCTCTCTTGATTAGGACACGCTAAGGCTATAATTTCCACACATAACCTAAATAACTCACAAGGTATAAAATAAGACATGTGGTCCTCATATATAAATTATATGATAAGAATATAATCTCATAATCAGCAAACTAGACATTGTTGACATAACTGCAGGTCAACAAGTCATACCATACTCTAAAACTATCACTATATGAAAACTCCAAATACAACTTAAAACTCAATGAATAAAATATAAATTAGACATAAAAAGTCTTCTGTGATCCATCCTATATCATCTATGACTATACAACTAGTCATCAGCAGGATAGTCAGGACCGCTAACGCCATCCCTATCCTCATAGATGATATCAAAACCCGATAGATCATATATCACGCTATCATCACCTGTACCTGAAATATAATAGAATGAACGGCAAAGCCCAGTACGATAATATCTAATCCAGTTCAAGCAAGGTTATGCACATACAACATGTATAAATATATGCAACTAAACTAAATGCATACAACAGATTATTATCTATTTTAGTCTAGCAATGCAACACGGTTTAAAATCTAGTATACATAAATCCAGAACTCAGAGTAACTCAACTCTGCTATAAAAACAACCAATTGGTTTGAAAATAAGTAATCATATACATATATGGATGAGTGAGTACTCCCCAAACATCCCAATTCCTGAGCACCTAAATTCTACCGGAATCATTTCTTTGCACGAGTCCACTCGGGAAACCTCACACTAAGATCATCAGGGCGCCTCACCAGTATCACTGTCTGCCAGGTCTCTACTAGTCAAAGCCAACCATAACTAGACAAACAATTATTAAGCCGAATATTTATTAAGTTCATTATGCAATTCTGTTCCTATATCCATTCACAAAAATTCTAATCTACAAGCACATACATCAAACAATGGATTGTCGTACCTTTCTAAATCTCAGGAATATAAATCAAATCCTCTGAATTTAATACCAACAACACAAAGTCAACCCAAACTCCACCAACTCCTATATCCACATCAACAACAGTCTCACAAACTCCAAATGTCCTGTTACAATATATATATATCAACAAACATGATTGCAGTATCTCAACAAACATGAATTCTCCGCTAATCCTAACCTGAAAAGAAATCTCCGTTATCTGCACCATCTATTCCGATCAAACTCCACAATTATCTTCAAGATAATAAGGAACCACACAAAATTCCATAATCACCAAATATTTTCACTAAAACCCTAATTCGCAAAACATTAAGAACATATAAGGATTGTTTAGATTGTATTTTGTTGGAATCTATAATAGAGGAGATTTACTTACTATTTTGAATGGCTAAAACCTGTCTCGCATTCACCAATTCACTGATCTTACACATGCTAGGGTTTTTCTCCAAAAACCTTCATATAAAAATTCAACCAAACCCTAAGAAACCTGTATAAATTTGTAGAGAATCCCAATGAAAAGATTAAGATTACTTACTTTGGATCAGAAAATATTCTCCCAATGATTTTCCAAGCATATATCTCCAAGAACTCTCCAAAACTCTCTTTCACGAAGGAGAAATGATATAAAGAAAAAGCTGTCGAAAATGATTTTCGCGTCTCGTATTTATAGAAATTTGGTCATACGCCGGCCCTAAGCCAACGGCGTACCTGCAGATTTTGCCGGCTTACACCATACGCTGGCAAGATCTACACGAACACCGGTAGCGTTTGTCGAGGCTTTGATCTCCAGAATTCAAATTCTCCCATCGTATGCCGGCAAATCTTTGACCTACGCTAGCGGCTTTCATACTGGTGTTGAGAAGAAACCCTATGAACACCGGCAGCTTTCCTCCCAGCGTTAAGAAAAACGCTACTGTTCCCATCATACGCCGTCTCTAAGCCGACGACGTAGATTTTTCAGGAGGCGACATACAGTCTGTTGCAAAGTACGCTGGCAATTTAAAACCTAGGTCGGTGGCATTCTTCATCAGAGATGCCGGCCTTTATTGCAAAAAATAATGAAATTGATCCAATTGATACCAATCTTAATCAAGTCTTTATCATATGAACACAATACAATTGTATTTCAACTTTGACCATAAAACCTTCTTATTTAATATCCTTTGACTCTTTGACCCTTCTTAATAATCATTTTATATACTTTAGGGTTGACCATAAAACCCTCTTATTTTATATCAAATGACAAATTTGTCCTTCTTTATAATTTATTTATTTTATATTACATTTCTCCCTCCTAAAAGAACTTTCGTCCTCGAAAGTTACCCAAATCACTATCTCCTTTTTATCCATGCATCCATCAGTTCTCTATCACTCATTTTCTTTTCTTTTCTTTTCTTTCTTTTTTTTCTGATTGATTCTTTACACCATATTGACCCATCTTCATGCTTATATCTTCTAGCTAGAATATAATTCCATCGACGTTTCTTTAATTCTTAATTTTCACCACTAAATTTTGATTCACTTCCTTCGTTACTTCATAATACTTTTTGACTATAACTTAAACTTATTAACAATATTCATCAAGAATTCTTGTCTCGACCTCTTTGTATTAAATCTCCAATTCAGTTTCCTTGAGTGATGTTTAGAAAGCTGAAAATCTCATAACTATATTTCCCAATTTAAATTCCAAAAGTCAAATGTTACATTAACCTGGAGCTCCAAATGTCACTGTGTTACTTGTACTTCCATTGATTCAACTTAGTTTTTATCCTTATTGTTCCATATCAAAAATAATTCATATCACTTGCATATCATTCATCTAATCTCAAAATACTCATTAACTAGCCATACTTCTTCCAATATGTTTTCTCAATCTCCAATATATTTTCTTATATTTTCCATCAATATATACATTAAGATTAAAATTAATACTTATGTCCTTAAGTAAACCTTTAAAATCATCGGATAACTTTTAACTCTTCCTTTGACATCATTACTCATAACGTTCCAATAATTCTTTGACATTTAGATTACTAATGCACTTCGTCTCTAGGTTTCACCATATAAATCCATTTATTGGCCCAATATTAAGTGATTGTTCTTCACTTGGATTTGATATCCTTATATAACTTTTATATCTACTTCTCAACAAAAGATCTTCTTTGATTATATACTTTTATCTTAATTCATAAATCAATCATTACATCCTCCAAAACAACTGTAGATTGTATTGTAGAAAACTCAATCCGACTCATTAACACAATTAAACCATTATACATTACCTCTAACTACTATAATCTCCATCGAAACTTCGTTAGGACATAGTCACCTTATAATCTTTCAATTAACAATAAGAAAACTCAAATCATTGAATTTAAGATTTTTCAACTCTAACTCTAATGATCAAACCTTACATTGCTTTGCTATTCCATATGATCATAGCATCTTCGTATCTGCTAGTTAGTTTTATCACCCCTGTTAAACACCGTAGACAATTCACAACTTTTATTTACTTATCGTACTTTTTCAATTGTCTTCTAAAACTTGTATTGCTTTCTATATAACAATTTATATCTTCTTATAGATTTTCTTTAAGAATCATCCCAAAATTTATCATCACAGATTAGTGTAGATGTCATCATTGTTCACCATTCATATATTTCCCATAACTCACTAAGATCATATTTCCTTCTTGCAATGGCCATTCCTCATGCACATTCATATCTTCATAGGATTTAACTATTCTCTAATTTATATTGGTTATCTCAATACTTTTTCTCTACTCTTCAACATGATCTTTCTCATGTCGTCTAACAAATATCGCTCTGAGGTGACCAAAGCCACTAAATTCTCATTCCTCTTCCTACTCTAAACTTCTACGACAACATTCGCTTTTCTAGGGTGATATTGTATATCTGCATCAAAATCCTTTATTAGTTCTAACCACCTCCTTTGTCTCATATTCAGATCTCTCTGGTTGAAAATATACTTCAAGCTCTTGTTATTCATGAAGATTTTACACTTTTCATCAAGTAATTTGTGTCTCTAACTTTTTAATGTATGAACTATGACTACCAGTTCCATGTCATGAGTGAGTCAATTCTTTTCATAAGGATTTAACTATCTAGATGCATATGTTATAACTTTACCACCTTGCATCAAAACACAACCCATCTCTTGTAAAGAAGTATCAATACCAATAATGTACTCTTCACTACTCATTGGCAAAGTTGTCATTGGTGCAGATACTAACTTTTCTTTTTTTTTTTTTTAACTATTGGAAACTACTTCCACAGTTATCATCCTACACATACTTCACTTCCTTTTGGAGTCATTCTTATTAAAGGATTTAGAAACCTTGGAGAAATCCTTTATAAATCTCTTGTAATATCTTGTCGTTCCTAGGAACTTTTGATTTTCGATACATTCTTAAGAGTTGACCATTCCCTTATAACTTTCTCCTTTTTAGGATTTACTGAAATTCCATTTCTGTCCACAACATGTTCTAAGAGAAACACTGACTCCAAACAAAATTTATGCTTGGTGAACTTGGCATACCAGTTTTCGTCATGTAATGTTCTCAAAACTAATCTCAAATGTTCTTCAGGTTCTCCTTTAATCTTTGACTACATGAAAACATCATCAATATACACTATTACAACCGAATTCATTTACTCTTTAAAGACCCTTTTCATTAGATCCATAAATATAACTGGGGCATTTGTAAGATTGAAAGGCATAACAACAAATTCATAATGCCCGTATCTGGTCCTGAAAACTATCTTCGAAAATATCGTCAGCTTAAATCCGCAGCTAGTGATATCCTGACCTCAAATCGATCTTAGAAAATACTTGCACTCCTGCCAACTGATCAAACAAATCATCTATCTTAAGCAACGAGTACTTATTCATAATCGTTACCTGGTTTAACTCTTTATAATCTATACATAACCTCATGCTCCCATCTTTCTTTTTCACAAACTCACTAGAACACCTTAAGGTGATACGATTGGTCTAAAGAACTTCTTCTTAAGCAGGTCCTCCTATTGAACTTTTAATTCCTCCAATTCTGTCGGAGCCATACGATACAGTACTTTAGACTTAGATAAGGTATCTGACACCAGATCAATACAAAACTCTATCTCTTTTTCAAGCGGTAACCTTAGTAGATCTTCTGGAATTAAATCAAGATATTCTCTCACGATTTGTATCCTTGTAGGATCAGTCTTTAATTCATCTCCTATTGTCAAAACTATCATTTACTAAAACTGACTTTTCCTATAACTCATATGTAAGCAACATTGAAGGTCGTTGCACTTCAAGCTTATGCACAAAACGATCTCCATTCGATAAACTAAATTGCACAACTAGATCCATATACAACATTATGTTTCCTCAACCGGTCTACTCCTATCATATCTATTACTATAATATTCGCAAGTAAAATGTCACCTTCCATTTTTTATATCCAAATTCCTTGCAAATCCAAGTCAACATTGCTCCATATCCTAAAGGTATCTACAAGCAAACTCTTAACTGCCTTCTCATAACAAAACAACAAACTTCTCAAATGCTTTAAAACTTGCACCTGTATCACAATCCTAAGAAGCACTTGCCCTTCAGGCTCTTTTCATTCTTTTGGCTCGATATTCATATTGTCCACACTTGAAAAAAGAATATCTAAGGAACAATTTTTCTTTCCAAAACCTGTCAATGCCCAACCTTGACACTTGAAAAGTAGGCATTCTTAAGCCACTTGAAATCCTTGATATCAAACGGTCCATAATATCTACTATACTTCCTTTTTTTTTTATGCCTTGAACTGTTCATTTGTCTTGATAAAAGATCGACCTCTTCTCCCTATCTTAGGTAATGATGCTAGATATTTTAAGGTATAACCATCCAAAAGGGTCTAAACACTATGGGACTACAAGATATGATCTTACTAACACAAACAAACATATCTCCACAAAATAAAAGGATAATCCAACTTAAGGATCAAAACTCTATAACTATAGGATGAAAATCACACTAATCTAGATAAGATCAAGGACCCTCATGTATTCTACCCCTCTCATCATTGCTCACCGTCCTAAGGAGTCAAAACTTAAATCTAATAGATCATAACCTATTGCTCTGATACCAATTAAGCTGTAACGCCCTAAAATAAGGTATTACAACCCGCCACGTGTCCTCTCTTGATTAGGACACGCTAAGGCTATAATTTCCACTACATAACCTGAATAACTCACAAGGTATAAAATAAGACATGTGGTCCTCATAAATAAATCATATGATAAGAATATAATCTCCATAATCAGCAAACTACACATTGTTGACATAACTGCAGGTCAACAAGTCATACCATACTCTAAAACTATCACTATATGAAAACTCTAAATACAACTTAAAACTCAATGAACAAAATATAAATTAGACATAAAAAGTCTTCTGTGATCCATCCTATATCATCTATGACTATACAACTAGTCATCAGCAGGATAGTCAGGACCGCTAACGCCATCCCTATCCTCATAGACGATATCAAAACCCAATAGATCATATATCATGCTATCGTCACCTGTACCTGAAATATAATAGAATGAGCGGCGAAGCCCAGTATGATAATATCCAATCCAGTTCAAGCAAGGTTATGCACATACAACATGTATAAATATATGCAACTAAACTAAATGCCTACAACAAATTATTATCTATTTTAGTCCAGCAAAGCAACACGGTTTAGAATCTAGTATACATAAATCCTGAACTCAGAGTAACTCAGACTCTGCTATAAAAACAACCAACTGATTTGAAAATAAGTAATCATATACATATATGGATGAGTGGGTACTCTCCAAACATCCCAATTCCTGTACACCTAAATTCTATCAGAATCATTTCTTTGCACGAGTCCACTCGGGACAACCTCATACTAAGATCATCAGGGTGCTTCACCAGTATCAATGTCTACCAGGTCTCTACTGGTCAAAGCTAACCACAACCAGACAAACAATTATTAAGCCGAATATTTATTAAGTTCATTACGCAATTCTGTTCCTATATCCATTTACAAAAATTCTAATCTACAAGCACATACATCAAACAATGGATTGGTCGTACCTTTCTAAATCTTAGGAATATAAATCAAATCCTCTGAATTTGATACCAACAACACAAAGTCAACCCAAACTCCACCAACTCCTATATGCACATCAACAACAGTTTCACAAACTCCAAATGTCCTGTTACAATATATATATATATATATATATATATCAACAGACATGCTCGCAGTATCTTAATAAACATGAATTCTCCACAAATCCTAACCTGAAAAGAAATCTCCGTTATCTGCACCATCTCTTCCAATCAATCTCCTCAATTATCTTCAAGAATAATAAGGAACCGCACAAAATTCCACAATCACCAAATATTTTCACCAAAACCCTAATTCGCAAAACATTAAGAACATATAAGGAGTGTTTAGATTGTATTTTGTTGGAATCTATAATAGAGGAGATTTACTTACTATTTTGAATGGCTAAAACCCATCTCGCATTCACCAATTCACTGATCTTACACGTGCTAGGGTTTTTCTCTAAAAACCTTCATATAAAAATTCAACCAAAACCTGAGAAACCTGTATAAATTTGTAAAGAATCCCAATGAAAAGATTAAGATTACTTACTTTGGATCAGGAAATATTCTCCCAATGATTTTCCAAGCATATATCTCCAAGAACTCTCCAAAACTCTCTTTCACGAAGGAGAAATGATATAAAGAAAAATCTATCAAAAATGATTTTTGCGTCTCGTATTTATAGAAATTTGGTCATACACTGGCCCTAAGCCGGCGACGTACCTGCAGATTTTGCCGGCTTACACCATACGCTGGCAAGATCTACACGAACGCCGGCAGCGTTTGTCGAGGGTTTGATCTCCAGAATTCAAATTCTCCCATCGTATGCCAGCAAATCTTTAACCTATGCCGGTAGCTTTCATGCTGGTGTTGAGAAGAAACCCTATGAACGCCGACAGCTTTCCTCTCAGCGTTAAGAAAAACGCTACTGTTCCCATCCTACGCCGTCTCTAAGCCGGCGACATAGATTTTTTAGGAGGGGGTGTACAGTCTGTTACAGAGTACACTGGCAATTTAAAACCTAGGCCAACGGTGTTCTTCATTAGAGATGTCGGCCTTTATTGCAAAAAATAATAAAATTGATCCAATTGATGCCAATCTTAATCAAGTTTTATCATATGAACACAATACAATCGTATTTCAACTTTGACCATAAAACCTTCTTATTTAATATCCTTTGACTCTTTGACCCTTCTTAATAATCCTTTTATATACTTTAGGGTTGACCATAAAACCCTCTTATCTTATATCAAATGAAAAATTTGTCCTTCTTTATAATTTATTTATCTTTATATTACAGAATCCGCTTAAAAGGAAAGTTGAGCTCCCTGTATATTAGCCCATTTGAAGTATTTGAATGAGTTGGAGAGTTGGCGTATCGCCTTGCTTTACCACTGAATCTGTCTGGTGCAGATTCTAGACCGAAAGGTTCAAAAGTTGAGAAATAAAGAAATAAGATATGTTAAGGTTCTTTGGAGGAATCATTCGTACGATGAGGCAACCTAGGAGGTAGAAAACGAGATGCGGTTGAAATACCCTAGTTTATTTGAGGAATCAAGTACATTTTTAAAGTTTTGAGGACAAAACTTTCTTTAAGGGGGTAAGTTGTAAACCCTTAATTTTTAGGATAATTTCAAGCTTAAACCCTAAGCTGGAAAGTCAACGGGAAACCCTAAGTCAATAAATCCTCAGGGAACCCTAGTAGTTTAGAACCAGTAATCTCGTGTTCTTAAACTAAGAAGTTGAAATATGAGTGGAGAGTGTAGATTGGTTCGTAATAATATTAGGATGCTTAAAAATATCATATCAGTAAATTTTTTGCCTATTTCGAACCCGATCGGATATAGACTTTAAAAAGTGTCCTAGAGCTCGAGATACCAAGAATATGCTATTAGTACCATTAAATTCAAAATTTCATAAGATTTCTAAATATATCAGTTATATAACTTTTCGGTTTATAAAAGTTTCAGTTATAGCCTTTTATCGTAATTTCACTACTACCAGTAATTTAATTGTCAAATCTACTTTTTGATTTCTAATCACACTATTCACAAGTACAACCAGCCATACCCTATTCTTACATCCTTACAACCTATTCTTACAATCTTACATCATTTTCCTTACAATTTTACTTTTCCAATACCTTTTATTACTTAAGTTACTTTTAAATTTTGAATTTTATTACACAAAATATCTCATATCTCTCTCTCTCTCTCTTCCCTAGCCCCTAAAACCGGCTTCCTTCCCCCTACTTACTCTCTATTTGTTTGATTTTTTTTCTTCAATTAATTAATCACACAAACCCTAATCCATTTTTCTATAAATACCCCTTTATGCCTATCTCATTTCACTTTCTCACTTTTTAACTAAACAAAACTCTTGCAATTTTTTTCTCTCCCTCGCTCCCTCTCTAGTGCTGTAACCCCATCCCTCTTTTATACACATAATTTTTCTTCAAGTTTTTCTTACTCCAAACAATAAATATATAACAGAATTTGATCCTACTATAATAAAACATGTAATGACAAGATCATACATGTGTGATTCCACTAAAATCCCCATGAGCATTATGCTAGAGATGTGGAAACACTTAAGCATGATATTCTTGCCATCACAATGTTGTGGAACTTGTTATTTAAGTTGTTTTACTATTATTTTGCTATATTATTGCTTTATGTTGCTCTTCTTGATATTTTGTGCATGTATTCTTTTATTAAACTTATCTACATAATGTTCATAGTGTATTTGCATTCATGACTTGCATGATATACTAGATCTAATTGTTTTGAGTACATAAATACCATAGTTGTCTTGTGTACATAAAAGACTTGTAGGAGCATTATAATAGTGAGAATATGTTAAGTTTGAGATCTATCTTTATTTAAAAAGAAATTGATTTTTGAAAATTCGGATGGAAAAAGAACCCTATTTAGAAAAGCTATTTTCCAACTCTAAAATGAGCATTTTACATTATATATGAAGGCTTAGGGAATAGGTATCATAAATAAATGGTTTTGAGAGTAAAGCATAGATCTATTAAGAGATAGTTTCAAAATAAGAAAAGTTTACAAAGGTTATGTTAGCATTATGTTTCAACCCCAATAACAAACTTAAAATTCGTAATAAGGAAAGGTTGATACATGAGCACCTATTTTTCAACCCTAAAACAAGAGTTTTATTAAAGAAATGAAAGCCTTAAAGAGTAGGTTTGATTAGGGCTTAATTTTGGAAAGATTAAATGAGTTTTACACAAGAAACAATCTCAAACATAAATTTCAAAATTCAGATTTGGAAATGATCCCCATTTAAACACCTATTTCCAAATGCCAAAATGAGGATTTTAATAGACAAATAGAAACCTTAGGGAATAAATGTCATAAAGACTAAATTTTGACAAAGATAAGTAGATTTTATCAAGGTATAATTCTAAAACAAGGAAAGGTTTCAAAATATAGATCAAACAAAGTTTTCATTCCTTAAAATTTTGTTAAATTTGTAACTAGGTAAAACCCTTATTTAAAAATCTATTTTCCAATTCCAAAATGAAGAATTTTATTAAAATAATGAAGGTGTTAGGCATATAGGTCATTAAGAGTGTGTTTTAATAAGACAAGTGTGAATTTGCAAGAAATAAAACTAGTTTTCTTAAGTCAAGTAATTTAAAAGGTTTTGTAAAGAAAAAGTTTTCTAAAAGAATTCTTGCAATCAAAATATCATTAAGGGTATACATATAGATAGCATAGATCATAGCATTCATGATAATGACTTATAGATATTGCTTGTACATATAATATACTTGGTAGAAACCAAGCTTAAGAAAATAGTGTTTTATACCCCATAAAATATTGTCTAAGTACATGAGAAAATAGATTGATCAAAACCCATGAATCATGCGTGATATTGAGTTATATATGTGTATAAAAGTGTCTTTCATGATATAATGATAGCTAAATATCTATCAAAGCTTATAAATGATGCTTTGATTGAAATTAGAATTTGATTTGTGGGGTGAGAATCTCGTATAACATTTTGTACCTACTATTCATGAACTAAATGACCTTTTCTGATGAAATAACTTTAGAAATAGATAGCTCTCATCGAATAAGTAGAAATTGGTATATAATATACGAAATTCCGAGTTCTAATAACCAAGTTATAGCCCTTTTAAGTTGGAATATCCTCTTACGCGAACTTTGACGAACTTGTTAGAATAGAATTTATAAGTTTCATTTAAACTTCATAGAAATACTCATTGGAGGTATTTCTTTTGTTAGGAGACTTGGAGACGGACTAGACCTTCCCAATGATTATTATGATTAAGAGGAATTTCGAACCATGGCAAAGTGAGTTCACATTCTTTAAATTACATGCTTATAATTATGTTTATATTGATAGTGGCATTAGAATTAGGATAAGATAAAATTGGAATGTGCATGTGAATTCTACTTGGTTGAATTAATGATAAGAATATCGAAATGGGAATTGTTATAAAAGTGTATATGATTTAGTATAGAATTGAAGTGTTTGAAATCTCTATGATCACCTATAATTCACTTAATAATATGCCATGACCATAAAAACTAAATTGTCCATGCATAACATATATTGAGTCACATTACATTCGTTGTTATACCTTTATGGGAAAAAAGCATAATAGTTAGGCAACAGGTGGGCCTGAAAACTCGGATATCGATGTGGGGTCGCCTGAATTGAAATGGAAGTGGAGTAAGCACTTGAATCAACTACATAATTAACGAGTGGGTGGGAACCTGAGACAACCACTAAATAAATGAGAAAAAAATTGAAATCTATGGTTGTATGGGCTTGAAACTCCTAACCTTGAATGGAGGGTATAAATCCATTCAACATAAGTCTCTCGGAAAGTCTTATGTATTGTATGTTCACATGCTTGTGCATTTCATATGATTGTTTAAAATAACTTGATTGCCATATTGCTTGATTGAGTACTTAATTTAGAAGTGAAACTCACTAAGCTCGTAAGCTTGTACCCTCACAATTTCCTGTTGCTGTACAATTATTTATGGCTATCCCCAAGAGGCCATTTTTCTTAGGTACAACTTTTGGAAATTATGGAGCTTTTTGTAGAAGTCGGGACCTAGATGTTAGGCATAGACTTCTAGTTGAATCTCCTTAATTATATATATATATATATATATTGTTGTAAAAGACCTTTGTGGACCCTAAAGACTCTTAATATTTTTTATGAGGGTATGCCCCTTACATCTTTGTAATAGATTAATTTTAGTCATAAAGGTTATGATTTATATTCTTATTGCTATATATCTTCTTAAGCTATTTCGATTCAAAGTAAGGTCCCCTACATGGTGAACGTAAGCCTTACATAAGTCATGTATCTTCACTGATCACTTCACAAAAAGTTTACAATTTGAAAACACTTGTACACGACCCATATACATAAGTCATGTATATTTACTCATGACTCTACAGAAGTTTCTCTTTATTGTACATGGCAGATACACAGGTCGTATACTACCAGTCATGACTCCACAAAATGTTGAAAAGTTATACACGACTAAAGTATACAGGCCATGTACTAATTGTGTAGTCTAGAAAAATTCAAGTGCAAAAAAAAATTCCTCTAAGTATCATGTCACATGAAAGACCGTGATAGAGTCTACTTACCTTAGACACTTAAAAAATGTATTTACCTCTCAAATCCTACTTGTGTATGCTCTTTCCCACACTTAGCTTGAGAGCACAATTTTCTCTCTTGACTACTATTCTACTATCTACAAACATTAGGTGGAGTTAAGATAGAAAAGAAGAATAAAAAGAAAAAGGAACGAAAACTACCTATCTATGTCAAAAATGGGTTGTCTCCCATGAAGTGCTATTGTTTTACATCGTTGGCTTGACATCCTTCACAAATCCAACTTGACGTTAACCTTTCCACCTAGATCCCGTGGAATGTGTCCCGCTTTCTTATTTCTAAAGTCAACATGGGGAATTCCTTTCTCATTTGTTCTCTAATTCTTTTAAGTTCAATTCCTCTATTCTCAAATATCATGGGTTTTTGATAGGGAATGAATTTATAAATTGGTGTTAGTTCAAACTCTATAATACAACCTATATGCTTTAGCTACATCTCATGATATTTATCAGCTCTCAAACTCTCAATTAACTCAATACATGGAGAAAAATTGAAATCCTTAACATCCATCTCGTGTTCAATCTCTCTAGCCTTCTTTTCTTTCGAGGTAAACTGTGGAATGTCCTCTAGATTTGTGTTCTTGAGGATTAGAGTACTCAAGAAAGCATTAAGATATAATAAATTCCTTCCTCACATTTATCCTTTTCCTTAATAGACTCCAACTCATCTTCATGACTACTTAGAACTACCCTATGATCTATAAATTCATTTTCCTTCTCCACTAACTCATCCTTCACTTTTGTTGACTCCTCAAGTTGAATATCTTGATCATTTTTTCCTAATGCATGAAAAGAATTTGTAATTATCTCCTTATTATTCCCCCATATCTCCCAACAGTTTCTAAATATTCAATTAACCTAGATACCCACTCTTGAGATAGTCCTAAAAGAGTGATCATTTCTACTAAGCTTAATTTGTCATATTTTATCTTGATGATCCATTCCAATATGGATTTTCTTGAGGATCTTCATCAGTATGGATTAAGGAAGAGGATGATGGAGTCAATGTACCTTGAGTATGGTTGTACTGTGAAGGCTGAGAATAATGTAGGAAAGTCTCTTAATTTGACATTCAAATGTCCAATGTCTACCACCACACTCCCTGTAAATCATATCATTGAGAGTCATAAAATCATTATTTGAAAACTCTTGATAATGAGCAATAGGAAATAATGCATTTGTATAACATGAGTTAGAGGGATGACAATATTGATAAGGGCATACATAATACTCATGATTACCTCAACAATACAAATACATAAATCCCATGTAATTCGTAGTTCAAACAGCCACAAAAACACAAGAACATAATAAATGGAATAAATAACCCCAAAAATATAAAAAATAAAAAGTGGCTAACTTTCCTAATATTACCAATCCATGGCAACAGCCCCAAAACTTGATGTCTGCTCTTTAGATCGTATGAAGAATAATAAAATAAAATCCATTGTAATCCTATGATCTAGCAAAGGCAAGTATACCTATCTTATAGTGTAGAATTAATAAGGGTGTTACCCTCAAGGATCAATGGGCAAGTACTAATTATGATTAAACTAACAGCTAAAGGACCTTAACTAATGATATAAGCACTTTTCTTGGTTTTTAAATCAATTCACAAATTGTGCCCCTAGTTTTGATCCAAAATAATTTTTATGATATGAGTTAACTAATGGTTAGTTAAGTCTTAAATTGCAGGGTCTCTTGATTAAACCAATTACTCTCTTCAAGTTAAATGATTCCTAATCATACATGAGATAGTGGAAATGCCTTCCCTCACTAGTGCCAATGTAAAATTGCATGAAATTCATGAACCCTAAGCTATACATTATTATAGAAATTCAAAGTGTCCTTATGTCTAGGTGAAACATGCAAATTATTTATTCATGGATGATCTATCCTATTAGTTGAAATGTCTTTTAACTAACAAGAATTAGATATGCAATAATCTTTGCTAGAAATTATCACACAAAAAATAATATCGCATGAATAAACTCAAGACATTAAGCTTTCATTAATCAACAGAAATTCAATACATGGTTTAGGGTTTCACAAAACCTAGGGCATACAAAATCTACTCTTCCATGGAATAAACAATTAAAACAAGTAATCTAGAAGAGTTTAGAGATAGCATGATGGATAAAACTCTCAAAAGTAATAGTTTGTGACTCAGGATGTTTGTGTAGCAATTTTCCCTTGAAAAGTTCTCCAAGACACGTCCTTTAGGGGTTAGAAACGAAATACATATCATAACCTCCTTAAAATCACAAAATAGAGCACTATATATATGATGTCAAGCATACATGACCCATGTACATAGGTTTGTACAGTGAAACAAACATGGAAATTCTAGCTCATTAATTGTACACGACCCCGATGTACACGACTCATGTACTTAGGTTATGTACCATAAAAACTCAATTTTTCCTTCCTTTGTGTTCCAATAACTGTACACTAGTCTTGTACTCTTGGTAATGTACTTCTACTTTGCAATAAAAGCTCCAAACTTCATCAATCTTAGCTCATTTCATTATCAATTCCTTAAAAAGCTTAATTACTCCTTGTTCAACCTTGAAATGAACAATTCATCCTATAAGTACCATTTTCTTTGATAGATCAACTAAATATCATACAAAATATGATTAATAAAGCATAATTATTATGGGTCTTTAGACTCTTATCAAAATAATTATATTTATATCTTTAAAGCCCATATACATATATAATTATAAAAGCTTAATATTTATAAAAAAAAAAATTAAGAGAACAAAAATAACCATATATTTATATATATGAAAGCAATTAATGATATGATAAGAAAAAAGGAAAGAGAGAAGAAAGCTTATTAGGCAATAAGGGGAAAAATGTTCAGGGAAGAGAGAAACATTTTTCATTTTTCATCTCCCATGCATTCTTTCCGTCTTTCTCTTCCCTTGTCTAAGACATATTTGAGAAACAACAGGGAAAAAAAAAAAAACAATGTTACACTATAATATAAATCCTAGGAAAGATTTACTAAGGTTAAAGAGTTGGAAATCAATTTGAAGTGAAAATAAAGATGAATAAGCTGATAATATACAATACTAGAAACATTTCGTCAACCCTTCTATGTAAGTAAACGTGCTTACTTTGTAATTCCATTTTACATAAGTTGTATATGTTTGACATGAACCATTTTGGCATATATGAATTCGAGGGAAGAGAAGGGGGGGAGGGGGAGGTGGTGGGGTTTAGAGGGAGGTAATGTAGGTTCTTAAAAGGAAATTGTATAGAAATGACCAAAATGGTTAGACAGAGTTTAAGAGATGATATAAAACAATGAACCTTATTCATTACCTAATAAGTTGGTGGTTTTACTCCTAGTGACCTAGTAAATTTGTGGTTATATAGCTTCAAAAATTTGTGATAACTTGGAAGGCTATCCGAGTGGCTAGGACTGAGACCAACTATGGTGACCATTTAAGATAGGATTTAGTCCCCCAAAGCATGCGTCTAGTTTGCAATAATAAGGGTATGAGAATCTTAGCAGCACTATAAGCCTCCAGTAAATGCTTTTTAGAAGCAAATTGGGATTAACTAGTCTAGCAATTGATCTTAGATTGGCATATTTGAACCAATGTCTTCATCTCAGTTCTCTCTCTAAAAAGCCGTAGTGTCAGCCTAAGACCACTAATAAATTAGGTGGTTACTTACTATGCTTATATATATATATATGTGTGTGTGTGTGTGTGTTTTAGAATTGCCATATGAATAAATATATTGTGCGACAATTTGGTGGTTCTACTCCTAGTGACCTAGTAAGTTTATGGTTATATATATATATATGTATGTATATTGCCACATAAGTTTTTGGTTATACAGCTCAATATATTTAGGACAACTTGGAAGGTTATTCAAACAGCTAGGATTGAGACCAATTGTGGTAACCATTTAAGATGGGATATAGTCCTCCAAAGCATGAATTTAGTTTACGACAGTGAGGGTATGAGAATCTTAGCACTCTTGCAGGTTGTTTTTTCAAATGAGCCTCCAGTTATTTAATGATTTTTAGAATCAAAACAAGATTAATTGGTTTAGTAACTAACCTTATATTGGCATATTTGAACCAAATTTTTTGTCTCAAGTTCTCTCTCTAGAAAGTTGCAGTGTCAACTTAATTAAGGTCACTACTAGATTAAGTGGTCACTTCTATGTTTATTTATTTATTTATATATTTTTTTAGAATTTTCATGTGAATAAATATACTGTCCTATCTCTATTCTTGTGCACTCATTACCTTTTGAAGCTAAAATTTTGATTTCTCCAATGAACCTAGATACAAGTAATAGTGGTGATAACTAGATGGATAGGATGGCTTTATGTTACCAACATGCTCTTATGTTAGCCCGAAGCCAAGAGTTGTGTTCTTTTTTTGTTGCTTCTTTTTTTTTTTTTTTTTTTTTTGTCGATGATAATAGGGGAAGTTTTGATCATCTATGAGTTTCGTAATGATATTTTTTTTCTTTTTGGATATAAATTTTTTTAACTTTAGCAAATTTGGTATACGTGAAGGTAAAGAAAGGGATAACTCCTTATGTTGGAAGATATTCCTTTTTTTATTGGACTTTTGAGATATGCATCGCTTTATTACTGTAAGGAGCTCTATAGAGAATTATGTTTTCACCTTAGAAGATTGTCATAGGTTTACATTATATGAGCTATAATCTATACAATATAAGTTAGAATATGATTATAAATCTATAGTAGGATTTATTTGACATATATATAGAGGCTTAGACTCAATTTGAGGCTGACGTAATATCCCTCTTTATAGGTAACAAGGCTTACAAGTATAGTGCGCAAGTATGAGCCCTAAAGAAGGGATATTATAGATATCTAGTATGCTGCATATCACCAGAATAGTTTCATGTCTTCTTATCTTATGATAAACAAGTTCTTTCATGTTTCTTATATATCAAATATTGAGAGGTAGAACATAATTATTACATCGTTGACTTATTTATCAACAAAATATACTATAAAGGTACTTTACAGGCTTGAGAGGTGACTTCATAGTGTAACACTTCACCTTGCTTAAAACTTAATTCTCCCATTCCTATTGATGAGCTACTCTGAAACTATTTATTATGTCATCCAAAAATTAAATGATTCTAAACACTTGGTCTGAAAGTGCTGGTTAATTCTAGCTCGGCATTTAGTACTTTGATATTATAGGCCAATATCAATTTCTCTTTCACAATTCATGTGAATCTTTTACCATATGGGTTATCACATTGTGAAACCTCATTTAAAGAACTCCAACCCCAACATTAAGTATTATCTTACTCCATAGATAATCTGATATTTACTTTTTGTACATTCAAAAGGGGCAATATTAATTTCATCCTGTAGCACTTTATACAACAATCAAAACATGGTTAAAACAAAATTTTTTAACTTCTCAGCCTGTTTACCATGCAAAAATTAATTGATACATGGGTGAAATATTTGATCAAATTGAAGCTCCCACGTCAGTATAGAATTGTAAATGAGTAGAACAGAGAGCATATAGGATAGGTTACTCAGCTTGTTTAAATACGGGGACATCAACTGTATTCAACTGAAATTACTCTAATTTTGTTTATTTACAATTATTATGAAGTTTAAATTAATCTTAATTCACTATTTAAAAAGTTTGTGATAAAATCACTGCACTCAAATGGTATTTAAGTAAATACTAAAGGATTTTTTATTGGTATTTGCCAAGAAAATCATTGTGATTCTATATTAACACGCACCAATATATCTAAACTTTTAACCAAGTTGTACATCAAGATATTATACATCGGAATATTATTAATAATTTGTAGGACAACGTGGGCTGTGTTAGTCTCTATAAGTATGTGCCTTCGGTTTGCTTAGCTGCCCATATCTCAGTGTTCAGAATACTATCATTCTAGAAACTCTAGCTTCCAAAAATATCCTTCATCACTTAGTGCAATATGGATGCAAATCTGAAATCTGCACCAACACAAGCTCATCCTGAATCAATGGATTTTCTTTCTCGTACATGGTGTAATTTTGCAGTTCAAGCTTTTCAGCCTGAATTGAATGAACAATCCTCCATTGTCCTCCTAGACCCTTCAATAAATAAATTGGAGAAAGATGTCGGCTCGCCTTTGATGGTAAGTATAATTAATTTAATCTAAATTTATTTTATTTCTTTTAAAATCAAAATTACTTTTTACATTGTAGGAGGTGGACAAGAGTGTAAAAATGGACGATACAGATTCAAATTCCTTACCACCGTGGAAATCCAATGATGTTAAGGTAAATAATTCAATTTATTTGTCTTAGATAATTTATTTTTGAGTTTGTATTCATTATTATTTTACTTATGTTCGATGACTACATTACATGTTTAAAACTTTTTCCTAGTCATGGATATGGATGCAACAAGCCATGCACCCAGAATTGAATTACAACAGCTGTTTCAGGAAGAAATTTGTGAGTTATGATCTTTCCTAATCGGGATTCAAATGGGAAATTTTTCCTTAATTTTTTAACTACATAACTATAAAGTTCTTATCAAAATATATAATAAACATAGGCTCCATGGAAATTAATGTCATTTAAGATGTCTTCAATCAAAAAATGGTTGAAAGAAATTAAGTTGAGGAGGAAGGAAGAAGGAAGATTACAGAGGCAGAAGTGCACGCGGCTATATCCGTTGCAGGGGTGGCGGCAGCTCTAGCAGCCATTGCGGCTGAGGGTACCGAAAAGGGTGAGGCAAGGACGGACACAAGGGACGCTGCGGTGGCTTCTGCAGCAGCTCTTGTGGCAGCCCAGTGTGCCCAAGTAGCGGAAGCTATGGGGGCAAAGAAGGAACAGCTGAGCAGTGCAATTAAATCCGCCATGAGTAGCACCAGCGCAAGTGACATATTCACCCTGACAGCCGCGGCTACAACATGTAGTAATCCTTCATTATCAGTGCTTTTGATTAGTGATTAAGCAGATATCTTCTAGGGCACCCTAAATCATATATTAAATTTAACTTCGACCATTTTATAGTAAAATTTAGGATATATGTCTATACATGAATTTTGTTTAAAAATTAAATTTGGTATTTAAATTTTAAAGTGCTAAATTTAATATTTAATCAAACATTTTATAGTTATTTTCATTATCTCTTTAATACTATTTACTTTATCTACTATGCAAAAGAGGTAATATGTCATAGAATTTTTACTACCTTAGCTAGTACCATGTAGTGCTCATAGACTATTTTTTACACATCAGCAAATGGAATAAACAAAGTTATGTGAAGTAATAAAAATAATCATAAAAATTTTAATTAGTTATCAAATTAGTTGCTTCAAAATTTAGGTATAAAATTTAACATTTTTCTTAAAATATAAACTATAAAATTAGTTAGTTGTGAAATTATATTCACCAGTATCTAATTTTGTAATCTATTTAATAGATTTCAATCAAAATTTTTAGTTTACAAGTCACAAGTTAAATATTAATTAATACATAAAATTACGTGAGATCTAACAATTTCATACTTTTAGATCAATAGACGATAAATATAAAATGTATTGCCGACAGAAATTTTATAAATATAAAATCTATAAGCTTTTGTCCATTGATTTGGGACCCAGTAGAGTGGACAATGAGGTGGAGTCCACGTGGACGTTCATTATAACGATCTTAGACAAATCGGGCATTCATTATGACAAACTTAGACAGAAGCACAGGTACAAAAACATTCAATAACGGATCATGACATGAAAAAGCAAATGTATCACCAAAAGTGTTACTCTGCCGGAAAAATAGATAATATCACTTTTCTCAATATATATGTATATATATGTTATCTTCCTTGTGAAGGCTTTTATGAATGTGTGTAATTAAATTTTATATGATAAACAAAATTTGATTAGCAATGAGAGGTGCTGCTACACTAAAAGCAAGAACCGGCTGCAAAAACAAACTAAATGGGACATCACCAGTGCTGCCAATAGAAGACAACCACGATTGTGATTTTGATTTCGATTTCGAGAAGTGTAGATCACAGCTGCTAAAGGATCTTTTCTCAATGTTGAAACTCCAGATGGTATAACTTTAACCTTCCATTCCCTAATTTCATAACTTTAATATTGTTGATTTTACAGATGAAGGATATCAATAGCTGCTCCAAAACACTTATTGTAAAGTAATAAAATATTAATAATAATTTTCACCTTAAATATAATTATCTTTTTATATTTAGTGTTTTGGAATATTCATCAAGCGGATTCTTTACAATTTTGTGTGTTTTAGGAGGACTAATTATTGATGATTTTGTTGCAAACAGGAAGGTGTGTATTCAGATCAGTCTCTATCATACTGAACAGTGATTCGAAGGTCTGCAGATTCATAAATTATATATTTTGTTTAATATACTTTGGATTTACTCATTCATGATCTTTTAAAGCACTAGTTACATGCGGTAATATTTAAAGAACGTATCATATTTAAACATTTTTAAACTTTTAATTAGCTGGTTTCGGTGCTAAAAAATTAAGATAAGATCTGAGTATAGTACCAAATCTTAATTTCAAATCATTACATTGTCATTTCTATTTTACACGCTACAAACAAATTTATTATGGATATCAAGTAACAATTCGGAAAACCCATCTCGTGTAATTTTGAATTGGTGTGTCTGAGAGCTAAATTTTACAACAAATAAATAACTTTTTAATTTGTTTTTAAATACCATTGTCTGTTTTGTTTGATAAAAGATAACCTTGACCTTGTTTATTTTGTTTCACATCCGTGTGGTTTTTGCTTTGGTGCTTTGATTCTGCCGATGAAGTTTGAAGAGAACTCATGGTTTTTTTATCTTTTTGGGCCATTTTATTTAGTTTTTTATGAAATAGTATAATATATAAATTGTTTTTTTTTTTTATCGGTCTAATTGCAAATCATTTGGTTGAAAACTCTGCAGGCGATCCTTCAAATTAGGAGCCATAATCTACTGAAAAGCAAGAAAGAGAGTGAGTTGGCTTTCTAGTCTAATTACTAATCGTGAATACATAATCTTTATTATATTGCTTTGATTGTCTTGTCCATGTGCTAAGAGATAAAAAAGGCACATACAACATTAATCTCCTACCTTAATATCACGTTTAGTACACGGGAATGATTTAGAATGGATTGGATTGGATTAGAATTGAATGGATTGGATTGGAATGAGTTTGGGAATAACAAATCATTCCTATATTTAGAAAATTACATGGAATGGAACGGCAAAAAAGTATAATTGTCGGGAATATTATTAGTAATAAATGCAAAATATGAATACATGATTGGATAAAAAAGTAATTACACTACATATAATTAATAACGGTGGAATGGAATCGCGATTTCGCCTTTTTAAAGAAATTTCCCTTCAAAGCCGAAATCGTTGATTCTAGGGAATCGCGATTCTAGCTTTTAAAAACACGTCGAAACATTGGGAAAGGGAATGAAAGCAAGAATCGTAATTCCATTTTGGTCCATTCTTGCGTGCTAAACATGCCATAACAATATCATCAATGACTAAATAACATATAAAAACTCCTGCATATGAGCCCCATTTCTTAATATGGTAGCATTTGATATTTTCATGGTAATGGGCTGGATAAACGTCATTATACCATGTTTAATTTATAAAATGTATTTGATACTAGACAAAAGTATTTTCATGATACTAGACAAAAATCTAAATTTATTTTGCTTTATATTTGATGTTACAAAAATTTTGGAAGTAGACAAATTAAATTACTTAGCGATGACAAAAAACTCATATGACCACTACCATCTCATTTCTACCACCTAACCTTACTACTATCATCACCACTACTAGTACCACTATCACCACTAACACTACCACTACCACCAACACAACACTAATAACAAGCTTTTATTATTATCATCACAAAATTATTATTAAATCATCACTGGTGATATTAATTAGAATATTTGTGCATGACAATACAATAATATAATTGTCAACATATGACATCTTCTCTCGTACATGTGCATACCAAACAACGGCTAGCAAAAGAATCTTTATCTAGAACTATATAGACTAAATATAGCATGGGGGAATTGTATTGTCTAATATCTCTTATATTTTATTGTCTAGTTTTCCTTATCATATCAATTAAAACCAAACGCTACCTATGTGTCACATCCTCAGCGAAGGATATTGCTAAAGTTAGCTAAATTAAGATCTATCCACCTTTTGCACCTCTAACCACCACCACATCAAATCACAACCTACCTTACATGCAAACCAAATCATCAAAGAAGCCATAAATTTCCATATTGTGATTAGACTTAAACAACTAAAGTAACAAAATAGATGTAATTAACTTATTTTGAATTAGCCCAAAATAAGGAATCATAAATAAAATTAACATAAATATAAATCTATCAAATTCTCTCACTTAAAGAAGATAAGGTTTTATAGAAGAGCACTAGGTACTAGATCTACTACTTCATCTTAAAAAAATTGAAATTGGTCAATACTTTATAGGGTAATTAATTTCAGAAATTGGAATAAAAATTCAAGTATATGACGAGAAGATAGAAATTGATCTTATAATTTGATTACTAGAACAACCAATGATCATATCCTATATTTTGCCGTTTAGACAGAGATTATTAAATTTGAACTTAATCAAACCCTTCAAAATTTTGAAACCAACATAGACTTATATTTTGTGGAGTCTATACATATTACATGTTTATAAGTGCAACCTATGACTTTTTTGCTTATTTCTTTTTAATAATATTACGATACGATCAAATGTTACTATTGTTTAAATAAAGTTGTTTGGATATTATAATTTGTTATTGTGCCTACCTATATGAATATTTTTCTTTGAATAAGTCTAGAATCAACAAAAAAAAAAGAAATAGAATAAAAATTTCATCAATTATTTGTTGTTAGCATAGGTTTTATTATTCAACAAGTATTAAATTTAATTTTTGACAAATCACATGTAATTTCTTTTCATTCCAGTTATGTTAATTTGTGTATTCATTGTTTTTTAGGCATTATACTAGATTTGCATGCTGAACTATACAAGAATGTCGATGCTGAAGAGACAAAGACATGTTACCTTATCGTTTTAAGGACAAATTCTGGGATAATCAAACTTGATATGTCAGATAATTACCAGCTTTATGTGACATGGGCATTTACCATCAATCATATGCTCATGCTCTCAACTTCAGTCACCAAATATGAGCTTCAATTTTCTAAACAAACTGTTATATAGTAATATGCCTTAAGTTGCATATATTAGTCATACTTTAATGTGTGTAATTACAATTTGAAGTTATCTATCTACTCATGTTAATATTCATATTTATTCATGTAAAATAATCCAACTGAACTTTTGTTTAAGATTGGGTAACTAGAGTTTATTAACATGTTTCATACCAATCAATTGAATGTTCTTATGAAACATTAACATATTATGGACCATGTGACCTTAGCTCACACCATGTGAAACAAAATAAATTTTGAGATCTACCATAATTCCATTTAATTCGGAGATTTATTATAAATAAATCTAAAGTAGAGGTAACATGTGAAATAATCTACATGGGGTTAATGTCACAAATATACTTGAACATTGCCAAAATGTGCAATTAGCCATATGAACTTTCATTTTGATCAATTTTGTACCTAATGTACACTTTTCGAGCACTTTGTTACTACTTCCATCCATCTCTTTTGTGTTGTTAGCATATGTTGACCATTCTTCCAATTATGGAATGACACATGTCCTCTTTGTACAAAATAAAAAAATCCATGTGTGTAATGACGTGTATGATGTTTTCCAATATTTATCCAAAAATAAAAATAATCTAACTCATCTAGACCAAGTAGCCATCGGTAGAATGGCCTTAGTTAAGTCGACAACAAAACATCACCTTCTTGATATTTTCGAATGCCTAGTTCAAAAAGGGAAGTAACATATTACTGTCATACCCCAACAGGTACCCTAAACGTGACAACCCACCGTACGCAATATTAAAACTTAAGAATGACTACCTCAGTCACTCGAAAGCTTCCATATCATACAAGGTGTACATTCACATCAAAGGGAGACCAATAGAATAATGCATTTTAAGATATTGGCAGCGGAACATGCAAAATATCACTTAATATATTTCATTGAAACATAAAGTCTTATAACTTATAAGGGGCATTCCCCCGATAATTTCCATAACAACATGGTTTTACTAAGATAAATAACAAAAGCTAGAAGATTTTAGGAGAAATCTACTCTTAAACTTCAAAACAGAATTCCTCCAAAAGCTTCCAAAAATAAGAATTCTACCGGGGAATCAAGATTGTCTCGGGTGCAAAAAGATAATCCTGCAATGTCAAAAGTCTGTAGGATTATAACATGACTAGCTTAGTGAGATATTCCTTACGCAAAAGTACTCATCATCGGCAATCAACCAAGTTTATTAATCAAGCATATGCAATGTAACAATCATATGATCAAACAGTACATACGACTATCTAGTTTCGTATATGTGATGGATTTACCCCTCCATCGGTAGTTAGGGAATGCTTTGAACTGGGTCCCAAACGACCTCCTTAAAGTTGCGCGCGTCTTGAGGTTCCAACGAACCGTACTACTAGTCTCCGGGCTTTCCTTACCCAAAGCGATCGATCTCGCCGGCTACAACTTGAGACCGTATTCCAATCGTCTTAACTCTCAAGGTTGTAGCAAGGTAGCTTACCTTTCCGGTCCCACGCTAAGGAGTAGTAGCAAAATTTCAAACTGATATTCTAAGTGATATGCATGAGCAATTTATTATATGGGGATTCCAGTATGACATTAAATCATTTAAATCAATCAAGCAATAGTTACACACATGGCAATACATACATAGAAGCAATTATATCAATCATAGATCGGGTTCCGATATACTTATCGTTCATTGATCGCACATAACAAGTCACATACATAATTCCATGATATCCCACGTGCATATCAATTTTATCTTTTCCTAACATTTAGTGCTCTATTCTAAAAGCACAAAAGAAATACCTGACATGAGTATTTCTTCCAAGATTTATTCAAATCTCTAATTCTATCTTATTGAATTCGTAAAAATCGTATGAAATGGAAATCCCAACTTAAAATGGCCATAACTTACTCATTTTAACTCGGAATTTCGCATATTATATGCCGATTTCTACCTACTCGAAAAGATCTATCTATTTCTAATGTTATTTTTATCAAAAGAACTTATTTGAGTCAGGGTAAAGTAACGTACAGATTTGACACAAAAATTCCAAATTCAAAACTTAAGTTTCAAACTTTTCTTCTTTCAAGAGCTTTTGTACAAAGATAATGATATTTGTATGGTTGAAAAATCCTTGAATATATATATATATATATATATACTCAAACTATATGCATGAATTTAGTGATGTTGTCTCAACAATGATTTTGTAAAACAAAATATCTTAAAAGTGAGAAAAGCTAAGAATTTGAAAGGAATTAGTTTTGTGAGCATCTCCTTTTTTTAACTCCATTTCCTAAATTTTCAAAAGTAATTTTAATCTTTTAAATTCCTTCAACATTATTTCTAATTGTTTAGAAAACATAGTTTTTCTAAATATTTCATGGTTATATGTTCTAAAGTTTTTCCTAAAATTAGATCCACTTCAAAAGAATAATATCAATGATCTTATAAGTTAATTTTGAAAAACTTATCTAGACTTAGTATTTTAGAGTCTTGGTACAAAACTTGATAAATGAGTTTAGGAAAACTTTTGGTTAATCAAGGAATTAAGTTTAAAGAAACTTTCTTATTTTATTGGTTTGAAAAGAGAGTTTGTAATAACTTTACTTTATGTATTTCTTGATAAAATCACATATAGTGATATTACTAAAACTTGAGTTAAAATTATCTAATCTTAGAAAATATTATTTAAGATAACACTTTAAGTCTTATGGAAAAATAATTTCCTATGTGACAAAATTTATTTTTAAAGAGAGTTCTTATTTTTATTACTTAAGAAAACTCATTTTCATTATGGTTGAGACAATAACAACATGTTCATGCATGAATGAGAATATGTAACTATGAGAAATAAAAACAACATAACAAGATAAATTATATAAGAGCATAAAAGTAAAGTCAAGTATTGGGAACCTTAGCTTCATCAAAGTATCCCAGACTAAGAAATAGACTAGTCCCAAAAGAAAAGAAAAGAAAACCAAAGAAACAAAATTGTTTTGACTTGATATGGACAAGTATAAGACTAGAAAGACTAGTCTTAATAATAACATGAAATAAATAAATTACATAACTTGAAAGTAAATAAATAACAAATGAGCTTATATGCTCTAAATAAATATATATACATAATATACATAATACTTTATATAAGTTAGATTAGAAACAAATAGTAATATCAATAACAAAAACAACATAATAATAACATAAAGAAAAGAATAGAAACATGAACAAAAACAAAACATGAATAAATTGTTACTTCTTTAACTCTCATGAGTCTAAGAAACATACACTATACTCATGTTAAGTTGTATGAACATGATGAGTATATGAAAGAAACTTTTACCTAAGGTTATGTGTTTGTTAAAGAAGAAAAGAATGGGTTGTAGTATTATGTGGGACTTGGTTTTATAAGGAAAAGAGAGAACATGAGAGAGATTTTGGAAGAGGGATTTTATGGAGTGATTTAGGGAGAGTTTTAGTAGAAAATAAGTTGTGTGAAAGAATGAAGGAGGAAGGGGGTATTTATAGATTTTTTTGGAGTGGAATTTAGATATAATAAAATAAATTGAAAAAGAAAAATAATATGATTGAGAAGAGAGAGAGATGGTGCCGGTTTACTTGTAAGAGGGAGGAGGAATTGATTTGTTTTGTTTGTTTTGTAATAAAAGAAGTAATGTGTAAAGTGTGATGTGATTAAAATTGTATGGAGAAGGTAAATTGTAAGGTATAGGTATGGTGGTAGTGTGTAAGAATAGAGTGTAAAAAAAAAGCAGAGATAGATGAATAGTAGAAAAGTACTATGAATAGTAAACTAGACAATTAAAATACCGGTAGTAAAGAAAATACACGTAAGCGACATATATATGATATTTTTAGTTACCGAAAAATTCTAAAACTGATATTTTTGAAATTCTTATATTTTTATGAATCTATTGGTGTTGTTGGAATATTTTCACTATCCGGTGCACCGGGGCATAGTTTTCGAAAACTAATCCCGTTCGGATCTGAAAGACACTAGAAAATTAAGAATCTGATATTTTTAAGCTTTCTTATATTATTACGAACCATATTCCACAATTTTCTCAATTTCGTTCTCTAGGGTTTAAGAACACGGGATTGCCGGACATAGATTCACTAGACTAAACATAAAACTAGGTTAACTTTAGGGTTTCGTTTTGACTTTCGGTTCTTAGGGTTTGCTTATATTATCAAAAAAACTAGGGGTTTACACTTACAACCACACATACGAACTTTAAACACTAAGTTGTACAAAGGTCTTCAATGTTGAAACAAGGTGACACCTTTCCTTTCTGTTACGTGCGACACAAACATGTAATAGCAATTAAAGGTATAGTGGAATGTACTTAGTAGATTTTATGTTCGTACATCATTCAAGAAGGTGGTCTTGTGACCAAGTTTCTTGAAAGAATCTATTAGAAAGAGAAGATAAGGTCACTAAGTGTAAAATGACCATGGATATGATGGGCCCAACCTATTTTGGAAGGTACACTTTCCTATCTTTATGTGCATTTTCAAGGCTATTTCAATAATTTTGTGCCTAAAGTATTCTCATTTCTATAGTGACTTATGATTCCTTTGTCTCTTTAGTGGGTGTTTAGGTAAAATCACATAAATCTCATTGTATTCTTGTGTTTGTCGTGTGTGTTTGTGTAAAGTCTATGGATATGCTTATCATGTCCTTGTCTTGTTCATGTGTCCATGCATAATATGGCATCATCACGGATCATTCTCCTTGCTATTATTATACGTCTCTATTGTATTCTATAGTTACATCACATCACCTAAAGTTCTTTGTAGATAGCCATATAAAGTGTAAGCCCCTAGATTTTATGTTACATTTTATGCTTAAACCTAAACCAAAAGTCAACTGGAAACCCTAAAGTCAACAAATTTATAACAAACCATAGTGAATCTAGATCCAGCAATCCCGCGCTATTAACCTCTAAACAATAAAATTGAGTTAATCATAGATTGTAATACATAATAATATAGTTCGTTTCGGACCCGAATGGGATAGTTTTCAAAACCTGGGTTTGGACACACGAAATGGTAAAAATATTCCGATAACACTATTAAACTCGTAATAATATGAGGATTTCAAAAATATCGATTTTATAATTTTTTTCCAACTAAAAATATCATATATAACTCATTTACGTGTATTTTTTTTCCTACAAGTATTAATATGTCTTGTTTACTATTCATGTTACTATTTTACATTGTTAATTAATATTCCTTTATCTCTATTATTTCTTACTACCTATTCTTACTGTCGAGCCTGGATTTTCCCACTATCTGGTTCATTTCTCCTAACCCAATTCACATTAAACCCGAACCCATTTAACATGAATTCTTGACTAGGGGTTAAAAGAAATTTTAATTTTTGAAAACTTTTTAGAGTCGCCACCCGATATAAATCGGGAAAAAATAAAAAGTTAGGATCAATGGGTCGGTTGATCCTAACTTAGCTACTAGTCTGCGAAAATTTGATTTAAAAAACCAAACTTTTAAAACCAGATATCATGGATTCGGGGGCTAACCTATTAAAACCAAATGGTTACCACTTTTGAAATTTTAAACTTATAATTTATCCTTTTCATACTCAAAAACTCAAATGAAACAAAACAAATATTTATGAGTCACATTTTTCTATTTTTTTTTTTTAGAATATGAATATCAACAAAACATCTTGTATTTACAAAATATTTATTCACAATATTATAAAAAAAAAATTATTTTTTAATGTCGCCCCGTAGGTGCCTAGTACTCGCTAATCGAGATCAGACAAAACATAGTTCTTTTGAAAAGAACCTTAGTTTGTTGATCAATTTTAATTTTTGAACTCTTTTCACTTTAAATTCATTAAATCTTGAATTTTTATGAAACCATTTTTTATGATCCTATGATCTAATCAATTGATTTTCATTTCATGAAAATGCAATTTTTCTAAGTCCAAAATCATTTTTCTTTAAAATCATTTTATGATAATTCATGGCTAATTTAATGCTGCATGAAAAATCAATTTTGATTAAAATTGAATGAATATTTTCATAGCTAATTTAATGCTATATGAAAATATTTTGATTGAAAACTTTTGGATGACTATTTTCATAGCTAATTTATGAAAATAATTTGATGAAAACTTTGATTATCATAGCAAATTTATGAAAACAATTTGATGAAAACTTGGATTATTTTCATAGCAAATTTATGAAATCATTTTGATGAAATTTTATTATTTTCATAGCAAATTTACGAAAATAATTTTAATGACTTTGATTATTATTTTCATAGTAAATTTATGAAAATAATTTGGTTGAAAACTTTGAATATTATCTTCATAGCAAATTTATGAAGATAGTTTTGATACAAACTTGATTAATATCTTCATAGCAAATTTATGAAGATAATTTTGATTGAAAAACTTGATTAATATCATGATTCTAAAAAATATTCAACAATAATTCTTTCATTTTCATTCAACTCATTCATCATTCACAAATTCAATTTTTTATTCAAAAAATTCATTCTATTTCATTCAAAAAATTTCATTCCTTTTTATTCAAAAACAATTTTGGTTTTGGAAAACCCATTTTGTCATTTTTATTTATCATTTTATTTATTTTTTTTTAAAATTCAATAATCATCACATACACTCAAAATATATTCAAAATATATCATATCAAAATTATATTACAAATATAATACATTAAAATTATTTTTCATGCATCATCTACACATTTCAAAATCAATCCATGTACATAAAATATTCAAAAATATCAAAAATTACTAAAACAAGTAAATTTATATGAAAAATAATTATTTTAATTTTTCTGGAATTTTTTACTATTTTTTACTTTTTTTCCTATTTTCCGAAATTAATTATATAATAAAAATATAATAAAATAATGCGGACTGACCTGGGCCGTTAGATCTTCTCGGATCAGATCTGGATTGTCTGATCTGATTACTTAATCAGAGCCGTCTGATCACTTGTCTTTAAATCTGGAGCATTGATTAGCTTGATCAACTATGGGCCATCTGATCTAGATGATCGAATCTGGGCCATAGGATCTGGGCTGACTGTTGACCGTTGACCGACGACCGTTGACCGATGACCAACCACCGTTGACCGACGACCGGCTGGGTTGGACTTCGGATTTCGGGTATCCGTCGGGCAAGGAAGACAATAGTGTGACCTTCAAGGGCTTCGTCGTCCGCCTGTGGTGGCTGTCGGAGCTCCTGGGGTTGTCGGCCCGACGCCTGTGGGGGAGCTGCAGCTGCTGGTGGTGGTGGTTCACTCCCAGAACCACCAGAAGTGGCGGTTCGCGTGGTGGCTGACGGCGGCGAAGATTTTAAAAAATCCAAAAAAATTTGCAGAACTCGAATTGAACAATTCGAACAATTCTAAGCACACTCGATCAACAAGAACAAACTCCTAAAGCTCCTCAAACACTCAATTTGGATCAAGTTTGATCCAATAACCTCGAATTCGTGATTTTCTCACTCAAACCCTCTAATTCGAAAATTTTCGAATACTCTCAATCACTGAATGATTTGTGCAATTGATGTGTGCCTTTTGCTCATGGATCACCCCTATTTATAGATCCATGGTTTGATTTCAGTTACAACTTGCATTTAATGAGATCCCAATTTTTTCGCAAAAAATTAAAACTGAAAATTGGAAGTCGATTCGTTGTAACCGACGAAATTGATGAATAAATACTCGAATATTCGATCCTATCTCTGTATAGGATCAAATTAATTGCCCAAATTCATCAAATTTGGTCGGCCACCATTGATGAACCTTCAAGCTTCCATAAATTTCGCAGTTTTTCCCCAAATTTCAACCGACAAATTGAGACTGTTCGAGACTTGATTTTATCCAACATTCAATGCAATTACAATCTATTCCATGCCGACTATCAATCCACATAATCAATTTTAAAAAAAAACAACAATTACACACTCAAATCGTGATCCAAAGTGAGTGGTTTGGGTTGATTTCGAGCAAAAATAAGTATAAGAAAAATTTCAAAAATTTGCATCCAAGCTGGTTCGAACCCATGACCTATGGCTTGGGCTAGGGTCTGGGTCAGTGGTCTTAACCATTAGGCCATTGGCCTGTGCCTGGTTGGGTTTGACAAATTTTTATTTTAAGGCTAATTCAAAATTCACTTAATTAAACAAAATAATTTTTTGAAAATTTGTTTAATTATCTTTATGAACAATTTACAACAAAAATATATTATACCAAGCTCAGATAATTAAATTTTTTATTTTTCTATTTATTTTATTTATTTATTTCTATTTTTTTTATTTTTATTCAAAATTCTTTTTTCTTCCTATTTACTATATTTTCTTCTTTTTATTTTTATCTTTTCTTTTTATTTTTATTTTTATTGAGCTTGACAACACTAATTTTTGTTATAAACTTAGAGCCCTAAATTTGAGCAAAAATTGGGTGTCTACACTTACACTCTACCATACCTATCTTTTACAATTTTCATTTTGCATAAAACTTTATTCACATAATATCTTACATATCATTACTTTTCATTACAAAACAAAAAAATAAATCAATTTCTTCCCCCTCTACACCCACAATTGATGCCCCTCTCTCCACTTCTATCTTTTTTTTTCAATTTATTTAATTATACTTATTTTCCCCCTCCACATTTATCTATATATACCCTCTTTCCCTCTATTTCTTCCACACACTTCTTTATCATAACAAAACTCTCTCAAATTCTCTCCAAAAATTTCTTCCCAACATTCTCTTCTTCACACATAACATACTTCTCTACAACTACCAACACTCCACTTCTTCTACCATCCACACCTTTACCTTAGGTAAAAATTTCTCAAATATTCTTCATGTTTATTTTAACATAACATAACCATAGTATATATTTCCTAAACTCATAGATGTTATGGAAGCAACAATATATTTATGTCTTGTTTAACAATGTTCAAGTGTTATTTTTATTATTGTTATATTGTTATGTTTTATTATTTGCTCCTAATCTAACTTTTATATATTAGTAAGTATATTATATATATTATATATATTCTTAGGGCACATAAGCTCACTAACATAACTTTTATTTATGCTCACGCAATTTATATATTTATTTCTTGCAATTTATTTATTTTATGCAAATTTATTAAGACTAGTCTTTCTAGTCTTAGATTGTTCTTATCAAGTCAAAGCAATTTTCTTTTCCTTTTTTCCATTTTTTTTTCTTTTCTTTTATGGGACTAGTCTATCTCTAGTCCAGAAGCCTTGATACAAGCTAAGATTTCTAATACTTAACTTTATTTATATGTTCTTTTGCTTATTTAAATTGTTACATCTTTTATTTTTCACATAAGTTATTATTCTATTGTTATATAATATGGTCATATACTTATAGTCATGCAAAACAATGATGTTGTTGTCTAAAATAAAGAAGTTCCTTTCTTTTGTTAAAAATTAAAGACCAAACTCTTTACAAAAGTAATGTTGGCACTTAGGAAAATTTTCCTTTTAAGAATTTAAATAAGTTCAACCTAGGATTTTTAAATGATGCTATTATGTAAAATTTTACATGGCATAGTAAGTAGTTACTTTATTCTCTTTTTCAAAACACTAAAAATAAGTTTATTATTAAATTTTAAGGTTAATAATCCTTTCTTAAATGATAAACTCAAATTTTACTCACTTTCCAATGATCAAATTAAATTTAACTATTATGGATTTTATGAAAAAAAAAAACATGAGGAAATGGTACTTATATATGTTTATTATCATAAACTAAGTGATGAAGGACTTATACGAGCAATTGGTAGAGGATTTGAGCAAAATTGAAGATGGAATCAAAGCAACACCGACTATTAACAGACTTAAAGCTACTAACGCTCAAAACAGAGTTCAACATCCTGCAATTTTTGAATTGTACACCGGCAAATTTCAGGTCTACACCAATGGCATTAAGGCGGTGTTCCTTATCCACAGATTGCACATTTTAACATCGGTGTCAACACTACCCATGTAGGAAGAAATTTCATCCGGGCTTCTTTTTTTTTTTGTACACTAGTAATTCTGGAAGCAATGCCGCCAGCGTACATGCCGACATAGGCCCACACTACTTCAATACCGCTAGCTTTTAGATGATGTAAACTATTCTGTGCATTTCCACAATTCAATGGAGGCCAGCTACTGAGAATTCAAAACTGCTAGTGTTGGGCTTGTGAAAAGTCAAAAACTACTCTCCGAATTCAAAATTTTGTTCGAATGCTGGCTGATTCGAAATGTGCACTGCCAGTGTAGATTATGTAACGGCCGGTGTATGTGTTTATCTTTTGAAATTTCATTTTCTATTCTATAAGTTTATCGATACATTTCAATCTGGGGTACTAAAACCCTAATGTTCTAGTAACATGTAGAGGTGATTCAGGGTTTTGATATAATTCAAGCAATGCCCAATTCATTGAGTTAATGGATTTGAAGACTTTGATTAATAAAAAATCCTCTGGAGGTGTTTTCTATCGTTGTTTTGTTATGTTGATTGCTTGATTGTATGTTTGAGATGCTATGCTTAATTGATTTATGAATATGCATTGATGGATTTGATGAATTAGATTAATTGACTTATTTTGATGTTGATTTTGATTATTTAGGAATTTAACTATAATGTCCATAAGCTATTTCATTTGTGATTGGCCAACACTAATTAGACAGATAGGATTGGAGATACCCAGAAGGGATTCGATAATCTATACAAGTACATCTTGGGTTTTCGAAAGAGATTTGTCATAGGGATATGTAGGTTTTTTATTAAATTCATTAATTCTCGTGCTTTATGCGGTAAAGATTACAATTTTGAGTCACTTGGCAATGCTTGATTTGTAATTTTAACGAGAATAGTATTTTTATGTGAGTGAATTGCTATTTACCTGATAATTATAGATAAATTGCCTTAGTGGGATGATTTACGCTATAGTTGGAATTTGGCTACTCTAGGAGGTGGGCAAGTTCTAGTGAGTTTGGTTAAATCCCAAGTAATTGGTTTCAATATCAATTTGAGGTATCATTTCAATTCAAATGATAATATAAGTGCATCATTCTTGATTGTTTTTGCATCTCCGAAACCTTGAACCCTCATTTGTGTTGCTAGAGCATACGGTTTGAAGTGTTCACAATCAATTATTAGATAGTTCTTACTTAAATTATAATCTAGTAGCTTGGTATAAAATCTGATTTGTGATAGCTTAACTTAGGGAAAAGTTCAATTGCCTATTAATTAGCCATTTGCTCCCTTTGGATTGACCTGGTCTCACTAGTAATTTTGTTGCATATGTACTCGGTTTCTATTGGCTGGTTATTCTACTCTTACAAATATAGTTTAAAATCCAAAGAGCATAATTAGGTGCAATCAGTTTTTAGCGCCATTGCCGAAGAGCTTCAATTGCTAATATTAGGTTAGTAATTAGTCCCTTACACTAAGTAAAAAAAAATTAAATAAATAAATTAAAAGCACATAAAAATTTGAAATTTTCAAAAAAATAGTCAACCTTGATCTATTTGTTCTATGTCAGGTGAAGAAGTCTCAGATTTAACATTGCTTTTCGATCCTGAGATTGATAGGACATTTCACTGGAGACTAAGAAAAAGAAGAGCTGATCTAGATAATACAAGAACAATGGGAGGGAATCAGAATGATCCACAAAGCGATGAGGGACGTAATGGAAATCAAGGACACAATGAAAATGGAAATGGACATAATGGAAATCAAGCACATGGGTAAAGAAATATTCCAATTCCAATTGGGGGAAATGAAATCCCTCCTCATCAAGCTGTAGGAAATGAAATTCATAGACTAATGTAGGAGTATTTTATGCCCATAGTTGATCGAGTTGCACCATCCATATCATCGATAGCAATACAAGCAAACAATTTCGAGTTGGAGCCTGCTTTGATTCAAATGGTACATGTTAATCAATTTGGTGGAGGAAATTTTGAAGATTCACATGATCACCTGATGAATTTCTTGCAGATCTATGCTACTATCAAAAGCAATGGGGTTTCAGACGATGCAATACGCCTTTGATTATTCCCTTTTTCTTTTAGGGACAAGGCAAGGAGCTGTTAAATTTTTTCCCCTTACATTCACTGACAAATTGGAACCATGTAGCATAGAAATTTTTAGAGAAATTCTTTCAACCTAACAAGACCATTCAGTTGAGGAATGATATCTTTTCGTTTCTACAGTATGAGGGTGAAGCATTTTATGAAGTCTGGGAAAGATTCAAGGAACTCCTTAGGCATTACCCTCACCATGTAATCACTTTATATGATCAGATAAGGACTTTCTATACTTCTCTTGGTGATCACCTAAAAACTATGATTGATGTTATTGCAGGAGGAAGTTTGGTGAGCAAAAGCACTCCTAAAGCTTATGAACTCATTAAAGGAATGACAGGAAACACATTTAATTGGCATAGTGAGAGGAATAGACCAAGACAAGTGGTTGCCATGTATTAATCCGACACCGTTTCAAAATTTCAAGCACAAGTGGAATCACTTACTAAATAAATGAGCAAGATGCAACCTTTGTCAAGTGTAGTATCTATTCATATGCCAAGCATAAATGATATGCCTCATGGTCGTCCTCCTATGAATTTGTTAGATTATTCAATTGGAGATTCTTACGTTCCTGGTTTTAGTGTAGGTATGGAGCAAATGAACTTTGTGAACAAGTTTGACAAAGGAGCTATGAACTACAATCCCTATTCAACTACATACAATCCAGGTTGGAAGGATCATCCAAACATGAGATGGAGAGATACCACTACTCCTAGAGCACTACTACTACTACCCATGATTCAACATCAGACATTTTCACAAAAAGAGAAGGACCAGCATGATACCACAATTGAGCTGCTACAAGCTTTGCTAGCCAATTGCAACAACCAAGAAGCCATCATTCATGATTTGCAAAAGCAATTGGCCCAACTATCTCAATCATCCATTAATCACCCTATCGGAGCACTACCTAGTACTACAGAGAAGAATCCAAGGGATCAAGCTGGATCATCCAATGTGAAAGCAAAGGAATTCAACACGATAGAGAATGAAGCGGATGAGAACCCTAAGATAAATCCTTTTAATAGAGTATCTAATGAATATGATCTTGATAAAGAAGAGAAATCAACTTATCAGTTTGGAATTGAAATCCAAGTTTTGGACTATAAACAAACACTAGGTGGCAGGAAACCCAACATGATAGTCCTTTTGAGTCTTTTTCCTTTTATCTTGTTATTCTTGCTTGCTGTTGTGATCTCTTCTTTTCTTGGTGCAACACATGTAAGATTGGAGCTCAAAAGATGGAATTGCAAAATGAAATTCACTAGAAACTCTCTATTGCTGACATTTCAAAACCAGTTGGAACTCAAAACGCATTGGAATCTTGAAAAAAAAAAAAAGGAAGAACTAGTTTCTCTTACAGCTTTTTCTTATATTTCTTTCTTATCTTTGAGCTGAAGGAGGAACAGTGAGACACTGTTCGATTTAAATGTGGGGGAAGGGATAATGAGATGTAAAGATGAGATGTGAAGTATGAATGAAGTGGAGTATATATGACTATTGATGTTTGCATTGCTGTTGAAATTAAATATTTAGGACATTTGATTTTTGAGTTGTGAACCCCATACTTTGAATTTTTGTCTTAAAGCAGTACATGGAAAATTGAGGCCAAAATTTTTCAAAATTTTGTATGAAATCTTGAGATTGTACAGAAAATTATTAATAGCATCTGTGAAAAATGTAAATTGACTTACTAGGTGCCTTACTCACTGTTACGCCCCAAAGGATACCGTAAACATGGCAGTCTGCCATACACAATACTAAAGCCTAAGAATGACTACTTTAGTCATGCAAAGGCTTCCATATCATGTATAAGGCGTACATCACAACCAAGAGAACGCATCGGAGTAGAGCAATTTACGTTGATAATGATTAAGTAATAAGGTAAGGAGAATACTTATCATAAAACATAAACATATTGATTATATATCTTAGGGGCATACCCCTGCTATTGTCTACAAGTATATATAAATGCTTTTCCTAAAAAACTCCCAAATACTTAACATAACATACATTGCCTATGAGGAAGTTACAAAATAACTTCATCATATGATCCCATTGCTTCCATAAAAGTTTAAAATCCATCCATGACTTCCTTAATGACATGATCTTCGAACAAAGCCACGGGTATAAAATTACATCATGAGCAATATGCTTTCTGCATTGAGATGATGAACTGTTTTATATACAACGAAGAAACTCCAAGAAATGGCTAGTAACCATGAGCTCTAACATAGATTCCATGTGCACTAACCAGGTTTAAGATTTAGTGGATAAACAAAAGAGGGTAAAACTACAAGTCCTTAAGAAAGAAGACTAACATGGACAAGAATTTAAGTACATATAAAGTTAGGGTAGTTGCAAAGGTTTTATCTAATATTATGGAATGCCACTATAATTTGTAAGTTGAAGAGGTCCATTTATGAAATCAAGCAACTATAATATACAATTTGATCGGCATTCAAAAAATTAAGCTATCTTTAGAATCAAGAAAAACCATACATTTAAAAGAAGGTGAGATGGGTTGCATTCAAGTTTTATATGTCAACAAACTCTTTATTGGCAATGATATATCTAACCAAAAGTCTACTAAGGCCTAATAAAATACACTTGCTTAGATCTTGAAGGTTACTTAAACAAAGTTAAAGAATATGCTTCAACAAAGTATTAGACAGACTCAATATGCGATTGTGAAAATGTTAAATTTGGTACTTCAATTTTGCACAAAGATTCAATTTAGTATCTAAACTTTGAAGTGCTCAATTTAACATCAAATCAAATTTTTCATAGTTGTTTTTACTATCTCACTAAGGATGAAACAGCCTAGTAGTGCTAGACGCAATTAGTGCATTAGTAAGAATTCATTGATATGGTGTTCCTTTTTACGTTTGCTGTCACGCCCCGAGGGTATCTTAGACGGAACAGTTCCGCCATACACAATATCCGGCTTAAGATTTAAATCATAAATCTCTTAAAGCCATAAATATTGTGCAGAAGCGTATCCTGAATAGATAACCACAGGGTTTGATAGTACCAGATTAGCCATATAAAATACAACTAATAGTCTCAAAACTAACTTAATAACTACTGCAGAAATGTAACATTAAAAGAAAAGTAGTTTAAGAGTGTATACAACAAAGCAGTTGGGTTACTGATCCTATAAATATTTCAATCCTGTTTCAAAGATTTATTTAAAAACCCCTCCCAGGAAAAAGAAGAAGGAACTTTCTTCAACCCTCGTATCCTTCCTCAAAACCCTGAATCCAAAGGGGAGCTAACCTGAGGGTAGCCTCGTCCTGACTGGTACCAAAGATAGTCCTGTGACAATAAACTGTAAGGGAGTGAGCGACCACAGGCTCAGCGAGTTATATTCTCACACTATACCATTCAAGCAAGTTATTAATTCAAACATATGCAATGCAAACAATCAAGTGAACAAATATATATAGCCAACCGGTAACCATATACATATTCGAATTTGCGCCCTCCGAATCCGGGGTTGGGGTACATCCACTCATCAGCACCCAGATTAATATACTTCGGGAATCAAATTTCTCAAGAAAACTTTTTATATATCAAAATAATATACATATAACAACATCCCAGTGAAGTAATAAATCCGAAACAATGACCCGGCGCGATTCTAGGAGAAGGGCCGTCTCCCCAGACGACTTAGTTCCCATTCCCCTAGAACAAGGCCCATGGTACACATAGGTATATACCACTTCGGTCCTCCATGTTCACCATCCTCACGGGACAGTGCGGCCCATCCGGATCAAGGTGTAGTGGTGATGGCCTTCTACGTGCATGAATGCTATGCATGAACGTATTCAATTATTATGTCAGATTGTTTTATATTTATTTACTTGGTGTGCAAACAAGCTTCATACACTTTCATTTCTATTCTATAGCATCCAATGGGTTAGAATATACTTACAATATTTTATTTACCAATTCAAGTAACCACAGTCACAGTTTATTTCCCAACCCCTTAATATTTGATTACATGATTAATTCTATTCTACAACCACAATCAAGTATAGAGATCATAGGAATATACTCACCTGTCCATATTTCTTGTCAGTCGTAATAGTCAACAGGCAGATCAAGCTCAGAGTCAGAATCACCTGAATATAAGTAAAGATGGAAATATACTATAAGAATTGACTAAAACATCTAATATATAAATATATATATATCTCTACTACAGACTTCCTATATTCTGGAATCTATTACTAAAACCTTATATAGCTAATATAAATCGATTTAACGTAGATTATACGTACAAACGTAGTTTACTAATTATTTTTGAGCTATATGAAATATACGCAAAATAATAATAGTATCCAAATAAATAAAAATATCATTATTAAGGATAAAGAAAATTTTAATCAAGTAACCTAAGTAATTAAACATATAGATATATATATATATATATAAGTATGTATTGAAAGGTTAAAGGAAATAATTTAATAAACACGAATAATAATAATAATAATAACAATAATAATAATAATAATAATAATAATATAAAATAATAATAATAATAATACCATATTTAAGTCTATGTATATATAAGCATATAAAAACAAATAGATTAACATACTTTATTATTATTAATAATTTAATTCTTATATATAAAGCATAAATATATATAACAAGAAATATAATATATCCTATAGTATATATAAGTATGAATATATAATATATAGCATATAAGGGCTTATACATATACATATATACATAGACAAATTATTAAGTATATAATATATACATATATAATATACCTATCGTATATATATATATCATACACATATAACATATATACTAATCATATATATATATATACAATACATATACATATATATATATCTCCATAAGAAGCAGCAGAGCTGCTTTGGGAAGGAGAGGCAGCGTGGCCGCTGTCGCTCGAGCGCTCATCTGGAGCGCCTGCTCGAGCGCTGCTGAGCGCTCGCTGTGCGCTCCATGAGCGCTCGCTGGGCGCTCTTTCTCAGCGCTCCTTGAGCGCTCGCGAGCGCTCCTTCAGCGCTCCTTGAGCGCTCGTTGAGCGCTCGCTGAGCGCTCTGAGCGCTGGAGCGCTGCTCGAGCGATAGCTCGAGCCCTCCATGAGCGCTCGCTGAGCGCTCCATGCCGCTCGCTGAGCGTTGCCCAGCGAAGACAGAGCAGGGGCTCTGTCAGAGAGTGGTGGTGCGGGTGTGTGTGTTTGGGTGTGCTGGGGCGACTGATGTAGTGAGGTGGGGTGCTGTGGGGTGCTGGGGCAGTGCGTGGTGTGCTGGGATGGCGACGAGGAAGAAGAAGAAGAAAAACAGAGGAGGAAGAAGAAACAGAGGAAGAAGAAGAAGAAAAAAAAAAGAAGAAGAAGAAGAAACAGAGGAGCTCACCTTTCTTCGGACCACTGCTCCTACGGAAGAAGAAGAAAAGATCAAAAGAAAAGAAAAAGAAAATGAAACAAAGAAGGAAAGAAACAGAGGAAATCCAAAACGAAAGAAAAAGAAAGAAAAGGAGGAGAAGGAAACCGCAGCTTAAGTATATATATATATAAATCCAAAGTCAAAGGGACTTGTGGTCAACAAACCCAACTGTCAGACTTATCCTTCGCAATTATCTTATATAATAAATATAGTAATAAAATAATTGCAACATGGATCTTCTTAAATTTCTTGTTGACTAATTGTCTCGGAAAATTTTAATCCAAAAATAAGGAATATCCCATTTAAACAAAATAGCACGGTCTAAATTTTTAATAGTAAATCGAATAATATTATTATCGTATAAGATCAAATATTCAGACAACATTCGGACAAGGAATTTATAAATAAAATCTTTAATTAATACTGTTTAGAGTAGATTCATAATTGAATAAAGAAAAATTAATTTAAAAGAAGTTTATACTTAATTTGATAAATAAAATAAAATAAAAAATCAAAATAATAATTAAAATTATCAAAACAATTTAAGAAATCAGAAATCGGAAATTTTTCGGAGCTCACATTTGCAAACAGAGAAAATTGTGTTAAAGAGATAATAAAAATAGCCACTAAAAGTTTAATTAAGTATGAAATTGATCACTTTAAAGTACATGTACTAAATTAAGTATTCATGCAAAGTTTGGGTACTAAATAGAACATTTATACTATGTAAAAATATTCCAGTGGAGAAATTTTGCCTAAGTCACAGTATACATCTCTCCAAAATAGTGTGTCATAAGCACACAAGAGAAGAAGGTTTTAATAGATAATTTTCTTTAATGCTTCAACAATTAAGTACATGATGTATGTCATGATATGTACATGATTAAACATCTCTTTTGGTGTAAGTAGGAAAATAGATACTAGGCCAACCTGGATGATGATCTTAAGTTCCAATCACGACCATTACGAAATATTTAGAAGAACAAAAGATTTGCTCTTGATCTTTAGAAGAAATGAGGAAGTAGCTATTAAAAGATATATACGATGCTAGTTTCTAAACATGTCAAGATAATCCAAAATTGTAGCACACTAAGGCTGTGCATTGATAAGGGCATATTATATTCACTTTTCATTATATGAATCATGCTAAATTATTATTAATTTCATAGAAATCATAAGGAAATGATACTTAAGTATGTTTTTTGTGATAATTCAAATCTTTAAGGTCTTATATTACAAATACAAGCAATTGAGTGGACTTTAATGCAAATATGAAGAAGTGGAGAATCAACGCCGACCATTTCAGCATGTAAGCCATCTGCCTACATTGAAGGCCAAACAAAGGAAGCAAAGCTACCAGCCTTCAATAACAATTGGAATCAGCCTCTAGCAAAAAACATTCAACGTCGGTAAAGTGAGATTCAATGCCTTCAGCCTTTTTGCTTCAAAAATCATTTCTAATTTGTCAAGGCTGGCCAATTGAGATTCAAAGCTACCAGCCTGGGTGCCAGCTTATGTCCCTATGAGTCTTTTGATATAAATACTCTTCTTGTGGATCTTGTTGCAAGGAAGGAAGAACCATAGATGAAATTTGAAGCTTATTTCTTTACTCCTAAATAGAATTAGAGTACAGAACAATAGGAAATTTTCTTTTTTATTATAATTCAGGATTCTACACCAAGATTAAGTGGATGATATTATTTGAACATAGATTTGACCATGTGATCCCTATGCAAGGAGATTTCATTTCTTTTTCTTTAGTTTCATGTTATGGATCATATCCAAAGCTTTCTCATTATGCTCTTATTAATGGTTTTGAGTTATGGATTTGGATTATCTAGTTGATGTTTATTGCTATTGATTGACTCTTTGTTTATATTCAAGTTATTGATGCTAATTCACTGAGCATGTATTTTGGATAAATCTTGGAATACATATTAGATGCAATTGGGAAATTCCTTTCTAATCAGTTCTGTGATTAGCTAATTTGGATAACAAATCACATAGGGATATGGATTTTAATTCAATTAGGGTTTAGGAAAAGAAAATATTATTTAATTAATCATTTTCCTAGGAATAGGGAAAATTGGTTGGTTAATTTGGGATAATTACTTTCTTTGCGAAAAGGAGTTTTTGCCTGGTGTCAATTGATTGAAAACACTAAACCCATTATCAATTTGGATTTACAAGCATATTTTGGACTATAACATACATTCAATTCATCTACAGATCTTTTGGCTCTAAACCTAATTCAATTAGAGGTGTTGGTTTCCCGAATTCTTTGTAGGTTAGTTTTATCTTAAAAATCCAAAAACAATTTTGATTTTCCTAGCTACCTTTAGGACTAATACAACTGAGAGCTAGTCCTCACTCATTATGGACACGACTCAATACTCACTAAAATTTTATTACTGCATATGCACTCGGTACACTGGCCAATAAATATTTGTGCTTGTAAATGAAATTTAAAAAGAGCTTAAAAAGAGTTTTAAAAGGATACATTAAAAAAAAAAAAAGCATGATCATGCTTTTTGCCTAAATAGCTCGTTTATTTAACACAGGAGTTTCAAACAAGAAATATTAGCAGATTCAATAGTGGCTTAAGGGTATATTATGGTTTTTGAAGCAAATAAAGACACCAAAATCATAAATTTTATCGCTAATGTAAAAGTGATTTAAAACATTGTTGGTCCAATTACTTCATATTAAGATAACGATCCAACTATAATACAGGCTAAGAAACTAAAATCTCATAAATGAAAACAATATCCTGCTTGGACTTACACAAAAAAATCATGACGTTAATGTTATTTTTTAGATACATTATATTGATGAAACCTAAAAAAAATTGAAAATAATAAGAAGAAGATTTCTTATATATGCTTTTGTCTTAAAAAGAGTTTTTGCTTTCTTATATATTATATATATATATAATAGAGAGAGAGAGAGAGAGAGAGAGAGAGGACACTAGCATACCTTGCAACCGTAATGTATGTGCATAATAGAAAAAATTATCTATAATATAGATAATCTTTTTATAAAAAAAGAAAAAAATTCTAAATTAAGTAATGCATGAGGAGAACATGTGGTTAACAAAAGAAATTATGGGTGAAAAAAAAGAATGTGGGATAAACAATATCGTAGCATGTAAGGATGAAAGAGAGATTAATGAAGAAGAGAGGAGGAAATGTGTAAGGATTGACATGGCTAGATATATATATATATATATATATATATAAAGCTAAGCATGTTCAGTCCCAGCCACATGTCATCCTGCAGTATTAGATGCAAAGCAGTCTTTAAAAAAGGAGTTTGTATAAAATGTTGGTCTAAATATGTCATAAGAACCATTTCAAAAATTACTCATTAGGAGTAGCATAAAACTTACTATTACAAAAGCTTTGTTGTCCTATCAAAACACAATAGAAAACTTTATACATGTATATTACATGTCAAGGCTTGAGATCAAGCCTTAACAAAACATATACAAGTTGAAAAGTTTTTAATAATTAGATTGTCCACTAGTCTATTACAAAATGAACATCATCAAGACCGGGGTTCTTAGTCCTCCCACTCGCCAAGATGTCCTCAAAATCAATCCCATAACCCAACTAAGAGTAAAACTAGTCCTCATCAACACCTAAAATTAGAAATCATAAGCTAAAGGCCCAGTATGCAAGTAATACAAGCAAATACTAAGTGACAAGCACACTTAGACTAAATGCAATGCAACAACCAATAATATAATTTCCTTTAATTACGTAAACCAATCAACACTGAAGTGTTCAAACTCCCATTTCAATCCTAGGGAACCTTGGGGTCTTGAGTAACAACAGCGACTCAAGGAATTTATATAGGTAGCCCGAACACATGTTTCTCTTATATCTAACTGAAAACAAATAGTAGCTTCCTCTAGAGTTCACAGTTATTTCTCATCTTTACTTAACTTAATTCATAATGCCACTTAGTTCAACCGGTTTCATAAACATGAACAAAATAATATTATTTCTTCTTAAGAATAAGTAAATTTTATATTGATATCAACTACCCTTTGAGCCACTTATAAACGTCATTGCATCATGACAAGGGTGGTCTAAGTGCCTAACTACCATGTTAATCTCGTTAACAGGGTTGCCACTCCTCATACTGGATTGAACGGCACACACACACAACCAATTCAAACATATTTAGGCCGTCTTTGATATTAATTGATTCAAGAATGCCTAATATAACAACCATCAATCAAGCTACTGCGTACCTGAAAAATCTGCTATATTAGTCAAATGATCAACAGACAAATTCAAGTGATAGAAAAAATATGCAACATAAATAAATAAATTCAATTCATATAAATCTCAATATTAATAACAATCAAAACCAAGTTCTTTAATTACTATAAAGCTTAAATAAAACTCATATTTAATTATAACTTAACATTTATAGATATATCTGTATAACATTCTATTATTTTAAATTTTGAAACAAACTGAAGGTTGAGGGCATCTTAGAAAAGGTTACGGGGTATATTGCTACAAGAAAATCATATCACGCCTCAACAAACTAAGGGTTACGTGCTGCTACAAAGCTCATAGCTTGTGTCACAGGCACATTGAGGGCTCAACATTAGACCACGACAAAAGTTGTGCTATAATACTTAATTTTATTTTTAGGCATGACATCTTTCAATGTCTATCATGGGAATGTCGAGGGCTCAACTTTAAGTCACGACAGATACTAGCATCAAAATTTACCCCTTGAAACTTACCCTAAGTTTATCTTGATCTACCTCGAGGGCAAAACTAAGTCGTGGCATCAACAACAAATGGAACAACCTCTAAAACAACTATATCTCACTACAAGCTCTTCCAGAATCATTACTAGCATCAAAATACGTACATAGACAACTCAACACAATAACTTCTAGCAACGTACTGATGCAACATGAGACTTATCTTCTTAAACCAATCTCTAGATGATCATAAGAGCTTAGATTAGATTATAGTGAGAAGCACAATTAGATATGAATGGTCATGTTTTACCCATGTTTTTTGAGTGGCATAACTTCAAAGGCTCGATGAGAAACACAACTAAAACATCACCTCATGTTTTCCTTTGAAAACAAGGCATATATATATAGATATATAGATATCAAAACTTAAATATCAAATTTTACTTCCATCATCTTTATAAGCCCTGGAAAATTTCAGTAAATAATTTCAAGATGAATTTAAAAAATAAACCCTAAAAATCACTCCAAATTAAAACCGAATTTCAATTAGTCCAAAAACACGAACGAATTCAGAAACTTCTTAATCTTGAAAAAATGAAAATCTTTAAAAATAAAATAAGAACACAGTGGTCTTCAAATTCAAAACCACGACGTACGAAAAATTCCATATTTAACTCTGACTTATAAAATCGGGTAATATAAAGCCCAAAAACAAACTATTAAAAAGTAAATAATGATTGACCTTCAGAAATAAAACTCAATTCAAGAATTCTGAAAACATTAAGAGATATTAAATACTTACAAAAATAAAATTTAAAATAAATTTCTCAAATTAAATATGTTATATAAACATAAAATATCAGTTCCCAAATTGGCAAGGATCTGAACCGAAAAATCACCGAAACCCTAAGTGGAATACAATAGCTTAAGTCCGGCAATCTAGCGCCCCTAACCCTAGAGGTCGAGGTGTAGTTTAAAGATGTAGAATAGCCCATAGTAATATAACTTTGTTTAAAAATATCAATTGGTAAATTTTTTACCTATTTCAAACCCGTTCGAATACAAACTTCGAAAAGCGTGTGCTGGGGCTCGAGATATAAAAAATATACCAATAGTACCGTTAGACTCGTAATTTCATAAAATTTCCAAATATATCAGTTATATAATTTTTCGGGTTATAAAAGTTACAGTTATAACTTTTTATCGTGTTTCTATTATTACCGGTAATTGATTAGTCTTTTGCACTATTCATTTTTATTTCATTACAAAATTTTATTATTCTTTTAAAACCCTATATTTTTAGATAAGTATTTTATATGTTATAAAAAATTTTGTTTTTCTAAAATTTAGTTTTTCGGGTCTTTACGGGATCAGATTCTGTTTAAGACCCGATACTAAAAATAAAATAAATTAATTTAATAATTAAAAATATTTTTATTTTCATAAAATAATTTTTTAGAATTTTTTGGGTTATAAAAATATTATTTATAGCCTATATTCGCATATTTTGATCATACGGTAACATAATTATTAAAATACTAAAATAATTCAAATAATTATTTAATTATTAATTATGAAAAATATGCTACAAATATTTGGAATAATTTTTCTAATTTTATTTTATTTTATTTATTAAGAAAGTACTTTTACAACCATACTTCAAGTACACCTTACACATATCACTTTCTTTTCACTTCAATCTTTCTACACATTATTCCAAACTTCATGGCAGATTTTGACCTTCTTTATGGCTGCCATTTTCCTTTATTTACTCATATTTTGACTAAATTAATTATATTCTACTCCTTCTTAAAGAAGCTACACATACACATTTATTACACAATTCAATTTTGAGTCAAATTTCAACAAAATTCACTCTCTCTCCTCCTTATTTCACTGCAGCATGGGCTTCTTTGGCTGCCCTTGTTTTATTTTTTTCTCTCATTTATTCATTAAAACACTCATTTTCTCTCTCTCCTTCATTTGCTCACTTTCCCTCTTTCATTCTTTAGCTTTTCTCTCTCATTTTCCTCTCTTTTCTTCTTCATATTGTTCTTGTTTCCTCAAGAACACAACCTGCCCCTATCTCTTCCATTAGCTTCACCCATATTTCTTGAAGATTTCTAAGCAAATCTTCATCTCAAAGCCTCCATAGGTGATATAGGTAAAGTGTAATAAAGGTTTCATGTGTCAAATGACCTTCCATAAGCTTAAAAGCTTAGGATGATGATGCCAAAATGAAACACTCCTCCCCTCCACTTTTATTATCTTGTATTATAATTATTTTCTTGTTTAAAGTTGATATATATTGCAGATGTAACTTTTTGTAGCTTTGATTTTTATTTATGCCATATATCTTGCTATTTACGTTATTATTTTTGTTATTTCTTATGATTTATACATAGATCCATCATCCACATGTATTCATGTACTTATAACTAGTTTAGAAAACTAGATCTAGAGTTTTGAGTTCATAAAATGCATTAGACTTTATTTTATGTTCATGGATGACTTGTAGTAGCATGATAATAGTAGAAATGTTTTAGAAAACTCAAGATCTATTTTATTTTCAACAAAAATAACTTTTGAAAATTCGGATGAAAATGGAACCATATTTAGAAAAGTTGTTTTTCAACTTCAAAATGTGTATTTTTCATTTAAAATGAAGGGCTTAGGGTATAATAACATAAATGAAAGATTTTGATGAGCAAAGTTTAGATCTATGAGTTTAAAGTTTACTTTCATGGGTTTCATTTAGGTGTATGTTCATATTATGTATAGATCTTAGATTTGAACTTAGACAAAAATTGTGAAATTCGTATTTTGGCAAAACCCCTATTTGAAAACCACTTTCCAAGTGTCAAAACGTAATTTTTACTTAAGAAAATGAAGGCTTAATATATGTATATCATCAAGACTTCTTTTTACAAGAATCTAATGTGATTTTTAAAAGTTATTTTCAAAATAAAAATTCTATTTTCAGATTTTGGCCAAGCATATTTTAAAACATGTTTTTCACTCAAAAATGAAGTTTTTATTCAAGATATGAAGGGCTCTTAGGATAGGATATGTAAGGAATGGATTTTCATAAGTTTAGATAGATTTTATCAAAAGATATATCCAAAAATGAATTTTGTAAATTCGGATCCCAATCAAAACCAATTTTTAAAACCCATTTATCCACTCCAAAACTCATGTTTTGTGTGAGAAATGAAGGGTATAGATAATAGGTATCTTTAAGGAATGATTTTTACAAGTTAAAATGAGTTTAAGTATGAGTAATGTGTAAAACAAGTAATGGAATTAAAATGAAAAATTTTGAGTTAGTGATCAATTGTCAAATTCGTAATTTGAGATGATGCATATGTAATCACTTAGTATTTGAGCTCAAATTGCAAGTTTTATGTGTTAAATGAAGTCCTTAGGCAATAGATGTAGTGAAGCTTCAAATTTTGATGCATTAAACAAGTTTTCTCATGAGAAAAATGCAAGAAACAAAATTTTCCAAAATTCGGATTTTTGTGAAAAGCTTTTTAAAAACATATTTGCAAAGTGAAAAATGTAAATTTTCTGTAAGAATGAAGTCCTTAGTGGTTATGTATGATTGAGCCCTAATTTTCTAATATCAAATGATTTTTACTTAAAGGAATCACTCAAAAACAATTTTTACCAAATTCGGATTTTTTGAAATCAACCCCACTTGAAAACATGTTTACAAAGTGTAAAATGGAAATTTTTATGTAGAAATGAAGGTCCTAAGTAATATTTATAATGAAGACTCAATTTTAACAAAAATAATTATATTTTCTTAAGTAATAAATCCAAAACAAATGGAAATGATCAAAGTTATAAAACTAGATTTTTCATAAGTAGTTGTTATTATGGTCTTGCAAGATAAAAAGTAATAAAATTTTTTTAGCAAAAATCATCAAGATCATGCATACATTAAGCTCATCTCATGTCATTCATCTTAGGAAATCATTTTATTGCATGTATAGCCAATTTATATAGTAGGAACATTACAAACATTTACAAAACTATTTTTCGGAGTCGGAAACCGTTACTGATCAGATCTGATCCCTTGTTGAGACCTAAATGTTTTCAAAACTTGAAAATAATATTAGAAATAGATAGATCTTTCGAAGTAGATAGAAATCGATATATAATTTGCGAGATTCCGAGTTAAAATGACCAAGTTATTGCCGTTTTAAGTTGGAATTCCCGCTTAGGATGAGAATTTCGAATTTGATAGTTCTTATAAGATCGTTTAGATTAGTTTGAGTTGAAATACTTATTAGAGTATTTCTTCCTTTTTAGGAGATCCTGAAATTGACGATTCCCTACCACCGAATTATTATTACTAGAAGACAGTGATCCACTGGCCGAGTGAGTTTTCTCCTTGTTTTGTTACCTTGATTGTGCTTGTAATTAGTTGCATTAGAATTATAGGAATAAGATAAAAAAAAATCGATATGAATGGGGATGGGATATATGATGAGACTATGATGAATGTATGCCAAGGAATACTAAAGCATATCGAAATCATGATTCGATTGGATAACTGCACTGTTCATATTCTTTCTGTTATGTGTATGATATTGGCTGGTCACTCTAAAGAATGCATAAATATTTTGACCTAACAAAAATTAAAGTGGTCATGCATCGCATCAGACATATTGCATTGGTAGCATGCTACTCCTACGCAGGTCGATCGGTATGGTCCGTTAGTGCCTCGTTTAGATAACGAGCCCGGTACCAGAGCTTATTCAGGGATACTAAGGCGCATGTGGATGCATTCCTTGGATGAGCCTTGCCGAGTCGAGTGCTAAGAGCCGAGGGCTTGGGGACTAGATGCGGTCGTGTAGACTTCAATACCATTCCTAACCCAAGATATGGAGGGCATAAATCCATTCTGTGTATGGGTTCCGGATACCCATGCATAATTGCTTGCTCACGTGTTTGTTCATGCATAGCATATAATTGATTATGACTTGCTTGTTATGGTACGGAACTAAGGGAATTCTCACTAAGCTAGTGTAGCTTATACCCTAATAGTTGTTTAAATGAACAGGTTATCTCAAGAATGCAAAGTGGGGACCAAATTGGTTGGAGCCGGGAATGACTCGGGGATTTCAGCAATGAATAAGAATGTTTGAAGTTATCAGCTAGATTTTTATGATTTGCCTTGTAATATTTTATGTAGGGAAGTTGTGGACGAATGTATTTGAAGTTGAATGATTTGTATTTTGAAGTATAGTGATTCGTATATGAAGTATAGTGATTTGTATCGAAGGTATAGTGGATTGTATTTCCTTTACATTGTTACTCAATTGTATCAACATAAAATGTATTATTCCGATGTGTCTCCTTTATGTGTTAGATGCTTTGTACATAGTATGGAAGCCTTCGTGTAACCGAGGTGGTCATTCTTAGGCTTTAATATTGTGTACGGCGGACTACCACGTTTAGGGTACCCTTCGGGGTGTGATAATCTTACACTAATCAACATATACACTTCACATTACTAAACAGACATAAACTTCACACTCCTTTATCAAACAACATCCACTTCAATAGCACAACATCCCACAATTACACCAATTTTCCTATCTATTAAAACATCTATAACACTTCGTACACTCCACATCTGCAACATCAAGAATTTATTTAACCCAATAAACCACATAAATCATCAATACTTCGTTCAACTCTTCATAAAGGCATTAAAACAGGGGTTTCACATTCTTGAAGAAAACAAATGAAAAGATAATCTTATATGCATGTAGAACTTTACCTCAAATGATCTTAACTCGTAAATGAAAACTTGATGGTGATTTTGACGAGGGAAGGAAAGAAAAATTAGGTCAAATTTATAGAAAACTTGCCTTCTTGCTCTTGTCAAGAAAACAAATGTTTAAGGTTTGTTTTGGGTTAATATTTGACAAAATAAATTTTGTGATTATCCAATATTTACTTTATTGACTTTTGAGGTAACTAATGATATTTGTTTTTTACATGGGCTTGGGCTTAGTTGATGTATGGGCTTGGTTTTGGTTTTTCTTTTTAACAAAATATGTTTTGAATCTGATTTATTTTAAGAAAAACATGGGCCTTAAATTTACACACAACAGTCAATATAATACCAACTATAAATCATACTAACACATTCCAACATGTAATACAACACAATTAATAAATCATGCCAACATATCATATCTTATTAACTAAATATTTACTACCAATTTCACATTTCAAGCAAACAAAATATTTACATGCAAATAAATTAAGCATAAGGGTTTAAGACACTTCAAAATGATAAGTAGGTGGTGTAGGTTTTGTGTGTTGTTTAAAATGTGAAATGTGAAATTCAAAGCTCAAATTCCACTGATCACTAACCTAGTTTTTCGAATTTATAAATATTTTCTAAACCAACAACTATAGTCTCACAAGGTAAGCGCACTCATCAAATGTAGCATAGTAAATTATTTAGGTCGGTCCCAAGGGAATGATTGGCATTTAGTATACTCTCAATCCTATTAATTGTCTAGCTAAAGAAAGATTTTAGAAGATCAAAAAGGAAAATAAACTAAACTAAGATAGAAATATTCACAAGTGTTTACTGGGCAAAATGAGAAATAAGCCTGTAACTTTTATGAAAAAGATAGCTCAGGGTTACTCCACCAGTTCCTAATCAGAACGATTTCTTAAGGATATTAACTTCTAAAAACTGTTGAAATGGTGTGTTTATGCCATCGGATTCTCTAAATTAAACTAAAGCTTCTCTCGAAGTCAGTAGTTCTAGATCTGGCTAAAACCATTAATCTAAAGTTTCAATTAGATCCGCATAAAGAATAGGAAACTATTTTATAAAAAGTTAACTCAATGAATTTTTTAAACAAGTGATGGAAAGTCTTCACCCATTCCTCGACAAGAGGTAGTTAGGATCGGCTCCATTAGTAACCACAGATCAATTCAATTAAATAATCTCTCGATCTATTCAATTGAAATCAATCGTGGATCTAAAAGAATGCTCCATTCCTTCAAAAACCACAAGTTAAATTCAAGTCACTAATTACAAACACCCAATCACTTTTACTTGAAAGAGCATTTAAAATCAAACTAAATCAAGAATTGGATTCGTAATCCCTAAGCTATAGGAGCTTATTTCTCCATGGATTTATCAAAATAAGCTTAAATTAGAAGAATAAAAAAACTCAAAAGATGAGTCAATTAATTGCTAAAAAATTCATAGAAATTACAAACATTGGGTTAAATTGATTTTACCCATAAAACAAAAGATATTTTTTAGTAAAAAGAAATGGAAATTCTTTTACCCAAAAATCATTTAGAAATCTACTCTACGTTAATACTGATTTACACTGTTGGTACATACCTTACAATGCATGCTTTTATGTTTAGTTATAGACTACTAGGTAAAAAAAGCATGGCCATCTTTATTTGACATGTAGCAGATTCGACAGATCCTTTCTAATAGAATTTGGTAACTTTTCACGTGCGTATATGATCTGTGAAAACACTCGTCGAGGGTCGCATGCTTTATTGGTCGAGGCTTGTATTTAGCAAGATCATGCTCGACTTCAGGAAATTCCTAAGTAAACTCTGCGTTTTTGTCCATTGCTCTATCGAGGGTAAAATTGAGAGAGTTGAGGGTCGAAATGTTGAGGGCCGAGGAAATCTTGTTGAAGAATTGATCTGGCGGCACAATTATCGAGGGTTGAGTTTTTAGACTCGACTTTGAGGCTCTATAATGTATTTTCTTCATAATGATGCTCGATTGCTTCGACTGAAGTCGATGATCATGTCAAGGGCTTGCATTTGGGGCTCGATAGATCAATTTTTGCTATCTTCTTTCTTTGTTTGGCCTCGGCTATGTCTTTTCAAGGCTCGACTTCTGCATTATTGATTTTAATTATTGTTTTTGCTCCAGATCTGCATTAAAACACTTGTTGACTCTTTGATTGATTCTAAGAGCTTTAAAACAACATTATTTATCAAAAGCATGATTTTTTTGCAGGACTTTATCATAAATTCTTAGCAAATTAAGCTCAAAATTCTGTGAAAAATGTAGAGTAAAAATGAATTATCAATTCTCCCACACATACGCCTTTGCTTATCCTCAAGCAAACAAATTAAAGATCACAAGGCTTTCTTTAAGAAAACAAATCATGAATGGTTTATTTGACTTGAATATCTTAAGCACAAATCATCTTATATTGAAAAATTAATTATCTTTACTGAGTGAAATAAATTTATTTTTGCACAAATCGATTGGCTTATCTAAGTAAATAAGCTTTTACTCTCATTATTTATTAAAGAATTTAAGCAAAAATTATTCAAATGATCAATCAGAGTAAGAAGAAACTCAGTCATCTTTTATCCCCTCATAGATAAAAGTATGTAATCTATTAATCATTTCTCTAACCAGAGTAATCTACAGTGATTGCATATTCATCAGATCATCATCTGAATCTTTTTTCCTTATTTGTGCTTTTTATTCCTTAATTTTATTCATTATCTATAGCTTTAGAGGGACGGGGTGTTGCCTGCATCTTTTCTTTACCTCTGGATAGGATGTTGCCCGCATCTTTTCCCTCTTTTTTTTTTTTTAGGCTTTTGAAATTGAAAGAGGGGACAAGAAGTTGCTCTTCTGCGGAACCAACCCAAGCCCATTCCAATTTTAAGCACAAATTTCATTTTTAATTTTGCTGTTTTGTTTTTAGTTAATATGCACAAAGAAAAATCATCAAGTTATGATTATCATTTAATCATTCACCATAAATTAAATCGACTCTCAAAATGGCTAATTTGAGAAACATATTAATCATTTAAGCTTTTATAAGAAGATTGAGTAGCCTTACTAGAGACCTTAAGCTAATTGTAACTTTAAAATTCTAAACTAAACAATGAGTAAAACTACTCCACATAGATACTGTCAGTTGATTTAATAAAGTAAAAATTGTTCAGTTTCGAGATAGTTTCATAATTCATTTAACTAAGTGATTTTTTTCGAAAAAAAAAATTGTCAAATTTTAACCATTTCATTGAATTCTTATGGATTTGTGTGGGAAACTTGATCTATATCAGTGCATACTCTATTCATGTAATTCGTTGAGTTATTAGACCTATTTATCTTGTTTAACCCTCCCTTACATTTAAGTCAAACATTGTTCGCAATGTTTATTAATTATTATATGCACAGATAGGGAGTTTCAATTCTATTAAAGCATAATTAAAAAGAACTTGAGAAGTTAAGAAAACTTCTCTCTGGTATAAGCTCGAGGGCCAACTTAGTTTGTCGAGACCTATTAAGTCTGTGATTCACAAACAACTTGGCAAAAAAAACATGCTATTATCAAGGCTTAATCAAGGCCTCGACAGAGTTATGGACAAAAATTTAAGCATAAAGAAATGGAAAATAAATAGAAAGAATAAACAAGAATCTGGAAAAAAAAAGTGCATTTTATTGAATGAATAAAAAAGAATAAAGAATGATTGTACAAAAATTACAAGAATATAAAAAGAATAAAAAAAAATCCTAAATCTAGAACATTAGAGGATTTCTAGTGGTCTATTCCTAGCTAATATTTGATTTTTTGTTGAATTCAATCCCTCTTCTTCTTCTTGGCCTAGGAAAGTCCTCATACGGGTCTCTACCTCTTCCTCTTCTTCCTTGTCGTCCACCCCTATTATTATTCCTGCCTCTACTTGGTTGATTAGTTATACCTCTACTTCTATCAACAAATCTTCCTCTGCCCCTTTCATTAGCCCTACCTCTACCTCTGCTGGCTTGAATTTTAAGGGCTTCATTGGTAGGTTCTGGTGGAGGACTTAATTCTTTATTTTTCTGTGCTGCCCTTTCTTCTCTATCTAGTTCTTCTTGCAATCTTTGTGCAAGGGCAACATCACTCTCTAGCTGAGCCAATCTCTGTTGCTTGGCTTCTTCTTCTCTCCTTCTCTCTTCTTCATCATCACTATAAAAGAGGCTATCATCATAGAGATCCTTATCATCTTCAGCCATTTCTTCTATTCCCTGAAGAGCTTCTATAATCTCTGGTTGGGATGATTTAGTTACTAGTTGTGGTAGAGTTTGAAGTCGGGCTTCTGCTTTCTTTTTCTTTTCAGCCTCCATGGCTTCTGTTAACCTTTCAACTTCAATCCCAGTAACATATGATTTTATTTGATAAAATCTTTTTGTTTGCTCGTTTGATCTCTTATGGGATTCATCAATCCTCTTGTTATTTTCTTCGCTCATCATCTTCTTCTCCTCCCTTGTGGCTTCCAACAACTAATTTATTTTGAGGGAGTCCTCCTCATCTTGAAGAGTATCTATAGGAAGTTGTTACTGCTGTTGTTGTTGTAGAGCACCATGAGTCACTGGGGTTTCTGATTGAAAATTCCCCTCTTCATGGTTTGTGGCTGCTTCTATTTCGAGGCATGGAGGATAAAAATTTTCAAGTTGATCCCATGTTGGAGTATGTTCCTCAGGGATTCCTTGGCGAAAGCACTCTGCTGGGCCGACACTGACACTGAGAGACGAAAGCTAGGGGAGCGAATGGGATTAGATACCCCAGTAGTCCTAGCCGTAAACGATGGATACTAGGCGCTGTGCGTATCGACCCGTGCAGTGCTGTAGCTAACGCGTTAAGTATCCCGCCTGGGGAGTACGTTCGCAAGAATGAAACTCAAAGGAATTGACGGGGGCCCGCACAAGCGGTGGAGCATGTGGTTTAATTCGATGCAAAGCGAAGAACCTTACCAGGGCTTGACATGCCGTGAATCCTCTTGAAAGAGAGGTGTGCCTTCGGGAACGCGGACACAGGTGGTGCATGGCTGTCGTCAGCTCGTGCCGTAAGGTGTTGGGTTAAGTCCCGCAACGAGCGCAACCCTGTGTTTAGTTGCCACATCTACTAAAAATGGCTCTATGTTTGTTTCTTGTATGGTTACTACTTCCTCTATTATTTCTATTCTTAATATGGTAGCTTCATTGGATTCTTTATTAACAGGTTTATCATCTGCTGCCATCATTTCTTCCAAACCAGCCTCTTGTACAACCTTTTAAACTAAATTACTCAACATACTTAGGTTGTATTCACTATCAAAGTGTTCTTCTTGATGAACAGTTGGAGCATATACTAAAACTAGCTCCACTGTTATCTCTTATATTTAGCTGGTAGTGTTGGAACTTCATCCAACTCTGAGTTTATTGGAAGGATCATTCTCCTTCTCTTTATTATTAGTTGATGTGTTCTCTTCTTCCTTTTTATTTTATATAAAACCGAAGATGGTTGCACAGTCTCCATTGTTGGTGGTTGGGGTGAAAGAATAGGTCGGGGTTGAACAACGGCTTTATTGTCCTTAGAAATGTTCTGAGTATGTGACTCAGCCAATTGTTGTATTGGTTATGTGTTTGGGGTGATGCGTAAGGTTCTATATTTACAGGGGGTAAGTGTATTGTGGTTTCAAGATTTTCTATGTATGTGGGTTCACTGTATGGCATAGGTGAGGTATGTGGATATGGTGATGGTAGTCTGGCATCATTGTCATCATCATCATCAAGAGGATGCGACTCTGCCAAATTATGGTATGGAGAAGGTGATTTGGATGTTGTGGGTTGTGAGAGTAGTCTTAAGACTACATCTAAAATGTTAGATGTCATCCTTTCAAAATCATCTATACCCTCTTTTGCACTCTTTTCTAATTTAGCAAGCTTCCCTTTCAGTTCAATAACCTCATTTTCTAACCTGCAGAAGCTTGCTGAAGAGGGTTGTGTAGCTTCTGATGCAGAAGCTTCAAGTCGTGTTAGGGGAGGTTCTTCTTGTGAAGGGGGAATATGTGACTCAGAATCTTGGTTTTTAGCTGCTGTAGCTGTTTCTTGAGAAGGCTGGGGCTCAACTAGTGGGTCGGGGTCCACCCTATATTCTACTATTATACCTACTTCTCCTAGTTTTCATTCTCTAAAAGCCTTCTTTTGAAGCTCCTTATATTTGCATATTAAGTCAGTTGGTCCCTGTTCTAGCCACATTTCAAAATTCCTCAGGATTCTTGTGATCAAGCCACCAAGAAATATTCCTTTACAATTCAATGTGGCTTGATATTTGAGCCTATAGGCTACCAATAACCCTACATTTATCCTTATTCCCCTGACTATGCTGATAATGGGGCGCAGCTCTGCTTCAGAGACTGTTGACCCTCCTTCCAACTAAGAAAAAATGCTCTTTATCAGCATATAGTGCAGCATCCACTATAAACCCCGGTTTTCCTAGTAACTAAATAAACTTCGGAAATCGAAAAAAACCCTAAACCGGATTAGTTTATGCTTGAAAGGGAAACCTAGGGACCCTGGATCCGGCTTTTCTTTGATTTCAACTAAAAGAATTTTTGTAAAATAAATTAATGTGGAATATTGTTCTAAAGTATAATTCAAACCATAAAAAAACTGTTTTCAAAAAATTTTCTATTCCAGGCCTTCCCGAGACCTATTATGAAAAAGAGGCCCCAGAACTTCGAATTCGAAAAATATTCCGGAATACTTAGAACCAAAATTCAATGATGATTTTAAAAATATAAATTTTATAATTTTTCGGTTTATAAAAATTACAGATATAGCCTTTTTCTCGTATTTTCTTTACTACTGATAAAGTAATTATCTTGTTTACTATTCATTACTATTCACAAGTACAACCTACACTCATAAGCTATACCCTAGTCTTACATCCTTACATATACTCAATTATATTTTCTTTTCCAACGAAAATTTGTCTCTTAACAAATTATTAAATTTAATACTTTTTATTACATAAATTACAAAACAAAACAATTTCAACTCACTCTCTCTCTCTCCTCTCAATCCAAAATAGGCGCACACCCTCCCCCATTTTGCCTTAATTGTTTTCCTTTTTATAATTAAGACAAACCCTATTTTACTTACTATATAATATCTTTTATGCCTCTCTCTCTCTTTCATTCATTTTTCACTTTTCAAAAACTCACAAACTCTCTCCATTTTTTTTTCTTTGGCCATGGCACTCAAACCCACCACACACACTCTCACAAGTTCAATTTCTTCCTCATTTTCCTCTTGATTCAAGCTTTCTAGGGTATGGATCTTTACTTTCCTACATTAAATCTTGTAATGGCAAGATTATTCATGAGTGTTTTCATGTTAAAGTCCAAATGAGCACTTGCTAGGGACAAGAAAATGCTACTACATGAATATCAAGCCATCACAAGAGTAGATCTTGTGTTTAAATGAGTTTTTGTTGGATGATCTTCATGTTCATACATATAATAGTAGAGTAAAAGTAGAGATCATGCATAAAAATTCATGTTCATGTTTTTAACTTCATTTCATGCATCATAAGCAGTAGATCTAGCTTTTAAATGCTTATACCATACTTGACATTTATGATCTTGTGAATATTTGGCGTGTTAATGCATTAATGATCATAAAGGTTTTATCTTATGCATATAAATGTTGTAGTTAGTAGATCTTTAGTTGGATGAGATAAGGAGCTTAAAAAGGTAAAAGTTTTGTTGAAATATTCAAACGAAAATTCGGATGATTTTAAAACCATGCATTAAAAACCCTTTTATCAACTCCAAAAATTGTGTTTCATATGAAAAATGGAGAGTATTGGTAAAAGATATCATCAAGTAATGATTTTCATGAGTTGAAATGAGATTTGCTAAGTAGAATAGGTAAAATAAGAGTAGAAATAAGATATGAATTTTGAGTTGCTAGTTAACTTAAGAAATTCGTAATTTTGGAGTAATGCCATGAAAACACCAATTTTTCAACTCAAAATGAAAAGTTTTATTTAAGAAATGAAGTCTTTAAGGAATAGGCACAATAGAGCCTTAAATTTTAATTTGTTAAACAATTTGTTTCTAAAAAAAATCATTCAAAACAAATTTTTCAAAAATTCGGATTTTGGAATGACCCCTAATTGAAAACATGTTTCTAAAGCATAAAATGGGAATTTTTATGTAGAAATGAAGACTCTAAGTAATAGATATAATGAAGAATCAATTTGTATAAGGATAATTAGATTTTCTTAACAAAAATTCCAAAAACAAATGGAAATTATCAAAGTTAGGAAACTAGTTTTCTTAAAAGTAAATAGTCATGGAGTCTTACAAATAAAAAGTTTCTTAAATTTTCGTTTAGTAAATATTGTCAAGAGCATGCATACATCAAGTTCATAACATGCCATTCATGATAGGAAATCATCAATATTGCATGTATGGTTGATCTATATTCTAGAAACATTACAAACATTTACAAAACTATTTTTCAGAATTGGAAATTTCTATAGATCAGAACTGATCAGAATATTTCGTGACCTAAACATTTTCAAAACTTGAAAATAATATTAGGAATAGATAGATCTTTCGAAGTATATAGAAATCGATATATAATATGCTCAATTTCGAGTTAAAATGAGTTAGATATGACCATTTATGTTAGGACTTTAACTTAGGCGAAAATTAACGAACTTAGTAAATAGAATTATTAAGTTTATTAGAACTTTATCAGAAATACTCATTTCGGGTATTCCTTGTACTTAGGTGATTTAGAGGACAGATTTCCACTCCCCGAGGACTACTAAGACTAGTGGATTTCTCTACATGGCCGAGTGAGTTCATTTCTTAAATAGTTGTGCTCATGTATGTGCTTGTAATCGTAGTGGTATTAGAATTAGGAAAAGATAAAATTATGATGAGTTGTGACTTAATCTTGATTGAATGAATAATAAGTATATCGAGACGAGACTTGTTGTAAAATCATTGTATGAGCTAGTATAGACTTGGATTGTCTGAAATTATCTATGATCGCATTTAATCAACATAATTAACATGTCACGATTATATGAATAAATTGTACATGCATATCACGTATGAGTCACATTGCATTGGCTAATATACCTTTGGTGAGACAAAAGTATATTAGCGGAAGGTGAGGGGGCTTATGTTAACATTAAGGATATGAGATCGCTTAAGTTAATGGAAGTGGGGTAGGCACTTAAAACTACCACAATAAAACAACAGAGGTTGTATAATTAAGAGAAAGAGATCGGGATTATGGTTGCATGACTTAGACCATCCCAACCCCGAATGGAAGGCGTAAATCCATTCACATATGGCTCCCAGAAAGTCATATGCTTATATGCTCATGTGCTTGTGCATTTCATATGGTTGTTAATAACTTGTCTGTTATATACTGTTGTTAAGTATTAAATATTTGGGAATGAATCACACTAAGCTCATAAGCTTATACCCCAATAGTTTTGTTGCAGTGTTCCCATTTTTGGGTCATTCCGAGAGGATACTTCTTACAATTTTATCTTTTGGATTAAGGAGCTTTTGAAGAAGTCGGGACCTAGTTATAGGTGTGGACTTCTAGGAAAATCTCTTTAACATAAACTTTAATGTTTGTCAGATGGATTTAGACTGGATAGAATTCTATTATTTTGGCGGGGCTATGCCCTTGACTTTTGTAAAGACTTAACTTATTTATCTTGTTGTGATTTCTATTCTTAATGCTATTATATGCCTTCTTAACACTATTCGATTCAAAGTGTGATCCTAAAAATTATGCAAGTGTACCTTACACTCGATATGTAAACTTATGGGATGACTAAGGATGTCATACTTAAGTTTAAATATCGAGTATGAGGTACCCTTTGGGGCGTGACATCTACACACTTGTATTCCTAAATTTGGACCCTGTGGTCCTTGAAGGAGCAAATCTTCCTTCAATCTCCTCCTCCAAGAATTTCCTAAAATCTTCTTCAAGTATTTCAAGGGGCAGGTCATGGAAATCTGGTTCTTCCAGATATCTTCATCCTCATACAACCCCATAGCATAAATAAATGTCCTCATTGGGACCTCCCTATATTCTCCAAAAGCACAGAACTTTACTAAACTACTTAAGCTGGGCACTTCCCCTTCCACCTTCAAACTAGCCATAAAGGCCACAGTAGTCCCAGCATATACGTTCTCCTTGATTTCAAACACTTTCCTCCATACAATATCTTCAAAATATCTTAGGAAGTCTTCCTTCATGCCAAAACTTCTTAACAACCCCCGGTTCACTACAGCATTTTCTACAATTTTTTTCTGGGATAAAAATAAATTAAGTCTACCCTCATTAGCAGCAGACATGCTTTCTAGAGTTTGTGTACTTACTTGGAATTGTGTGGGCTATCTTTTTTCTGCCATTTTTCTGCAAGAAGAGATAACAAACATGAGTTCATATTTATTTAAACAATAAAATACACATTTATTATTTCACTAACAGCTTGAGTAATCAGAGACAAACTAGGGTTTCTATAGAACTTAAGGAGTCCGAGAGTAAAACGAAGTTTGTAACTATTTACTAAAGAATAACATTACTTAACAAAATATTTTAAAAAAAAAATAGTTCTTCATTTTGAATAAGCTTATACAGAGAAATTAAAAAACCTTAAAAATACAAAACAATGCTATAATAGTAAAAACTAGAAAATAAAGAAAATAAACAGCATACCTGATATGGTTATGGCTTAAATGTTAGAAGTTTTTTTTTTTTGGTCCCCCGGCCCCCGGGGGGGGGGGGGGGGGGGGGGGGGGGGGGGGGGGGGGGGGGGGGGGGGGGAGGGAGGGCGGGTGCGGCGCGCAGCAGGGTGGGTGGGGGTGAGAGAGATTTTGTTTTCTTGTTCGAGTGCAAGAACAGTGTTTATATCGAATGTAAAATGAACAGTCTTTTTTTCAAAACTTTTCAAGAGCCAAGCCAAAAAACGACAAAACTTGTTATTTTATTCATTTAAGACTAAATAAATAAAGAATAAATGACACTCGACTTAAAAACAAAGTCGCACCTTATTCGAAAAGAATTAAAGAAAGCGAGGGCAAGAATTCTATTATTTTATTCACAAAAAGAATTTAACATTGTCGAGGGTCAAATGCGAGGGCTTGACAATGTGACTCGACTTTTATTCACCTCAAAATTATCAAGGCTGAAACTTGTTCCTACGCAAAACTTTCATTAAGTACTATATAACCACATTCATTAACCATTCCATTCAAACACATGATATAACAAAATTTCATCCATTGCATTCATCATAAAAATTTACACAACTTTCGTCTTAGGACAACCTTCGTCCTATCAATCCATAAATCAAACAAACAAAATGTACTGTAAAAAATAAACAGAAAGGAAAGATGTAGGATAATCATCCTAAAAATCAATCATTCTTGCTTTGATCACGTAGATTGGGTAGGAAACTAAATCCTCAAGAGATTTGGTTGTTTCCTTGATAAGCTCCTAACCCTTGTGGTGGTGGTTTTTGAAAATTGGGTGGGTTCAATTGATTTTGAAAATTGTTGTTACTCTACTGGAAATTTAGATGGTTCCTCCAACCAGGATTGTAAGTGTTGCTCTTTTTTGCTAGAAAAATTGTTTACAAACTCACAACTCTCAGAGGTCATTCCTTTAGTAGTTTGGTCAAGAAATTCAGCAACCATATTCACTTAGGTTCTCCCTACCGACAGATGTTCCACTTTTCTACTTAGAGCCTTAATCTTAGCAGTCAAGTTAGAAACAACATCAAGTTTAAAGACTCTTCCTAATCTTTCCTTCTTGGCTCTTATAGAAGACCATTAGTAATGGTTGTTAGCCATATCTTCAAACAGGTTTAAGCATTCTTTAAGGGATTTGTAATTTAGACTTCCTCTAGCAACTGCATCTATTAATTACCTGGTCCCATAGTTCAATCCATTGTAAAAAGTTTGCACCTGGGTCCATTCAGGCAATCCATGGTATGGGCATCTTGCCAACAACACTTCCATCTCTCGAAAGATTCGTACAATGTTTCAGAATCCATCTGGTAGAATGAAGTAATGTCAGCTCTCAACTTAGCTATTCTAGAAGGTGGGAAATAATCTCAATTTAATTGCATCCTCAGACACATCATTTATTTTGAATGTGTCACAAATCTCAAGAAAATATTGTAGATGGCTATTGGGTTCTTCATCTTGTAAGCCATCAAACTGAACCATTTGCTAAACCATCTAGATTATGTTGGGTTTAATTTAAAAGTTGTTAGCAACAACTCTAGGTCTGTATATGCTAGTATTAGCTCCTTTTAAGTTAGGTCTACAGAAGTCAATCGTGGTTCTAGGTTAGTTCTCCCTATGTTGTTCAATACCCTCCTGAACTTCGCCATGGTCAGTCATTTTTTGTGGTTTGCCTTTTTGACCTATACGCTATGGTTCTGGATCAAATGGAAACAAGAATTTAGATTGACTCCTAGTCATATGCCTATATTTTGTTTGAGAATAAATCAGAAGAAAACACAAATATATGCAAAGAATAAACTAATTAAAGAATAACAAATAAAAGAATAAACTAGAAAAAAAAAGAAAAAACAAAAATAAACAAACAAGTATGTACAAGATCAAACAAGTATGTACCATAAAAGAATTAAGGAATTAAAAACTGAAACAAAACAGAAATATGTATAAGAGGATATATACAGAAAAAGCACAAAACAAAATATAAACGAACAAGTATATACAAGAATAAAAAAAAAGGTTAGTTCATCAGAAGATATATATAGATTCCAGCAAATATATACAAAAGGTATTTACAAAGCTAAAGCGGCTAGAACAATAAATGAAATTTAATTTCTACTATTGCTCTGTTGTGCTTCAAAAATTTGAATCCAACACTATTCCCTAGCAACGGCGCCAAGAAACTTTGTGGGTTTTGTGTGTTGTTTAAAATGTGAAATGTAAAATTCAAAACTCAAATTCCACTGACCATTGACCGAGTTTTTCGAATTTATAAATATTTTCTAAACCAACAACTACAGTCTCACAGGGCAAGCGCACCCATCAAATGTAGCATAGTAAATGATTTACGTCGGTCCCAAGAGAATGATTGGCATCCACTAGACTCTCAATCCCATTAATTGCCTAGCCAAAGAAAGATTTTAGAAGACTAAAAAGGAAAATAAACTAAACAAAACTAAGTTAGAAATATTCACAAGTGTTTACTGGGCAAAATGAGAAATAAGCCTGTAACTTCTATGAAAAAGATAGCTCAAGGTTACTCCATGAATTCTAATCAGAATGATTTCTTAAGGATACTAACTTCTTAAAAAGCTGTTGAAATGGTGTGTTTATGCCGTCGGATTCTCTAAATTAAACTAAAACTTCTTGCGAAGTCAGTAGTTCTAGATCTAGCTAAAACCATTAATCTGAAGTTTCAATTAGATCCGCATAACTCAATGAATTTTTGAAACAAGTGACAGAAAGTCTTCACCCATTCCTCGGCAAAGGTAGTTAGGATCAACTCCATTAGTAACCACAAATCTATTCAATTAAATGATACCTCGATCAATTCAATTGAAATCAATCGTAGATCTAAAAGAATGCACCATTCCTTTAAAAACCACAAGTTAAATTCAAATTACTAATTACAAACACCAAATCAAATTTACTTAAAAGCGCATTTGAAATCAGACTAAATCAGGAATTAGATTCGTGATCCCTAAGTGTAGGAACTTATTTCTCCATGGATTTATCAAAATAAGCACAAATTAGAAGAAATAAAACAAGCTTAAAAGATGAATTAATTAATTGCTCAAAAATTCATACAAATTACAACATTGGGTTAAATTGATTTTACCCAGAAAACAGAAGATATTTTCAAACAAAAAGAAATGGAAATTCTTTTACCCAAAAATCCTTCAGAAATCTGCTCTACGTTAATACTAATTTGCACTGTTGGTACATAGTTTACAATGCATGCTTACACGTTTATTTATAGACTAATAGGTATAGAAAGCATGGCCATCTTTATTTGACACGTAGCAGATTCAGCAGATCCTTTCTAACAGAATTTGGTAACTTTTCACGCGTGCATATGATCTGTGAAAACACTCGTCGATGGTCGCATGCTTTATTGGTCGAGGCTTGTATTTAGCAAGATCATGCTCGACTTCAGTAATTCCTAAGTAAATTGTGTGATTTTGTCCATTACTCTATCGAAGGTAAAATTGGGAGAGTCGGTGGTCAAAATGTGAGGCTTAAAGGAATCTTGTTGAAGAATTGGTCAGGTAACACAATTGTTGAGGGTCGAGTTTTTAGGCTCGACTTTGAGGCTCGGCAATATATTTTCTTTAGAATGATGCTCAATCACTTCGACTAAAATCGAGGGTCATGTCGAGGCCTCCCATTCGAGGCTCGATAGACCAATTTTTGCTATCTTCTTTCTTTGTTTGGCCTGTGTCTTTTCAAGGCTCGACTTCTGCATTCTTGATTTTAATTTTTGTTTTTGCTCCAGATATACATTAAAACACTTGTTTACTCCTTGATTAGTTTTAAGAGCTTTAAAACAACATTATTTATCACCGCACCACCCAAGCTTCCGAATTGCATCTGACATGGGCTAATTGCATCATTCACCTTCTTTTGCAGGTCTACCAGGGTTGCACCATAACGGTTCAGTGTTGATTGCTGTTGGTTGAACAAGTCTGTGAAGGTTTTGAGCAACCTGTCTTCTTGGTCCTTTAGCAAAGTCTTCATGGACTCCTCCATTTGTTCACTACTCCTAAATTTGACCATCCACCCAGCAGGGGCTCTGATACCACTTGGTGTAGGGTTACTTAATTATACTTACTATTCATGAATCTCTGAATACGGAGAACATTATCAATGTAATAATTTTCCATATTTCATTCAGGACATTATCCACGTATATATGTAGGGTAATGGTTAGTTACAAAAATATTCTGCATACATCATATGTTGACAGGTGGCATAATATTATGCATCATACCAATTCTGCTGTAACTAATTCCTAACTTATTTAGTTAGATAGATAGCTAATAGTTTCTTGACCCAAGACCCATAACCGGCCTATACACTTAGCCCACACCGTAGAACCCAGACCAACTCACTTACTTATCTACTTGGTCAATGAAACAAAACAAACACATAACACACTCTTCTCTTCTTCTTCTATTGTCTTGTCGGAAACCTTCCTATGTTCCTTACCACACAATATCTTTCCCTCCTTCAAGAACCCTTGTCCACAAGGGTTGATTTTGAAATCTCAAGGTGAGATCTAAGTTAAACTCCCATGTAGCTTTGCTTTCAGGTTTATTTTGCCATTTTACTAACACTAAGGTGTCTGCAGCTCCTTTCTTTCTCATCTTGCAGTTAAGGATAGCTTCGGGAATCCATGCTTCTTATTCTTGCAACATTGGTAGATAGGTGGTTTGCTGGTGTCGTCCTGGAATGAAGCATGTTTGAGCTGCGAAACGTAGAAAGTGCGATGGATGATCGTCTCTATCATGACCCTAATAGGAGTCTAGTAGGATTATCCTAATGTTGTTATATTACGTGTGCACCCATAATATGGAAACTGTCTTGCAAGCCAGAGATTACAAAACTCTATTCACTTGTTAACATTAGTTATACATATACATATACTATTATTAGAACTCAATTATGAACATCTAGCCAAGATCGTAGAGAATCGGTATCCCCTACCAAATAATAAAAATTAGGTTTCAACCTATAAAATACAAAATCTCACATGCTTACATCAAATTTGCATTCTAAGTTCATTGCAATCCATCTTTCTAACTCCATGAAAGTCTGATAGGGAAATCACTCTTCACACACTCCTAGCCCATTCCTAGCAAGCATTAGCCCTACACAAAAATTGTTGGGGGTGAGCGAAACCATGGCTCAGTGCGATAACCTGACCCAAACCACACATCAACCAATAACAAACAAGTTTATTATTAAACAAGTGTAATGTATCAATTAAACATATGCTTAATTACAAGTTTGGAGAACCGGAATCCAAACAGGATGTAGATTTACGCCCTCACATTAGGGTTAAAGGAACCTAGTCAAGGATACATCCTTATGACCCACACTCAGGAGAAATACAGAACCATAGGAACTGTAGTACTTGCTTTATTTATCACTTCATTAGATATATTTTTCTTCACTCAATTTCCTTTCGAAACAAAGAGACTCCATTAAGTATTAGTCATTTCAAGACGATACCACGGGCGGCGTTCCTTCTTTTGCCAAGTAGTTCCCGTGGAATCGAACAAAACAAGGATAATCTTGGAAGAAGTAGGAAATCTACATCTAGAAAAACCAAGCATTAACCAAGATCCTAAATACTAATACGAGCGGCTGTCACACTTTTTTATGCAGTATATGCAAGTTATGCAATGCATGACCAATTCAATAGATAGTCGAATAGTATTAGGTTAGGTTCTTAAGCGTCCATACAATTCACAAATAAACCTTAACATGCTTTATACATTAATTATCATATAATGTAATTGTTACTATCAATATGGTGTTTTGGCAACCAATCATACACCAAGCACCATGCAATATACCTAACCCCACATGCATAACAGTATTAGTATATTATTACATATGCAACTATGCTACAAGCACAATCAATGTGATAAGGTCAAAGTTACTCACCTGGTATCCTTGCTAAGTTGTAGTAATCGATTGGAAATTCCAAAGATTGATCTATTTCTCCTATAAATGAGATAAAAGATACTTATTACTATACTAATATTTGCATAACAATCTCGGTTGTGCCCTTTTATCTCTAAACTCGACCTTTATCATCTTAATCCTAATTTCGTCATTTAAATATGGGTTTTAAGGTTCATAAGGGCTTAGTTTCTTCGGTCGAGTTATAAAATTTGTATAAGTTCGTTTTTCTTAGGAAAAGTGTCTAAATAATTTCAAATACCAATTTCAATAGCTAATCTTAACCTAGATCTATTTTATTTGTTTCGACTTTGATTTTAATAAATAAATGGGTGTTGTAAAGCTTATTGGACATACTCTTTCATTTTCTAGTTTATTCTTTTATTTTGTATATTTTTCCTTATATGACTATGGATTCGAAATGTTTATACTATGATATCTATTATTCCAATTTTATATTTTTAATTATTACTTTATGTCTATTGCTTTGTTTTATGTATCTACTACTAAGCTTTAGTGTTTAAATTCATTTTTAAGTGTCTTGATCATCACTTGGATGAAACTTATGTTATAATTTTATTTTCGTTTTGCTTCTCTTGATCTTATTTGTACTTATATGTCAAGGAAGTGTTTTTACCAATATAGGTTATTTAAATTTTTGTTTTTTCTAATGTAGGCAGAAACAACTAAGGTTCTTAATTATTATTTACTTTGTTTGTCAATCTTATTTGTTTTTCTATATACTTTGTTTTATATTTTAGACATAGCTACTATTTTTTTTTTTTAGACATCAAATACTTATTTTTAAATTATTAAGTGAGTTAAGTGATTTTACTAATTCTAAAATTTGTTATAGAAGCTTTCTAATAACTCAATTTTGTTATATCCTTTAAGGATCTTATTTTTTATTTTTATTTTTATTTTTTGAATCTCTAATGTTTATAATGTTTTATTATTTCTATTTCGATAGTAGCCTATTAATTAGTCATATTTTAAAGTTTATGAAATACACTATAATTTTACAAAATTAGTATAGATAATTATTTCTTACTAAAAAGTGACCTAAATAATTTTAAATTCATGTTTTTAGTGTAAAATCTTTAAGTAGGCTTATATTAATTATTTTAACTTATATTTTGTTGTGTAAATAGGTTTTAAAAAGCTTGTTTTGCATATTATATGCTAGTTACTCAACTTATTTACTTGTTAATTTATATTCCTTCTACTCTTATATATTCCTATAGTTGGTGTAAGACTTTCCTATGTTATATATATATATATATATATTTGTTTCCTATTGTCATTATTAAGCTTTTATCATTGGTAATGAGTTTTATTATTTTTAATTTATATTGTCCATTGATATTTTTAGTGATAACAAATTTTCTTTTAAATTGTATTTTGTCAACCCTATTTGTTTATGTAGGTTAGAATTTCTATTATTTAGAGGATCTTATCTAAATTTCAATTATTAATACATGGTTCCAATGATCTTTTTAATTCATCTAAGTATTATTTTGTATTCCAAATTATAGTTTATCTCTCAAGTTTAATTCTAACTCATTCAAAAATCCTTTATTGTTATCATACTAATATACCTAATGACAAGTTTCTTTATTATAATTTCATGCATCATATGCTTAATATATATATATATATATTTTTTATATATAGACATCTTAGGGTTTATGTTAGTTGAGTTTTATTATCTAGATAGCATTAAAGACATATTCTACTAATGCCTTTGAACTAAACTAAGTCATGTATTAAGGTTTTAGAGTCATAGCCTTATAGTGAAACAAAATTAGAATCTAGGGTTTTCTAAAATCTAAGCTTAATTTTCTTTATAGTTTCTTTACTAGATATGGTATTCTAACTTAATCAAAATTATTATCACCTATTATTCTCATTCATTTTAAAATATTGTTGAGTTTCAAATTTTGAGCTTAAAATTTATGCGATTTAATATTTCTAAAGTTTTGTTCTACGCGATTAAGGTTTTAGGGTTCAATAGGCCAAAATATAAGATCGGTACCTACAGACTCTAAATTTTCTAACCAAAATTATGATGTGGTCTAAATTTTTATTTGAAGTCTAAATAATTAATTGTAGGTCTGTTTACAGTTCTTCATTGAGTATTTATATCCCTAATGTTTTATCTTTAATAGGTTATTCTTATTATACATATACCATGAATTATTAGCTTTTTAATGCATTTAAAATTTAAAGCCATTTATTTATATATATATATATATACACTTTATTCTTGTTCTTGACTTAGATTACAAAATCTATCTTTGGTGTCTTTTTACTGCATTTATTTATTTAGATTCTTATGGTTTTTAGATCATAAATAGGTTCACAATACTCTAAAGTTTCTAACTGAGGTCTAATCGGGTCTTAAATCCAATATCTATCATATATTTAGGATTCTAATTTACTATCCTATTTATATGTTAATCATACTATTATTGTTACATTCTTTTTGAAAATATTTCTTTAGTATATATCTTGTATATGCACATATATATTTTTATCTAAGGTCTAGATTTATAAATATTAATTTTCTTTTAATTCTATCATATATTTTTGAACTTTAGTGATCCTTTTCTAGATTATCGCTTTCTAACCAATACGCTTTTAAAATTAATTTTTTCTTCTTATATGTGTAATCTAAGGCTATTTATAATCACTTGTAGAAATTTTTTTTACTTGTGTTGCAAAATATTGTCTTTTATTGCCTAGAAATTTATTTATCTTGATTATTAATTAGTTATGATTATGGAAGTTATATTTTGTACCTCAAAATTTTATCTATAAGGATTCGAAATCCTTCTAATTATAATAGAATTTGTTTATACTTTAATGTTATTAAATCCGAAAAATTGGGAGTGGTCTTTGTGACTTTTTTGAAGTTCTTTAAGATTCTATCTTATAATTTATTAATTATCATATTCAGGTTATCTAAAATTCAAGGGATTACAATCGCAGTGGGCAGGTCTAACCGATAAGCTACTTTACCGATCTTGTCAATAATTTTATATGGACCATAGAATTTAGTGTTAAGCTTTGGATCTTGTGTTTCTTGAGGCTATCATGCCTATATGGTTGTAGTTTTACCAATACCAGTTCACCAATTTTAAAAACCCTATCACTGCAATTTCTATCAACCAATTTCTTCATTCTATCTTGTGCTTGCTATAAGTGAAATTTTCGTGTCTTGAGTGCCTTTTCCCTATCCATCAACAAGTGATCGACCAATTGATTCCTTGAATCTCCTGGAATGCACGGTAAATATAGTGGTAGACGATAGCCATACAACACCTCAAATGGGGTGGTCTTAGCTCTAAGATGGTAGTTCGTATTGTACCATCATTCTGACAAAGCTAAAATTTGCTCCACCGTGTTGGAGTTTCACTTGAAACACACCTTAAGTATGTTTCTAAGCACTTATTTACAGCCTTAGTTTGACCATCTCTTTATGGATGGTAAGCAGAGGATAATTTCAATTCAACTCCTTGCAGTTTAAAAATTCTCCCTAAAATTGACTGATGAAAACTGAGTCTCTATCACTCACGATAAAATTAGGTAAGCCATGCAATTTGAACACATGGTCTAAGTACAATTTGGCTACCTGAGGTACTGTGTATGGGTGAGATAACCCTATAAAATGAGCATACTTACTAAGTCTGTCAACAACTACCATTATCACATCTTTGCCATGTGATTTTGGAAGTCCTTCGATGAAATCCATAGTAACATCAGTCCAATAACCTTTAGGAATGGGTAGGGGTTGTAATAGACCTGGTTGAGCCACATTCTCATATTTATGTTGTTGGCAAGTGTCACATTCACGAACATACTGCCTGACCAAGTGAAAATGGAATGCAGCCTCTTGAAATGTAGCTTATGATCCAACAATCACACGTCCCTGCTTCCTTAACAGACCTTAATCTATGGTGAAGTTTTTCACCATTTCACCATCTTCCAGCCGCTTACATATAGCATGATAAGACTTATCACTTATCACACTAGCCTTGATCTCCTCTAATATATCTGTTGATAGGCAGGTAGTATGCATCATAATCTTCAACCCTGCACAAACTGCACGAGAAAGAGCATCAACGAGTACATTGGCTTGTCCACTTTTGTATTGGATTTTGTAGTCCAAGCCAAGCAATTTGGTTAACAACTTTTGTTGAATGTGAGTGGTTATCCTTTGATCTAGTAAGAACTTTAGACTTTGATGGTCAATTTTAATAATAAAATGCCTTCCAACCACATAATGTCTCCACTTATCCACAGCTTGTACTATAGCTAGCATCTCTTTCTCATAAATGGATAGTACTTTCTATCTTTCACCTAGTGCCTTGCTGAAGAAAGCAATAGGATGATGATCTTGCATTAGCACAGCACCAATTCCTTCATCACTAGCATCAGTTTCAATTACGAAGGGTTTAGCAAACTCAAGTAATTTCAAAACTGGTGCTCTTGTCAACAATTTCTTGACTAGCTCAAATGCACTTTCAGCCTTCCCATCCTAATCAAAACCGTTTTTTCTTTAATAACCGTGTAAAAGGTTTGGTGATAGTACTATATCCTTGGATAAATCGGTGATAATAACCTGCAAGGCCAAGGAATCCCCTGAGCTATCGGATATTAACCAGTTTAGGCCAATTGTGAATGGCTTTAACCTTCTTAAGATCATTAGTTATTCAATGCCTTGAGGTGATGTGACCTAAATATTCAATGTGAGATGCCCCAAACACACACTTGCTTATTTTCAAATACAATGATGCCTTTTTTAAGAGGGAAGCGCAATCCACAGATGCTGGACATGCTCCTCTAATGACTGGCTATAAACCAGTATATCATAGAAAAAGACCAATATAAATTTCCTCAAATGTTCCTTGAAAATCTCATTCATTAAGCTTTGAAATGTAGAAGGGACATTAATGAGGCCAAAGGGCATCACTACAAACTCATAGTGGCCTTCATGAGTTTCGAAGGCGGTTTTATAAATGTCTTTAGGATCCATCAAAACCTAAGGATATCCTGACTTTAAGTCCAACTTGCTGAAATAACAAGCCCAAAAAGCTCATCGATCAAGTCATCTATAAAGGAGTTGGATATCCATCCTTAATAGTGAGTTTATTGAGCTTACGATAGTCATCACACAACCTCCATGTGTTGTCTTTTTTTTGTACTAGCACACAGGGGAGGAGAAAGGATTGTGAATCAAGCATATGGTGCTTTGCTTTAACATTTCCTTCACCATTGCCTCTAAGACATCCTTTTATGCTGTCGAGTGTCTATATGGGCTTAGATTGATTGGCTGAGCTCCCTCTAATAAGTGTATCTGGTGTTCATGACCTCTGGAAGGTGGTAGTGTCCGTGGTTTTTCAAACAGGTCATTATATTCTTCAACAACTTCCAGTAAACAAGGTGGTATTCTGTTAAACTCCTCTATTTCTCCTCCTACTGGTTGTCCTTTGACAATCCAACATTGAATATCAATGTCAAGACTCTGGTCATAACTAATTTTGATAAGTGCTTCTCATTAATAGGCAACAATGTTTCACTAATTCCCAACAATTTACAAGGTTTATTGTCATGAACAAATTCTATAGTGAGATCACAAAAATTCCAAACAATGTTTCCCAATTGTCTCAACCAAAGTATTCCCAGCACCACATACTCCCCCTCTAATGGTAATATATGGCATTCCACATTGAATTGGTAGTCTTGTATCACTATATCAAAGTGTGGTATATATCCCTTGGTAAAAATTGGACTGCCATCCGCCAACGTCACTTACAGATTTAGTATCATCCACTAGACACCCTAATTGCTTGCAAATCCTTTCATCCACAAAATTAAGTAAGCTGCCACAATCGACGAAAGTTCTCAGCTTCTTCTTTTTGTAGAAAGCATTGAACCTCATCATCTCATGATCGTATGGCTGATTAATAGCATATAAGGACAACTTAGATAGCTCATCCTCCAATGTCAGATTTTCTTCCTGAACATTATCTTCTCCTAAATCACTACCCCCTTCCTCAACCAATAACATCTTGAATGGTCTACTCTTACAACAGTGACCTGGTCCAAATGTTTCATCGCACTAGAAACATTAGCGGTTCCATCGTTTTTCAACCAACTCCTCAGGTGTGAGTTTTCTAACAAGGCGATTGGTGTTTGGTTTGGTGTATTTTTGAGTGTTTGGTTGATGTTTGAGAGGGAACTGTTTAGTTTGGGGAATGGAAGTTTGTGGGTGTTGTGGAATTCTGGGATGGTTCAGGGTTCTTTGGGGGGATGGGTGGTTGTAAGGAAGACCGGTATTGCTAATATAAGTTGTTCTTGTGGTTTTGTAAGGAAATTTTGTGGCGGTGAGTGTTATTTCCTGAAGTTTGGCAACGGTATAAGCATGCTGTAGGGATTGAGGTTGAAACATACGAACGGGGTATAGAATCTCAGGTTTAAGACCACTCAAAAAGCAGCTGATCTTATGGGTCTCAGGCAAGTGTACTAAGGTTGTTAGATATTCAAACTCCACCCAATAATCTTTCAATGTACCCTGTTAGATCAATTCTTTAAGTGAATCCATGGGATCATCAAAGGTTCATGTCCCAAACCTTTGTCGTAATCCTAATACAAACTCGCTCCAAGAAATGGGAATAGGATATACCCAATTCTAAACAAAAGAATGATACCAATGCAAAGCTAGATCCTCTAAATGCATTGCAGCAGCTTTAACTCTTCATTGGTAGGGTGTAGCATCTAATTCAAAGAAATGTTATACTTTAATTAACCAGGATTTTAGGTCCTCACCCGAAAATGTAGGGAATCCCAGATGTGTTGCTCTAGTGGTCAATTGATAAGTTGTTTCATCTGATGTCACTTGCTCCTTCTACATGATTCTTGTTTTTCCAGCATTGGAACTGCTTGCTGGTGTGCCTCCCACACTCACCGCACCACCCAAGCTTCCGAATTGCATCTGACATGGGCTAATTGCATCATTCACCTTCTTTTGCAGGTCTACCAGGGTTGCACCATAACGGTTCAGTGCTGATTGCTGTTGGTTGAACAAGTCTGTGAAGGTTTTGAGCAACCTGTCTTCTTGGTCCTTTAGCAAAGTCTTCATGGACTCCTCCATTTGTTCACTACTCCTAAATTTGACCATCCACCCAGCAGGGGCTCTGATACCACTTGGTGTAGGGTTACTTAATTATACTTACTATTCATGAATCTCTAAATACGGAGAACATTATCAATGTAATAATTTTCCATATTTTATTCAGGACATTACCCACGTATATATGTAGGGTAATGGTTAGTTACAAAAATATTCTGCATACATCATATGTTGATAGGTGGCATAATATTATGCATCATACCAATTCTGCTGTAACTAATTTCTAACTTATTTAGTTAGATAGATAGCTAATAGTTTCTCGACCCAAGTCCCATAACCGGCCCATACACTCAGCCCACACCGTAGAACCAGACCAACTCACTTACTTATCTACTCGGTCAATGAAACAAAACAAACACAGAACACACTCTTCTCTTCTTCTTCTATTGTCTTGTAGGAAACCCTCCCTATGTTTCTTACCGCACAACAAAATCACAGTTGAAAAAAATTTGACTGTTTATTGATATGATGGGACCGATTCCATTGTAACCACCATGAAAGCATAGAATTTTTCTTTTGTTATTATATATGATACAGTTGTATTTGGTGTTATTATAAATACGAATTTTACAAAAATAGAATAATTCTCGAATCTTACTTATTATCTTAAGATGAAAAAAAAAAAAGAAAGAAATGTAATTTCACTATAAGATAATAATATTTCTCTTACAAACTTTGTGATTATTATTTTTTGAAATACAGGTCTAGGAACAGTTTTCGTAAAGAATCATTGATTTCATTAGATATTGAGCAAATTTATAGCTTTGATTGCAACGAAAAAGACAATCATTAGTTTCCTACAACTATAAAAGCCATACATAGGATAGATTGAAAAAAAAAAAAAAAAAGTCCTATACGTTATGAAATCCGAGAAGGCTTCCTTATTTTTAACTTAACAACTTGCTTATGCACAGCATCAGCGGGGCATTACTGTACAAAAGTGGGGCCTCGAAATGTCTGAATTCCGTCTTATACTTCCAACTTGTCCCGAAATCACACAACTTCTTCTCTATATGCCTAGGAAAACTAGTCAACCCCCACGGTCCTATCCCGAGAAATACTTGCACTTGGGCCAATCAAATCTTTGTACATAGAATATGAAGCAGCCCCTTATTCCACGGCTACGTGTCAGCAGCACAAGTGAAACATACCCTAATACGACAAATTAGTACGCAGTTACGATAAACCCGCCCATAGTTGGTTGCATTAATTGGTCACATGAATTGATTGCCACTACATAAAATGTTTTGGTATAAAAAATATATTTTTTAAACAAGCTCACGGTCTAATACAGATAATGGGTCTTTTAAATTCAATCTAACCGATTAGCCACATGAGCTGATACATTGGACTCAGGCCTAGCTCACGTCAACACAGCTCAAAGACACATTAGGATGTCCATCAGCCTTGCTCAAAATATCGATTGATCATCATTGTATCCAAACCACACCGACCCATTATTATAATGTGGTCTAAACTTTCTCATATTCATTAATTATCATCATGTTTAGTGATTAAGTATCAAAGTACCAATGCCTAAATTAGCCACAACATGTTACTAATCGTATTCTGTTTAGTAGGTCTAATGAACATATGATTCCAATCCAATGGTTCTCCATCTTGCTTCTAGCTACCAGTTAGAAGAAGGGACAAAATACAATACAAATATCATTATTATCTATTAAAATAACACTAATATCCATCTAATACTCATAGATATCAATAAATCATTTTTTTTATTGACTACAATGGGTAAGAAGATTCGAACCTAACACACTTATTTAAAAAATTAAAAATAATGTTATTGGACTAAGAGGACATTCACAATACCTATAAATTTTTAATGCCTGAGAAAATTGTCCAAATAGATGCCACCTTATCCACCGATTGCTATATTATTCAAGCATATCCGAATCCGTGTGCGAACAGCATACTTGCTGCAAGCCAACGACAATGAGCGAAAAACCTGAAATAAGAAACATGCATGCACTGGCGTTCCCCTAAGGCGGTCCACAAAGGAAACAATGGGGTTAGGTAAATTTATGAATCCTAGGTTACAAAAATAGTCCATCTTTTTCAATCCCAGCTGTATCGATCAATTGTGTCAAAGGTAAATGGATACCTAGAAATGGTGATTTTTTTTTTATATGAAGTTGTCAACACAGTAATTAGTTTTATTTCAAACATCGAATAACAATTTTATATGAACTATGATGCGAAATAATGAATAATAATATATATTCACATCCTCATAAATTGTTATCCAATACTTTGTTCATGTTTTTTTTTTCATAATTAATCCTACTTTATAAACACCGTTTTTTTGTAATCAAGAATATAATAAATATTTTGTTATTATAATAGGAAATAATAAATATTTTACTTTTTCAAAACGTGATGATTACTTTCCTCACTATTAGTATTTTTTTTTTCTTTTTCAAAGATTTAATCGTAATTTTAACTGAGACAAAGCAAAGAATAACTCGGGTGCTCTAAATGTGAATATACAAAAATATCAGCGTGCAGAAACAACGATATATAAAATGGAATTTGCCCTTTATTCTAATATAATTGCCTACTTGTTGTTGTTTTCATGTCAAATAAAAAGAGAAAAAGGAAACAAAAAAACAAATCGAAGAAAAAAAAAAACAACGTTAATTGGCTCAACAAAAACATTCTAAACATTGGCATAGATATGGTTTTTATTTATTTACTTGTTTATTTTTATGTTTTTCAGTGGTAGTTAAACGTACTTTTCTGTTATGACACATTGTCTTTCAAGCCTGTTTATGCATGGAAACTAGGTCTACTTGCATGCATGAACTGGCCATAAGGGTAGTGCTAGACCATGACGTTCCTTCAAGTCGTCGACGGGATGTGCAAGTGGTTCATCCCAAGTGGACAGAAGTTAATATATAGCAATTAGAATCTTAAACACCAAAAATAGACAGGAAACTACATCTTCCTGTCTAGATGAATTATGGCTCGTGGGAAATATTTATTGAGCTGAAAATTCTTGTGCGGACAAGGTGGGGCTCAGAAGAAAGGATAGAAGGGTGTGCTAAGGCTTTAATTTTCAAGAAATAAGCTTTTTTGGTTTGTTTCGCATCGCTTTAGTTCAGATTATTCATCAAAAATAAACAAATAAAAAAAACAATTTTTACTTGTAAATAGATAAACAGACCAAATACAGATTGAATACAAATAAATTATAGATACAAATCAAAATGCAGATACAAATATAAATAAAAATCAGATAATTGCCATCATCAGTTACATTGTATTTTTTTTTCTTTTATTGAATAATTAGAATATTTTCTTGCAGAATGCCATGGACTCCCCGTCAAGATCATACTAATTTTATCATAATTTTTATTTACCAGGTTTTGACCGAATAGGACTCGTATCTGAAATTCAAGGAACCGATGCCATAGGGAAAACAGAGCCAAGTCGAAATCCCATAGTTTGATGCAACTTTGGGCATGTCGAGTCAACCAACCAAGTATAACGTCCTAACTTGTTGGCAATTTCAATCTGCCACGTGTCTTCTCTTTATAGGACACGCAAAATCTATAACAATCTATAACAATTTAATCCACAATATGAAAACATATAATATAATCTCCATAAACTCTCTCAAAGGATACATCAGAAGGTTCACAACTTATATAACATATAAATAAAAATCCTTTAAAAGATCATGTTTAATATAATAAGTTGGCATAAACCTAGACCAACCAAGTTCAAGATAATTCTAACTCTACTTATTATATAATAATCCTTCAGATCCTTAAATGATATTCAAAAACGTAAAAATCCAAATTCTTTCAAAAAATATAAAATCTTTAACGTTATTCCAAATTATGCAAAAGATCCAAAATTTATTCTCTCATAATCATGTATCTGAATCTATTCCTCAGTAGGGTAGTCTAGATCACTATCGCCATCCCCTTGATCTATGTACAGATCATATCCAGATATATCATCTTCACATGTACCTGAAAATGAAAGGAATGAGCAGAACTCCCAGTACGCGAAACTATAAAACAAATGCAATCACACACAATATATATATATATATATATATATCAAATGCAACTTATTCTAATGCAATCAATCATATTATTATCTTTATTAAGCTAGCCAAACAACACAGTTCAGAACTATGAATCCCTAGTCCCAAACTTGGAGTACTCAGATTCCTGAAAATCAACCAACTTTTGAAAATATGTAATTATATACATATATTAGTGAATTGGTACTCCCCAAACACATGCGGTCATACTGCCAAATCACCTAAATCTACCGGAATCATCCCCAAGTACATCTCCACTAGGGACAACGGCACACAAGGATCATCAGGTTGCCACACCAGTATCACTGCCTACTGGGTCTTTATTGGTCATAGCCAAACACACCCAGTAGACAAATTAATTAAGCCGAATAGATTTAGATTGATTATTAATATGTTTCTACAACACAACAAACAGAATACTAAACCTGCAAGCACATATAGCAAACAAGGAATGATCCTACTTTTTCAATTTCAGGAACAAATCTCTAAAACTATAATCTCACTTAACAACAACCCACAATCTCCAAATCTTCTGATAATATAATATGAACAAAAATAATTAAAAACTTCAACATGAAAACATAATCTAACATATCCAATTTCTCCAAAACCCTAACCTTTTAAGGAAACTCCAAAATAGCACCTTTTTCCTCGATCAATTTCCTCAAAATTCCAATAAAACAAATCTCATTCCAAAAACCCTAATTTTGCAAATCAACAAAAACAGACGTGTATCATCAAAATTATATCTTATGATAAATCTAGGTTTGTGAAGATTAATTTACTGTGATTAGACCCTTAAACCCTTACTAATCACCAAAGATCAGATCTTACACAGAACTAGGGTTTGCTCCAACAAAAGCTTCTTTAAAACGAAAAGAGATATGAGGAAAACGATCATTAGTTCTTGTAAGCTTAATGGATCTTGTTTAGATTTACTTACCCGATCCAAAATTTTTAATGTCCTCTAACTCCAATGGACATTAGCAGACTTGTAGAGAGGATTTCTAAGTTTATGAATAATTTTGGAGAATGGGGAATCCTAGTTTATATAGAAGATAAGTAATATCTGTTTAATAATGCCTCTTCATCTTTAGTAACGTCTATTCATCTTTAATAATGATGTCTCTTCATCTCTAGTAATGTCTCTTTATCTTTAATGACGTCTCTTTATTTTTAATAATGATGTCTCTTCATCTTTAATAACGTCTTTTTATCTTTATAACGTCTTTTTATTTTTAATGATGTCTCTTCATCTTCATTTATGCATCTGATAACCGACAAAACAAAAACCGACAAAAATTAATTAAGCATTAGGATTGACCATAAAACCCTCTTATTTTATATCAAATGACATCTTTACCCTTTAATATAAAATATTTATTTATATATTACACCAAGATACTTGGGTCAGTATTAATTCATTTTTATATTTGTCTTTGTGAATGTATATGCACCATAGTTTTATATGAGATCTAAAATAAATAAACTTTTAATGAGTTTTTCATGATAGTCTATCCTTGTCAAAAAAAAAAAAAAAAATTACTGTTAGCTTAAGTTTTGACATAATAAATTTGTTGCCCCATTCCTGTATTTATTATTTATACCCCATCATCCTCTTCATAACCTTCTTTTTTTTTTTTTTAATGTTTTGTTTGATTTCGTTGTAATAATTTAGTCTGAAGGCGAACAACTCATATAAGAAGAAAAATAATTGACATCATTTAGTCTATGTTTATAAGTTAATTTCATAATTGCGTGGTATGATTGTTAAACTTCATGATTTTTGCATATATAAAATGGATAAATTTACATACATCCATGGTATAAGATAAGTACGTGTCTCGTTATATTAGAGCTAATCCATTTATTCTTGAGGAAAAATAAAAAATCAAGTAGATCGTACAATGCATAATATATAGGACCTATTCAATTCGGAGAAGAAATTCCAACCAAAAAAAAAAAAAAAAAAGGAGAGGAAATGTAGATTTCAATTATAATATTCTTTGTTGAAATAAACGAAGAAAGTACAGAAAACTTGCTGAATTGAAATATTACCTTAAAAAATAATAATGTTAAGAATTTTTGCCATCCTAGTGCACCTAAACCGGAACATATTAGCTTTACTGTTTCAGATGATCAAAGCATCTAACATTTTATTCAAAGAAACTTGTCAAATATCATCTTTTTGTGCCCTTTTTCATTGATTTCAAAGCGAGAATTTAATTAAATAAGATAACAAAAAGATGGAAGTGTTAATATTCTCTCTCTATATATATACACAACCATAATTATAAATAAAGAACTTGAGGGCCATTGTAATCTAATTATGATATGAAAATTAATTTTCTAGGAGGATGGATTGGTTTGATTTTTCCATCTCTAAATTGTATTTTATAAAAAGCAATAACTAACAAAAATAAAATGAAGAATCTAGTACAACTTAATAAAAGTAGATTGTTGACTGCTTTATGTAGTTTTATTAAAAGATCAAATAGTGTTCTCCTTCCAATGAAGCAATTCTTCTTGAGAGATTGTTTAATTGAAAAATAAGTAAGATCTCCCCTTCTTGGTAAAATAACTTATAACTAATAAATCCCCTAGCTCCAACTAATTTTAACCCAACCTAAAATCCCTTTTGGTTTGTTCCGCAACGAGACTTAGGTGGTTCCTGATGAAAAGGAACTACCAAATACCCCTGAAATACTCTAAATGCTCACCTAGTTAAGTTGGAAGTAGTATAATCGAATAATATAATACATATTTAATTATAAATGTAGTTTATATAATTTAAATGAATAAATAAGTAAACAATGAAAAAAGGAATAAATGATTTGATATAATCAAATTAGCAAATAAGTTAAATTGATATTTGTGATTTGAAATATTCTTTCCAAAATGTTTATTTTCTTTAATTATAAGTTTTATAAATCAAATTATCTAATTTCTCTCAATTATCAATTTAAATTACTTTTCTTATAATTTCTTATCTCTAAACCCCTAAACAATCAATTTGAATATTTGATAAATTTTTTAAAATTCTTAAACTTTAGTTAGCTTTCATTTTGTAAAATCTTTATAAATTTTGAAATACAATTACTTATTTAAAAATATCAGTTTTGAACCCAAACATGAATTAAACACCAAATCTTCATAAATTAAAATTTTGAATTATGTTTTAATATCAAGTTATAAATTTCTAATATATATGTTCTCAAGTTATTTTCTAATTAGTTTGATACTTATTATAATTATCAAAAAGGTTAAAAATCTAATACCTCATTTTAAAAATATCTCTATTTTTCCTTTATCCTTATTTTTTTCTCCCTTTTTCCTTTTCTTTTCTGTCTTTTCCTTTTCCTTTCTCGATTCCTTTCTTTCCTTTTTCTCTTCATCTTCTTTCTTTCTTTTCCTTCTTCAAGAATTCAACTCTCAAATCTCAATTATAACAAGAATTAAAAAGGGAATTAAAGTTGGAAAAAGAACATAGAAGTTAAAAGATGGAAAGCAAATCTATGGATGGCTTCTAGAACTAGAAATGAAGATCAAGAAGTCTATGTTTGTTAAGCATATAAGCTAAGTTGTTTTCTTGTTTGAGTTGTTTTATATACATATATTTAATGAATTGCTATTGGTTGTATATAGGATTTAAGTTAAAACTTGTAATATTTGAAGTTGTGTATTAAGACCTAGGTTGTGTAAACATGTTAGACTAAGGATTAAGATGGAATATGTCACGCCCTGAAGGGTACCCTAAACATGGCAGTCCACCGTACATAATATTAAAGCCTAAGAATGACCACCTCAGTCACGCCATACTATGTATAAGGCGTCTAACACATGGAGGAGTCTCATCGGATTAATACATTTTATGTTGATACAACTTGAGAATAATGTAAAGGAAATTCAATTCACTATTCTTCAAAATATAACTCATTAAACTTCAATTACAATTCATCAAAAGATTCTACTACATAAAACTATTATAAGGCAAATAATAAAACCTAACTAATAACTTCAAGCATTCTCATTTCTTGCCGGAATCCCAAAGTCATTCTCTGCTCTAACCATCTCGGTCCCTACTTAGCATTCTTGAGATGACATGTTCATTCAAACATCTATTGGGGTGTAAGCTACACTAGCTTACTGAGAATTCTCTTAATTCTGTACCATGACAAGCAAGTTATAATCAACCATATGCTATGCATGAACAAACACATGAGCAAACAATTATATATGAGTATCCGGAATCAACAAACAGAACAGATTTACGCCCTCCGTATTTTGAGTTAGGGATGGTATTGAAGTCTACACAACCACTGCTAGTCCCCAAGCCCTCGGCTCATAGCACTCGCCTCGGCTAGGCTCACACATGGAATGCATCCCCGATGCGCCTTAATTCCCATGAATGAGCTCTGATACCGGCCTCGTTATCCCAAACGAGTCATCGGACCATACCGATGGACCTTCGTAGGAGTAGCATGCTACCAAATGCAATATGTCTGATGTAATACATGACCAATTTAAATTTTACTTAGGTCAAAAATATTCATACATTCTTTAGAGTGACCAACCAATACCATACACATAACAGAAATACTATGAACAATGCAGTTATCCAATCAAATCGTGGTTTCGATATGCTTTAGTATTATTTAGCATACATTCATCACAGTCTCATCATATATCCCATCCCCATTCATATCGATTTTTTTTATCTTGTTCCTATACTTCTAATGCGGCTAGCTACAAGCACAAGTAAGGTAACAAAATAAGAAGAAGACTCACTCGTCATTGGATCACCGGTCTTTTAGTAAAAGTAATTTAGTGGTAGGGAATCGTCAATTTCGGGATCACCTAAAAAGGAAGAAATACTCTAATAAGTATTTCATCACTTAACTAATCCAAACTATCTCATACAACTATCAAATTCGTAATTCTCATCCTAAGCAGGAATTCCAACTTAAAACGGTCATAACTTGGTCATTTTAACTCGGAATTTCGCAAATTATATATTGATTTCTATCTACTTCGAAGATCTATCTATTTCTAATATTATATTTAAGTTTTGAAAACATTTAGGTCTCGGAACAGAGGGATCAGATCTTATCAATAACGGTTTCCGATTCCAAAAAATAATTTTGTAAATGTTTGTAATATTTCTATTATATAGATTAGTTATACATGCAATATGAATGATTTCCTAACATGAATGACATGAGATGAGCTTAATGTATGCATGATCTTAATGATTTTTACTAAAAGAAAATTTTATAACTTTTTATTTTGCAAGACCATAATAACAACTACTTATGAAAAATTTAGTTTTCTAACTCCTATCATTTCCATTTGTTTTGGATTTATTACTTAAGAAAATATAATTATTTTTGTTAAAATTGATTCTTCATTATATATATTACTTATGACTTTCATTTCTACATAAAAATTTCCATTTTACATTTTGTGAACATGTTTTCAAGTAAGGATGATTCCAAAATCCGAATTTTGTAAAAATTAGTTTTTGAGTGATTCCTTTAAGTAAAAATCATTTGATATTTAGAAAATTATGGCTCAACCATACATAACCACTAAGGACTTTATTTTTACATAAAAATTTGCATTTTATACTTTGTAAATGTGTTTTCAAATAGGATTTACTCAAAAATCTGAATTTTTAGAAATCCACTTTTTAAATGATTCCTTTGGGAAAAACTTGTTCAATGCATTAAAATTTAAGACTTTATGGTACCTATTACTTAAAGACAATTCATTACATAAAACTTTCATTTTGAGCTTAGATAATAGGTGTTCTCATGGCCTTCATCCAAAATTACGAATTTCATAAATTGACTACTAACTCAAAATTTCCCATCTTGATTCTATTTCTTATTTTATACATTAATCTCATCAAAACTCATTCTAACTTGTAAAAATCACTACTTAATGATACCTATTACCTATACCCTTCATTTTTCACATAAAACATGAGTTTTTGAGTTGATAAATAGGTTTTAAAAATTGGTCTTGGTTGAGATCCGAATTTACAAAATTTATTTTTGGACATTCCTTTTGATAAAATTTATCTAAACTTATGAAAATCCATTCCTTACATATCCTATCTTAAGAGCCCTTCATATCTTGAATAAAAACTTCATTTTTTAGTTGAAAAACATGTTTTTAAAATATGTCTTGACCAAAATCCGGAAATGAGATTTTTATTTTGAAAATCACTTTTGATTCTTGTAAAAAGAAGTCTTGATGATATAAATATATTAAGCCTTCATTATCTTAAGTAAAAATTACATTTTGACACTTGGAAAGTGGTTTTTAAATAAGGGTCTTGCCAAAATATGAATTTCACAATTTTTTTGAAGTTCAAATGTAAGATCTACACATAATATGAATATACATCTAAATGAAACCCATGGTAGTGCACAATAAACTCATAGATCTAAACTTTACTCATCAAAATCTTTCATTTATGTTATCTATACCTTAAGCCCTTCATTTTAAATGAAAAATACACATTTTGAAGTTGAAAAATAACTTTTCTAAATATGGTTCCATTTTCTTCCGAATTTTCAAAAATGATTTTTGTTGAAAATAAAATAGATCTTGAGTTTTCTAAAATATTCCTACTATCATCATGCCACTACAAGTTGTTCATGATCATAAAACAAAATTCTAATGCATTTATGAACTCAAAACACTAGATCTAGTTTACTATACTAGTTTTAAATGCATGAATCATTAAGATAGTATAGGCATGTGGATGATGGATCTATGCATAAATCATAAAAATAACAACTTAAATAACAAGATCTATGGCATAAACGAAAATCAAAGCTACAAAAAGTTAGATCTACAAAATATAACAACTTTAAACAAGAAAATAATAATGATACAGGATAATAATAATGGAGAAGAGGAGTATTTCATTTTTGGCATCATCATCCTAAGCTTTTAAGCTTATGGAAGGTCATTTGATGCATGAAACCTCATTACACTTTACCTATATCACCTATGGAAGCTTTGAGAAGAAGATTTGCTTAAAAATTTTCAAGAAATATGCATGGAGGCTCATTGAAGAAATGGGGGTAGCTTGTTCCTTGTAAGAACAAGAGCAAGAAGAAGAAGAAAAGAGAGGAAAAAGAGAGAGAAAAAGCTAAGGAATGAAAATGAAAATGAGTAAATGAAAGAGAGAGAGAGAAAATGAGTATATTAAATGTGTTTTAAAGAATTGAAGGAGTAAAAAAAAAAAATAAAACAAGGCAGAAATTGGGGGGCTGTCCACGTGACTTTGGAGAGAGAGAGAGTGAATTTTTTTGAATTTGACTTGAAATTAAATTGTGTAATAAATGGTGTATGTAGCTTCTTTAAGAAGGAGTGGATTATATTTGTCACGCCCCAAAAGGTACCCTAAACGTGGCAGTCCGCCACATTCGGTATTAAAACTTAAGAATGACTTCCCAAAGTCACGCGAAAGTTTTCAACACCATATGTAAGGCGTCTATCACAGCAATAGGAGACACAGGTGGGATGTATAGTTTGAGAGAGTAAATATAGCAATACAAGAATCTAAATAAACATCAAATTTATCATTAATAGAATATAATCGTTACATCATCTTAGGGGTTTTTCCCTTACAATTCTTCAAACAATCATAATAACAACTTAATCTTTCCCACAACCAAATAATACTAACACCAAGAGATATTAAAGGATAATTAACCTATGATCTTCAAAGATTTCCACAAGCTTTTCTAGGACATCATCCCACTTGAGTATATGAAGTCATCGGGCATAAAAGATATTGTCCTGTTACAACAAATGTCTATCGGAGTATAAGCATAACTAGCTTAGTGAGAATATTCCTGAATCAACGTACTTGTATAAATAATTTCAAACAAGTTATTAACAAGCATATGAATGCAGCAAACACGTGATCAAACAATATATATGATCTATCGGAAATCATATGTTTGAATGGATTTACCCCTCCATTCAGGGTTAGGTGTTCTAGGCTCTTTAAAACCCACTTAAAATCCAATTCATGTAGTTTATTTCAAGCTCCTACTAGCCCATCACAAAAATAGTTCTTTCAGGCACCTATCGCCCATCTTGCAGATTTCTGGCTACTACACACCCGGCTACTAAGCTCTTGTCCCATCGAGATTAGCAGCTCATGCGATGAAATTAACTACGTGATATGCATGAATCAATTAATATAATTCATAGTATATGTTTAAAGTAATTTAAAGGTGATCACAGAATTTGCACACACTTCAACAGAATAATAGCAAAACATTAATTAACAACGATTCATACCTCGGTATGCTTAACATTCTTTCAACCAATATTATCATACATAATTTATTTCATCTTTTCCTACTTCTAGTACTTCTAGCTACAAGCACAACCGAGTACAAAAAAGGCAGGAAATAAACTCACTTGGCCATGAGGATCTATCTTTCTTACGGATGAGTCGATCGGTAAATCCGCTAATCAAAATAATCTTCCGGTATGAATACTCCTCTTCGGGTTCACCTAATCAAGAAGAATACTCATAATGAGTATTTCTTATTGACTCTATGGTACTTATCAAAAACTATATCATAAGGTCGTTAAAATTCGCATAGAATGTAATTTCAACTTAAAATGGTCATAACTTGATCATTTTAACTCGGAATTACGCTTATAATATATCGTTTTCTACCTACTTGAAAAGATCTATTTATTTCTAAGGTTATTTTTATCATAAAAGTCATTTGAGTTGCAAACTAACACGGTATAGAATAGTTACGAATTTATAGTTCTCAAAATATGATTTTTCCAAATTTTACTTTACTCGAAATTCCTTAAGAGAAATATATAGATATATAATATATATATAGTTGAAAAATCCTTTGGACATATATTTATACTCATATGGATGCATGATCTTTGTAGTGTTGTCTCAAGATTGATATTTCATAAACAATTTGTCTTTAGGGATTTAAAAGACAAGACTTTTGAAAATTTCTCCTTTTTGAATTGTGAAAACAAAAATATATTTGAGTTGTTATGAGTAAATGTTTTATTATTATTCCTTTTCTTATTTCAAAATTAATTTCATTTTCAAAAATTTTGGTTCTTTAAGTTATCTACCAACCCTATTTCTGGTGATTGAAAATAAGCTTTTCAACATATTCCTTAAGCTTTAAATATTTGAAGTTGAATTGAATATATGTTTTCCTTATATTTTTATAGATATACCTTTAAAACTTTATTTTCTTGATAAATTTTATTTTTCTAAGTTGGTCTTTAAAATAAGGAGTTAATTTTATCTTGGTTTGAAAAACTTGTTTTATACTTAATATAGAATAACCCTTTCAGACAAGTTTATAAGAAAAGCTTTCTTAAAGAATTGTTAACTTTAGAACTTAGTAAAACTTCGTTTTAGTTTTTGAAAAGAGAATACAAAATTTAAGTTTTGAAAGAACTTTCTTAGTATGCGATTCTCAAAGTCTATAATGAACATAATTAAGTCGTATAAAAGATATGGTTGAGTTAAAATCCTTTATAGTTAAAAATTTTTCCTTTATGGGGTATTTAATTTTTTTATTTAGAAAAAAATAAGTTCCTTTTATTCTTTTGAAGAAATCTACTTTACTACTTCTTCTAAAAATTATGATTAGCTTATCCTTTGGAAAAACAAAACTTAGATCTTTTGAGAAAATTCATTTTGTTAAGAAATCTAGTTAACTTTTGAAAAAACCGATTTTGATTTTGTTTTATTTTATTTAAGACAACAACATTCTTAATCATGCATGAATATGATTATGTAGCAATGTAAAAGTAAAGATAAAACATAGTAAGATAGAAAGAAATACTTGTAAGTAAATAAACATAAATAAATAATCAAGCATTGGGAACCTTAGCTTCATCAAGGTATCCCGATCATGTATTGGAGCTTTAGCTTCATCAAGGCAACCCGAGACTAAGAATGGACTAGTCCCAAAAGAAAGAAATTTGTTTTGACTTGATATGGACAAGCTTAAGACTAGAAAGACTAGTCTTAATAAATTATATAAAAAAAGTAAATAAATAAATTGCAAGACTTGGAAATAAATAAATAACAAATGAGTTTATATGCTCTAAATAAATATATATACATAGTATACATAATATTACATAAGTTAGATTAGAGCAAAAATAACAACAATTAAAACAACATCATAAAACATAATGTAAAAATAGGAACATGAACAAAAACAAAGCATGAATATATTATTGCTTCTTTAACTCATATGAGCCTAAGAAATATACACTAAGCTCATGCTAAGTTGTATGAACATGATGAAGAAATTTAAGTAGGATTTTACCTAAGGTTTAATGGAAGGTTTGAAAGAGATGAATGGGCTTTATGTTTAATTATTTCTTCTTGAAGTTGTAGGAATTGGTAGAGAGTATTTTGTGAGAGATTTGGAGAAGGGTTTTGAGAGAGTATTTTGGTAGAGTTTTGTTATGTAAAATGTGTGTGGTGAAAGAATGAAGGAGGAAAGGGGTATTTATAGAATTTTTGGAGTGAATTTTGGATGTAATAAAATAAATTGAAAAAGAAATAAAATAGAGATTGATGGAGAGGGGGAGGCGCCGGTTCCTTAGTGTAGGGGGGAAGATGATTTTATTTTATTTTATTTATTTTTGATAAATGAAAGATGTAATGTGTAAAGTAGATGTGAAATAAAGTTGTATTGAAAAAGTAAAAAGTAAGAAAATAGGTATGTAGGTAATAAGAAATAGGTGTAAGAAAAAGTAGAGATAGTGAAATAGTAATGAATAGTAAGAATAGTACTATGAATAGTAGAGTAAACATATAAAATACCGGTAGTAATAAAAATACGCGTAAACGAGCTATATGAGTTATTTTTAATTACCGAAAAATTCTAAAACTGATATTTTTGAAATCCTTATTTAATTATGAGTCTTTTAGTGTTATCGGAATATTTTTAATATTCCGAGCTCTGGGACACGCTTTACGAGAACTGATCTCGTTCGAGTCCGAAGGACACCTGAAATTCGCGAATATGATATTTTTATGTTACCCTATATTATTACGAACTATTTTAAGCCACTAACTTAATTTCGTTTCCTAGGGTTTGAGAACGCGGGATTGGGAGTTTAAATTGTTTAATTGTTTTGACTTTCGTTGACTTTTGAAGTTCCGGTTTGACTAGGGTTAGGGTTTAATCCATCTTTACCCTAGAAATTGAAAGGTTTAACTCAGGGATCGGATAGGCGGATCCTTTCATATTCGGATTTTCGAATTGAACGATTATTGAACTTTCTATTTTTGTTTTTGAAAATTCTCTTATGAAATTCCGTGATCGAAATTGTTTAAAGTTCGATTTCAACTTGGGTTAGACTTTAGGGTTTTCGATTCGGTATTCCAAAACCATAATCGAAAAATTCAAGGGTTTACAATATTTATTTTAGTCAAAATAGGAGTAAATAAGGGACAATGGCAGCCATAAAGGAGTAAAAATCTGCCATGAATAGATATAATGAAGTGTAAAAAGATTGAAGTGAAAAGGAAGTGACATGTGTAAGGTGCACTTAAAAGTATGGGTTATAAGAGTACTTTCTTAACAAAATAAAATAAAATTAGAAAATTTATTCCAAATATTTGTAGTAGATTTTTCATAATTAAAATTAAATAATTATTTGAATTATTTTAGTATTTTAACAAATATGTTACTGGTATGATCAAAATACACGAATATAGGCTATAAATGATATTTTTATAACCCGAAAAATTTTAAAAAATTATTTTATGGAAATAAAAATATTTTTAAAATATTTTTCAATTATTAAATTAATTTATTTTATTTTTAGTATCGGATCTTAAACAGAATCTGATTCCGTAAAAGCCCGAACTAACTAAATTTTAGAAAAACAAAATTTTCTATAATATAAAATATTTATCTAAAAATATAAGATTTTATAAGAATAATAAAATTGTGTAATGAAATAAAATTAAATAGTACAAAAGACTAATCAATTACTGGTAGTAATGAAAATACAATAAAAAAGTTATAACTGTAACTTTTATAACCCAAAAAATTATATAACTGATATATTTGAAAATCTTATGAATTTATGAGTCTAACGGTACTAATGGTATATTTTTTATATCTCGAGCCCCAGGACATGCTTTTCGAAGTCTGTATCCGGACGGGTTCGAAATAGGTTAAAAATTTACCGATCTGATATTTTTAAACAAACTTATATTACTATGAGCTATTCCATATATTTAAACTATATCTCGACCTCTAGGGTTAGGGCCGCTAGATTGTCGGACTTAAGTTATTGTATTCCGTTTAAGGTTTTCGGGTAATTTTTCCAGGTTAGATCCTTGCCAATTTAGAAACTGATATTTTATGGTTATATAACATATTTGATTTGAGAAATTTATCTTAAATTTTATTTTTATAAGTATTTAAAATCTTTTGACGTTTTCGGGATTCTTGAATTGGGTTTCATTTCCGAAAGTTAATCGTTATTTACTTTTTAATAATTTGATTTTGGGTTCTATATTACCCGATTTTATAAGTCGGAGTTACATATGGAATTTGTCGTACGTAGTGGTTTTGGAATTGAAGTATGATGAGTTTTTATTTTGTTTTTAAGGATTCTAATAAATTTTATTTTTTTTTTATGATTCGGAAATTTCTGGATTCGCTCGTGTTTTTGGACTAGTTGAAATTCGGTTTTGATTTGGAGTCATTTTTAGGGTTTTTTTTTTAATTTCATCTTGAAATTATTTACTGAAATTTTCTGGAGCTTATAGAATACGTGACAAAACATGTTTATAGGTGTTGTAAGTGATAAGTCTTAGTTTATATGTTGAGTATAAGGTATTAGAAGTTGAAAAATGATGTAAAATGAGTAATAAAATAGGTAGTGTTTTTTTAAACTAAAAACAAAGCAATGAGCACAAAGATGAAGATGAGGAGTTATATATGGCCATACTCTTCACCTTTTTCTTGGAAGTTTTTCATGTTTACATAAGTTAAGGAGAAACACGACTAGAACATGGTCTCGTGTATCACGTCATGCTTCTCTCTAATTCATTTTCACGAAAAAAATTTCATTTCCTAGAACAGCATGGCTAGAACACAGGATGATCTATCTCCCTGTGCTCCTCTTTGTTTCTCACATGCTTCGTGTATTAAAGAGAAGGACAACTTATTCTACTTGACTATGTTTCTCTTTGATCCTCGAACGCCTTACATGTCAAACGAAACACATAACAAGCAATCTAATTGTCGAGCCTGGATTTTGAAAATCATCCGGTTCATTTCTTTTAACCCGATTCACATTAAACCCTAACCCATTTAATATGAATCATCGACTAGGGATTAAAAGAAATTTAATTTTGAAAATATTTTGGAGTCGCCAACCGATAAAAATCGGAAAAAATGAAAAGTTAGGATTAATAGGTCGGTTAATCCTAACTTAGCTACTAGTCTGCGGAAAATTTGATTTTAAAACCAAACTTTTAAAAAAAAATATCAGATATCTGAGTCCAGGGGCTAACCTATTAAAACCTAAGCGGTTACCACTTTAAATTTAAAATTTAGAATTTATCCTTTTCTATACTAAAAAATTCAAACAAAGCATTTATAAAACAAATATCTACAAGTTTAATCATTCATTTTTTATTTTTATGTATTTTTCTTAGGATTTAAGTATCAACAAACATTTATATTCTTCCTTTTCAAAAAAAAAAAACTTATAATATGTACAAAATGATTATTTCAAACTATCAAAACAAAATATATTTTTCTAATTTTATTGTCGCCCCGTAGGTGCCTACGTACTCGCTAATCGAGATCAGACAAAACGTAGTTCTTTTATAAAGAACTTAGTTTGTTGATCAATTTTATATTTTTGAACTATTCTCACTTTAAATTCATTAAATTTTGAATTTTTATGAAAATCATTTTTTTAATGATCCTATGATCTAATCAATTGATTTTTATTTCATAAAAAATATATTTTTCTAAGTTCGAAGATCATTGACAATTCATGTCTAATTTAATGCTACATGAAAATCAATTTTGATTAAACAATATTAAATATTTCCATAGTAAATTTATGAAAACATTTTTGAACAACTTTAATTATTTTCAAAGTCAATTTATGAAAATAATTTTGAAAACTTTGAGTATTATCTTCATAGCAAATTTATAAAGATAATTTTGATAAAAACTTGATTAATATCTTCATAGTAAATTTATGAAAATAAATTTTGATAAAAAAACTTGATCAATATAATGATTTTTTTAAAAAAAAAATTTTTATCATTATTATTCAACAACAATTTTGGTTTAAAAAAAATCTATTTACAATTTATTATTTTTCAAAATTAAATAATCATCACATATGTACAGAACATATTCAAAATATATCATAACAGAATTAAAATACAAAAACAAAACATCTCATGCATCAAATATATATTTAAAGATTAATTCATATGCAAATAAATATTCAAAAATATCCAAAAATATCAAAAATTGCTAAAACATGTAAATTTATATTAAAAATAATTATTCTAATTTTTCTGGATTTTTTACGAATTTTTATTAATTTTTTACTATTTTTTCCTGTTTTCCGAAATTAAATATATAATAAATAAACAATAAAATATTGCGAACTAACCTGGACCGTTGGATTTTCTCGGATCAGATCTGGAGCGTCTGATCGGTGGACTAAATCTGGACCGCAGGATCTGATCTGTTGACTCGCGATCTGGACCATGGATCTACTGATCAAATCTGGAGCGTAGGATCTGCTGATCAAATCTGGACCGTAGGATCTGCTGATCAAATCTGGACCGTAGGATCTGCTGACTTTTGATCGACGACCGTTGACCGACGACCGACCACCGTTGACCGATGACCGACCGGGTTGGATTCGGATTTCGGGTCGGATCTCGGAGCTCCGTCGGCGCGAAGAAGACGATGACGGTGACTTCAAGGCGTTCCTCGGCCGCTCCTGGTGGTTTTCGAAGCCTACAACCTTGTCGGCCCGACGTGGATGGGGCTGCTGCGTCCGTTGGTGGTGGTGGTTCACTCCCAGAACCACCGGAAGTGGCAGTTCGTGTGGTGGCCCAACGGCGGCAAAGATAAAAAATTTTCGAAAAATTTGCAGAACTTCCAAATGCAAATTCGAGCAAATCTAAACACTATAATCAATCAAAAACACTTCCTAGATGATCCTAACACTCTTTAATTGGATCGAAATCCTCCCGATCACTTCGAATTTGCAAATTTCGCAATTCGAACACTTTCTACTCTATTTTCAGATCTCGATCGTGTAGTGTGTATTTTTTGAAATTGAATTGTGCTTTCTGCTTGTGGGGTGATCCTACTTATAGAATTCGAAACAATTTGTCATTTCGAAGCTTTGTACTTGTTCAATTTTTGAATCACGAATCGTTATATTTTTTCAAATAAGAACGATTCAAACTTGGGACTCGATTCGTGATTGTTGGTTCAAATTGATCACGAATCTTGTGTTTATACATCATAACTCTTCGATTAAGTGTGTTTAATTTGATCAAAGAACACAATTCGGCCAATTTTAAAATTTGAAAAATCATGTCCATTCGAATTTTTTCCCAATTTTCATGCTTTGATTAAAATGTCTTTTGGGATGAAATAATGCATGAAATATGTACAGATATGATGTATCCCATGCCTAGTTTGTGTCTTACAATTAATTTCGAAAAAACACAAAGATTCATTGCTCAAATGAGGTCTCAAAGTGGATGAACCGATGTGTCTTTTGGGAAAAAAAATTGAACAAAAAGAGGCAAAATCTGCCTTGGGCTAGGATCGAACTCGGGTCCCTTTTCTCCTGTGTCCATGGTCTGAACCGTTAGGCCATTGGCCTGTGCCTTGGTCATATAGCTGGCCCACTAATACTTAAAGCTAATAGAATATATATTATATTAAGCTCAAATAATTATTTATTTTAATTTTTTCTTACATATATTTTATTTACATTGCTATTATTCATTTAATTATTTTATTATACATATTTTATTCCTCTATTTTTTTATTTTTTTCTATTTTCTCTTTTCTCTCTTTTTTATTATACTATTGTATTATTTTTATTATTATATTCTATATTTTTAATGAACTCATCATGACATTAATTTATTCTAAACTTAAGCCTAATTTTTAATTGGGCAAAAATTGGGTGTCTACAGCTGCCCCTCTTTGTGGTAAAGTTTGAACAAAACTTTTGCCACAAAACAAAAGGATAGCCAATTTTTGCTTAATTTATCCTGCCAAATTTTGTTTTTAACAAAGAGATTTTTATCTTGTGCTAAACTATCTGTCGAATTTAGACATTAAAATTTGCTAGGTCAACTGTCGGGCCTAGGCTTTGAAAAATGATAGGCCATCTGTCGGGCTAGATTTAGAAAATGATAGGCCATCTGTCGGGCCTAAATTTAGAAAATGATAGGCCATCTGTCGGGCCTAGATTTAGAAAATGATAGGCCATCTGTCGGGCCTAGCTTTATAAAATGATAGGCCATCTGTCGGGCCTAGTTAGAAAATGATAGGCCATCTGTCGGGCCTAGATTATAGAAAACTGTTAGGTTATCTATCGAACCTAGGTTTGGTCATTTGCCGGACCTATGGGCTTTGGTTTGGTCATTTGCCGGACCTATGGGCTTTGGTTTACTGGGGATTTTTGAAACCTTAAAGATTTGGTTTCTTGATCCATTTGGGATTCTTGATCTTCCGGGAAACTTGATCTTCTAGGAAAACTTGATCTTCTGATCCACTTGGGGATTTTTATTTTCTTGGAAACTTAACTTTCTGTCTTCTTGAGGAAACTTGATCTTTTTGATTCTTTTGAGGAAATTGTTTGATTCACTTGAGGAAACTTGATCTTTTGATCACTTGAGGAAATTGATCTTCTTGATTCATTTGAGGAATCTTGATTTTCTTGGAAACTTGACTTCTGATCCATTTGAGGAAATTGATCTATCTTGATCCACTGAGGGGAATCTTGATTTTCTCAGAAACTTGACTTATTGATTCATTTGGGAAAACTTAATCTTTCTTGATCCACTGGGGACTTAAACTTCTTGATCCATTTGAAGAATCTTGTCTTCGTCGGTTAATGTGTTTAGGGCTTTTCCGTTGTCACATAACCGTGTTCAAAAACTAGTTACCTTGTGCAATATAATCACCAGATAAAATTGCATATATGCATTTTAAGGCCATATGAGATGCTCAAATTACTTTCTAACAGTTTTAGTTTGGGTTTGGGAATTTGTTTAAGTGATAGGTTGAGATTTGATCTGGTTTGAGAATTTATGGTTATTTGGTGATGAATGGGATGAGATTTGGTCTGATTTGAGAATTTTTGGAAATTTGTTTGAATGATTTAATTAACGGGTTGAGATTTGACAGTTCAAAGTTTTTGGAATATCAACTTTGCTTGTAAAAACTAAAAATGAAATCAACTGAACACAGAAAATGACAAATTTTATTGATCATTCATAATACATCTTTACAGCATCTGAGTTTACAGGATCCTTTAAATCAGGTCCATCCATTTGGGAAAGAATCAATGCTCCTCCCGACAATACTTTTCTAACTACATACGGTCCTTCGTAATTTGGTGTGAACTTTCCTCTGGAGTCTTGTACATTTGGCAGCATCTTTCTCAAAACCAAATCACCTTCTTGGAAGCTTCTTGGCTTGACCTTCTTGTTGAATGCTTTAGCCATTCTTTGCTGATATAACTGGCCGTGACACATTGCAGTCAGCCTCTTTTCATCTAACAGATTCAACTGTTCAAATCTTTGTTTTATCCACTCAGCTTCATCGAGTTTGGTTTCTACTAATATACGAAGTGATGGAATTTCAACTTCTACAGGTAAAACAGCTTCAGTTCCGTATACCAAGGAATATGGTGTTGCCCCGGTTGATGTTCTTACAGACGTTCGATACGCCATTAATGCGAGCGGTAACATTTCATGCCAATCTTTATAGACAATGGTCATCTTCTCAATAATTCTCTTGATGTTCTTATTGGCGGCTTCAACTGCCCCATTCATCTGTGGCCGATACGGAGTGGAATTCCGATGCTTGATCTTGAATTGCTGACACAAATTTGTTACTTCTTTGTTGTTCAAATTCGTACCATTATCAGTGATGATACTTTCCGGAGTTCCATATCTAGTGATGATGTCTCTTTTGATAAACCGCACAACCACGGACTTCGTTACACTTGCATAGGAAGCGGCTTCTACCCATTTAGTGAAGTAATCGATTGCAACCAATATGAACCGATGACCGTTTGAAGCTTTAGGTGAAATTGGCCCAATAACATCTATCCCCATGTTGAGAAAGGCCATGGGGTTGACATTAACTGTAATTCTTTTGGAGGGGCACTTATCTTGTTTGCATAGATCTGGCATAAATGACAAGATCTCACATGTTTGATACAGTCTGATTCCATAGTTAACCAAAAGTATCCTAATCTCATAATCTTTTTGGCTAACATGTAACCACTCATATGAGGACCACAAATTCCTTCGTGAACTTCTTCCATGAGCTTCTGGGCCTCTTTTTCATCTACACATCTTAACAAAGTCGTGTCGAATGATCTTCTGTATAACGTATTTCCACTTAGCAAAAAATGACTGGCCAAACGCCTCAGTGACTTCTGATCTTTCTTGGTAGCACCTTCAGGATAATTACCCGTTTGCAAAAGAACTTTAATATCTTGGAACCAGGGTTCATCTGATTCAATCATGGTGCAGAATGCGGGTTCACTTCTCACCCGGACTTGCAAAGGTTGGATTCTTGCTCCTTCAGTAAACTGAATTAATGAGGCCAAAGTAGCCAGAGCATCAGCAAACTGATTTTGAGTTCTTGGCACATATACAAAGGAGATTTCCCTGAATCTTTCTATCAATTCTGCCAAGTGATTATGATAAGGAATCAACTTGGGATCCTTTGTTTTAAAATCTCCTCGAGTTTGAAAAATAATAAGTGATGAATCTCCAAAAACTTCGAGCTCTTGAATTTCCATTTGGATTGCCATCTCTAAACCCAAAATGCATGCTTCATATTAAGCTATATTATTTATAAGGGAACATTAATCTGGCCGCTGTTGGGTATTGGTTTCCTTCAGGTGAAATTAGGACTGCCCCTATTCCACATCCATACACATTAGCTGCTCCGTCAAAATACAATTTCCAATTCGGCATTCTTTCATCTTCCGTTTGTGTTACCCGAATCCCTTCATCGGGGAATTGATCTTGTTCCTTTAGTTCCTCATCAACCGGGCTTTCAGCGAGTTGATCAGCCAAGGCTTGTCCTTTAATTGAATTTTGTTAACATAGGTAATATCAAACTCAGACAGTAACATTTGCCATTTTGAAATTCGACCGACCAAGGCGGGCTTATTTGCCAGATACCTCAAAGGATCATGCTTTGTAATTAACTCGATTGAGTAGAAGAGCGTGTATTGCCTGAGTCTATGCATAGTCCATACTAATGCACAGCAAGTTCTTTCTATCTCTGAGTACTTTTGCTCTCCATTTGAGAATTTTTTGCTCAAGTAATAAATAGCTCTTTCTTTTCCATTTCATCTTTTTGCCCGAGCACACAACCCATGGATTCCGAAAAAATTGTCAAGTATAAGAACAAAGGCTTTTCGGGTACTGGAGTGATCAAAACTGGGGGATTTGTCAGATACTGTTAATTCGGTTAAAGGCTTCTTCACATTCTTCATTCCATTCAATTTGGGCATTTTTTCTCAATAATTTAAAGTGGTTGACATTTATCCGTCAACTGGGAAATGAATCGAGCAATGTAATTTAGTCTCCCCAAAAGACCTCTAATTTCTTTCAAAGTTGTTGGGGGAGGTAATTCTGAATTGCTTTGACCTTATCAGGATCAATTTCTATTCCTCTTTGACTGATCACAAATCCCAATAGTTTCCCAGAAGTTACTCCAAAAATGCATTTTTCTGGGTTTAATTTTAATTGAAACTTTCTCAATCTTTCAAAAAGTTTCCTTAATACTTCCACATGATCTTCTCCTTCTTTTGATTTGGCAATCATGTCATCAACATATACTTCCACCTCTCTATGCATCATGTCATGCAATATGGTCTGCATTGCTCGCTGATAAGTTGCTCCGGCATTCTTGAGACCAAATGGCATGACCTTATAGCAAAAAGTTCCCCAGGCTGTGACAAATGTGGTTTTGACTTTGTCCTCTTCGGCCATCAATATTTGATTGTATCCCGAAAATCCATCCATAAATGAGAATAGATGGTTTCCAGCTGTATTGTCTACCAAGACATCAATATGTGGCAACGGGAAATTATCTTTTGGGGTCGCTTGATTCAAGTCTCTAAAGTCCACACAGATTCTAAGTTTCCCATTTTTCTTAAGTACTGGTACTATGTTTGATACCCAATCTGAGTAATCCGAAACTTCAATGAATCCAACTTCGAGTAACTTTCTTGACCTCATCTTTAATTTTAAGTAGCAAATCGGGTCTAAATCGCCTTAGTTTTTGCTTCTTAGGCTTAATGCCTTCTTTGGTTGGCAATTTATGGACCACAATTGACGGATCTAAACCGGGCATATCACTATATGACCATGCAAAAACATCCAAATACTCTGCTAGTAACTTAATCAAACCCTGTGTTGTGTCTTCTGGCAATTTACCCCCAATTCTCAAATTCCTAGGATCTTCACTTGTTCCCAAATTAACCAATTTAGTGGGTTCAGGGGTTTCAATCCTTTCATGATCAAAGTTTTGCCAATTTTCTTGTGTTTTCAATTGATAATCGATATCATCTTCAACGACTAACCCAGTAGGGTTGGAGGTGATATCGATATTTTCAGTATTTACAGACGCGAGATATCCCGGAACCTCATTACAAAAGTCGATCTGGTAGAATATGAATGGGGAAAGAATAAGAATATGGAAAAACACAAAAGAATTTTATTAAATTTGAAATGGTGTTTAAGTACACTTATTTGAGCAACACATAAAGCAGAAAAATACAAAACGCAATCTAATATCGGTCCTTACTTAAGAAAATTAAAACTAGCACAAGGTATGGAAAACCAATTCTTCAAAGCTATCTTCTTGGGTGGATCATCTTCCTTGGAGTCATCTGTCTTCTGGACATGATGAGGCTTTGGAAAGGAGCTCTGATGTGGGATTCGATGTCTGGATCATATCTTTATTAAGTTCCTTGTTCTCATCTTATTCTCATCTGCTACCTCTGTTTGAGTAGGAGAATATCCTAGGCCAAAAGTTCCTATCTGAGCTTCTTTTCTTCATTTATTACACAGACTTCTTCAAATATTTGGAGCCCAAAGTCTTCTTCTTCTCCTTTTCCATATATGGAATAGCCGTTTCTTGATAGATGGCATAATCTTGTTCTCCCATAACGGTAACAAGTTGGCCATTTGCTACAAATTTAACCCTCTGGTGCAAGCTTGAGGGTATTGCTCTGCTGCATGAATCCATGGCCTTCCAAGCAACAAATTAAATGTTCTTGGGATATCTATCACTTGAAAAGGAATTAGGAAAGTTTGAGGCCCAATAGTGACCTCTAATTCCACTTCTCCAATTATTTCCTTCTTTGATCCATCAAATGCTCGTACTACAGTAGGACTTGGCTTGATATTTGACGGGTCTACTTCCAACAAATTCAGAGTAGCCAGGGGGCATACATTCAGAGAAGATCCATTGTCAATAAGCACTCGGGAGACGATTCTACCATTGCTTTTGACAACAATAAAAAGAGCTTTATTATGTTGGCCACCTTCTCTTCTAATTCTTCAGATGAGAAGCTAATTTGCTCATTTGCAAAGACAGAATGATATGTTCCAAGGTTTTTTCTGTCACATTCTCTGGAACTTTTACTTCTTTGAGAACTTTGAACAAGGCCTCACGGTGAATATCAGAGCTAATTAACAAACCCATGAGTGATATTTGGGCTGGTCTTGGCTAGTTGTTCAACTACTTTGAATTCACTTGCCTTCATGAGTTTAGCCAATATTGCTTTCTCATCTTCCTTCTTTTCTTCATCATTCGGCGGCGGCGATGAATCCATGGTCACCTTCTTTGCAGTTGGTTCATAAAGTCTTCCCGAACGGGTAAGCCCGCCAATCATAGAAGCGTGATTAACTGTCTGGTAATCAAATGGGGCAGCTTTGTAATCCTTTACAGCAATTGGGATTTGAAAAGTATAACTTCTAGGCTTCGAGACAGTTGCCTCTTCTTTACTGTTGTTCATCTCAAATTTGATTAACTTCGGTTCACATGTGATCATGCCAACAAATTTTTCTTCTTTCTCTGGTACAGGCTTTTCTTCATCTTCAGACTCTGATCCCCATCCAGTGGCAGGAGCATCAGCATATACGCGTGGTTCAAACCAATAGTCAACCAGATATTGGTACTTTCCATCATCTCCTAGAGTTCCGACAGTTGGGTCTCCAGCTTGGTATCTTGCCCACAATTCTGCCTGTGTGCTTGACTTTCTTGGCTTTGGGACCAGCATTTCCATGATATCTTCTTTCTTTATGATTCCATTTTGCAACAAGTTGTAAATGGCTGGTCTGGTTTTGGTGCGATCTCTCAGATTGATATAGGGTAAATGCCCCATTTGGCGGAGATTCCATGCCACTTGTTCTATGGTGATAGGCAATTCATCCAAGTTGACTTCTGGGTCCGGCGCTTCGGCAGTGATCATATTAATAACCGACCCATGATTTGGCAATGGATTAGTAGAAACATTTGGAGGCTGCACAAAGTCTAATTGGATGGTCTTTGCATCAATAAGATCTTGAATCTTATGTTTGAGTCTCCAACAATAATCAGTGGAGTGCCCGATTTGCCCCATGTGATATTCACATTTTAAATCAGGGTTGTAGTTCTTGGGCTTATAATCATCTCTGGGTACTTCAAAGCCAATCAGATTATCGGCTCTCAATTTAGCCCATACTTGGCTGAGTGGAACCGGTATTGGAGTAAAATTGCGTCGGTTGGCCTTGATTGTTGATTCGAAACAACCCTTTGTTGACTTTGACCTGATTGGTCGGCAGAACTATGGATTTAGTAGGGTTTGCTGGACTTGAGATATTGACCATACCGACAGTCGAATCCTTTCCTTTGTACGAGACATTTTTAGGTGCTGTATATTTCTTTTCTACTTGCAGCTTTCCGGCTGAGATAGCATTCTCAATTCTGCATCCGGCTACTACCACTTCTGAAAAACTTGCTGACGCATGCCCTATGAGATGAGAAAAGAATGGCTCTTCTAGTGTGTTGATGAAAGTAAAAGTGAGATCCTTTTCAGGCATCGGATTGGTGATTCTTGCAGCTAAAGCTCTCCATCGCTGAGCATATTCCTTGAAAGCTTCGTCTTTCTTCTTCTTCATAGTACTCAAATCCCAGACCGAGGGTGCCATTTCGATATTGAACTTGTATTGGTTGAAAAATGCCCTGGCTAATTTATCCCAAGTATCAATTTCTTGTGAGTCCAATTGGGCATACCAGGCTAATGCTGGACCAGTAAGGCTATCTTGAAAGGTCTGTACCATCAGTTTATCAAATTTGGCATACTGCCCCATACGTCGTACATATAATCTTGTGTGCATGTTAGGACAGCCAGTTCCATCATATTTTTCGAACTCGGGTGCCTTAAATTTTTCAGGAAAAGCACCTTCCTCAAATTGTGGCAGGCTTAAAATCGCAGTCTGATCAAAGCCGTCAAATGCCTTCATCTTTTCAAACAGTTTCTTCTCCATGTCTCTGCTTGGGCTTCAAGTTCTTTCTTTAGCTCGGACATATTGAACTCAGTGTGGGAATCATCAACGTTGACTGGTTGCTGATTTCTTTTCCTTTCTGTTCCCCGGAAGATTCTTCAGATGCTATAGGGGTCTTGGACTGGGTAACATTCTGAGTAAGGGTCTGCATTTGTTCGGTAATTCTAAGCAGGGTTTGTTCCATGGCATTGAGTCTCTGTTCAGTGGTCTGATCAGGGGTAGTGTTCCCGGTACTAGCCATCTTTGCTCGTGATCTAGTATAAATGGGACTTCTAACTGGTTTGGGAGCTATCTTTCAGGATTTTGGATTCGCTAGACTTGATTCGTAACTGGACCGTAAGAAGTAAGAAGATAAGAATACTAACATACAAACACAAGGATGCAAATATGAATGCAAATGGGGATAATGACCATCAAATTTTGATAAACACATTTATTGGAGTTGTAATAATTCAAAAAACAATTTTACAAAGTTAAATTACTATACTAAAAGTTCAAGAACCTTAATTGCTAAAACTAAACTCAGGACTTCTAAACTAGTCTTCTAGTCTTGGCAGGGCAGATGATTTGATCCTCAAGTAGTTGAGTCCTTTTTCGAGCTTTCTTCAATTCATCCTCTAACAGTGCAATCCTGTTGTGAGCTTTTTCCAAGCGGTCAATCATCTCTCTATCTCTTTGCAGTAATCCCGATGACAGACTTCAAGCCGAGCTGAAACCATTTCCATGTAAGCAATCATTTCAGGATCAGGTTCAGGTGGTGCTGTTCAAGAATGTTAGGAGCTTCATATTGGATGTCCTTATTCTTCTTCATTTGATTGGCTATGTACCACCTGGTTGCTCTATAATCCCGAGTCACTTTATTTTCTGGCTCGACTTCGAAAACTGGCTTGATTTCTCTATCATCCCAGATGGCTTTTATTTGGTTTACCTTGGACTGCTTTGCTATCTGAGTCATGGTTGGATCCATATAGTCGAGAATAACTCGTCCCAACTCTGGCTTGACAGTAATGTCTTGTAGCATGCCATATTGCCATAACACTTGAGGGGTAATAGCCTGTACAGCCAGTGATTCCAATCAGAGGCACAGTTAGGTATTTCTTGCAACTTAAGATAGCAACGGGACACTTAAACCAACGGGCTTGCCACATAAAGTCTTCAGGTCTCATGTCTTCAAATATTGCAAGTATAGACCAGAAAGGCTCATTATCTTCCATATGGACCCGTTCAGCAAAAGACTGGATGAGATCATAATTCGGGCGGATAAGGGACCCATTAGCTAGATCTTTTCCGTAGTACTTGGTGTGACTAGCGAACCAAACCATCAACAGATGCATGCTTGCCTTGAAACTGCCCCTGCCCTTAGACTTGATGTGATTCAAACTTCTGATTTGTTCTGCTAGAAGGGCGGGAACATATGACTTGCCAGTTAGATATTGTGCTACAAGCTCGATGACTCGGAAGTGAATGAACAGGTTCCCATGTGGAAAGAGTATGGTAGCAAAAGCAGCCACTATGAAAGCATTAACCCGATTTTCATTCCAGGTCACAACTGATACTGTAAAGGAATCTCGGTTGCTTATGTAATTGTCAAAGTTTCCAAACCAATCCATCAAGTAGTTAATCGGATGGAGAATTCATTGCAACCCTTCATGGCTTCAATTACTGCTTCTCTTTTTAATCCCAAAAATTCTGAAATGATGCGGATCGGACTTTGAGTAAGGCTTGGTACATAGATCCCTTCGGAAGTGGGTGGGGCTTGAAGCAACCTAGCATATTCTTCAATGGTAGGACTTAGCACGTGTTGACCTAGACGGAATGCCACTTCATTGGGTTCCCAGAGATGAACAAGGGCTCGAAACATGGTAAATGGAACTTGGACTTAGGTAAATTGAGGATCGGGCCCAACCTATCCTTAATGAATGATTGTTGATCGGGGTCAAAACTGACCAACCATCGGTCCAGTAACAGCATTGGATCCTTGAAAGTCTCTACTCGGGGTTCCTTGATGAGACGAGCCCATAGGCTATCGCTACTGTCCGAACTCGAGGAAATCATTTCCTGAGGATTTATAAAGACCCTATTAGGAGACAAATCCTAAATTTTTTTTTAAAAAAATTTACAACTCCATTTTTTTGAAAAAAATTGGTCAAATCCCATGAATGAATGCATGATTTGGTAAGGTTCTATAGGTTCCCCGGTCTAGCAAATCATAAGGCTAAACCGGAGTGGGAGTCTTTTCTTGATCTAGAGGGTGGAAACCACAGCCCCCGGACCTTACTTCGAACTCCTCGCTTAGGCTCTTAAGACGGCCTGGGTTCGACCGTATCTAGCACACATTGTGTGCATAATGCAAATGCACATGCAATGAAATGAACTAATTTAAAATCTAAATTACAGACATATATACAAAAACACATACAAACATAATACATATACAAAAATAAAGGATAAATTTTAAATTTTAAACTTAAGTGGCTAGCCCTCTTAAAAAAATAAGCGAGTCCCCAGTGGAGTCGCCAAGCTGTCGAGCCTGGATTTTGAAAATCATCCGGTTCATTTCTTTAACCCGATTCATATTAAACCCTAACCCATTTAATGAATCCTCGACTAGGGATTAAAAGAAATTTAATTTTGAAAATATTTTGGAGTCGCCACCCGATAAAATCGGAAAAAATGAAAGCCAGGATTAATGGGTCGGTTAATCCTAACTTAGCCACTAGTCTGCGAAAAGTTTGATTTAAAAATCAAACTTTTAAAAAAAATACCAGATATCTGAGTCGGGGGCTAACCTATTAAAACCTAAGCGGTTACCACTTTAAATTTAAAATTTAGAATTTATCCTTTTCTATACTAAAAAATTCAAACAAAACATTTATAAAACAAATATCTACAAGTTTAATCATTCATTTTTATTTTTATGTATTTTTTCTTAGGATTTAAATATCAACAAACATTTGTATTTTTCCTTTTAAAAAAAAAACTTATAATATGTACAAAATGATTATTTCAAACTATCAAAACAAAATATATTTTTTCTAATTTTATTGTCGCCCCGTAGGTGCCTACGTACTCGCTAATCGAGATCAGACAAAACGTAGTTCTTTTATAAAGAACTTAGTTTGTTGATCAATTTTATATTTTTAAAATATTCTCACTTTAAGTTCATTAAATTTTGAATTTTTATGAAAACCAATTTTGATGATCCTATGATCTAATCAATTGATTTTATTTCATAAAAAATATATTTTCTAAGTTCAAAAATCATTGACAATTCATGGCTAATTTAATGCTACATGAAAATCAATTTTGATTAAACAATATTAAATATTTTCATAGTAAATTTATGAAAACATTTTTGAACAACTTTAATTATTTTCAAAGTCAATTTATGAAAATAATTTTGAAAACTTTGAGTATTATCTTCATAGCAAATTTATAAAGATAATTTTGATAAAAACTTGATTAATATCTTCATAGTAAATTTATGAAGATAAATTTTGATAAAAAAACTTGATCAATATCATGATTTAAAAAAAAAATTTTATCTTATTATTCAACAACAATTTTGGTTTAAAAAAAATCTATTTACAATTTATTATTTTTCAAAATTAAATAATCATCACATATGTACAGAACATATTCAAAATATATCATAACAAATTAAAATACAAAAACAAAACATCTCATGCATCAAATATATTTAAAGATCAATTATATGCAAATAATATTCAAAAATATCAAAAATATCAAAAATTGCTAAAACATGTAAATTTATATTAAAAATAATTATTCTAATTTTTCTGGATTTTTTACGAATTTTTATTAATTTTTTACTATTTTTTCCTATTTTCCAAATTAAATATATAATAAATAACAATAAAATATTGCGAACTAACCTGGACCGTTGGATTTTCTCGATCAGATCTGGAGCGTCTGATCGTGGACTAAATCTGGACCGCAGGATCTGATCTGTTGACTCGCGATCTGGACCATGGATCTACTGATCAAATCTGGAGCGTAGGATCTGCTGATCAAATCTGGACCGTAGGATCTGCTGATCAAATCTGACCGTAGGATCTGCTGACTTTTGATCGACGACCGTTGACCGACGACCGACCACCGTTGACCGATGACCGACCGGGTTGGATTCGGATTTCGGGTGATCTCGGAGCTCCGTCGCGCGAAGAAGACGATGACGGTGACTTCAAGGCGTTCCTCGGCCGCTCCTGGTGGTTTTCGAAGCCTACAACCTTGTCGGCCCGACGTGGATGGGGCTGCTGCGTCCGTTGGTGGTGGTGGTTCACTCCCAGAACCACCGAAGTGCAGTTCGTGTGTGGCCCAACGGCGGCAAAGATAAAAAATTTTCGAAAAATTTGCAGAACTTCCAAATGCAAATTCGAGCAAATCTAAACACTATAATCAATCAAAAACACTTCCTAGATGATCCTAACACTCTTTAATTGATCGAAATCCTCCCGATCACTTCGAATTTGCAAATTTCGCAATTCGAACACTTTCTACTCTATTTTCAGATCTCGATCGTGTAGTGTGTTATTTTTTGAAATTGAATTGTGCTTTCTTCTGCTTGTGGGGTGATCCTACTTATAGAATTCGAAACAATTGTCATTTCGAAGCTTGTACTTGTTCAATTTTTGAATCACGAATCGTTATATTTTTTCAAATAAAACGATTCAAACTTGGGACTCGATTCGTGATTGTTGGTTCAAATTGATCACGAATCTTGTGTTTATACATCATAACTCTTCGATTAAGTGTGTTTAATTTGATCAAAGAACACAATTCGGCCATTTTAAAATTTGAAAAATCATGTCCATTCGAATTTTTTTCCCAATTTTCATGCTTTGATTAAAATGTCTTTTGGGATGAAATAATGCATGAAATATGTACAGATATGATGTATCCCATGCCTATTTGTGTCTTACAATTAATTTCGAAAAAACACACAAAGATTCATTGCTCAAATGAGGTCTCAAAGTGATGAACCGATGTGTCTTTGGGAAAAAAAATTGAACAAAAGAGCAAAATCTGCCTTGGCTAGGATCGAACTCGGTCCCTTTTTCTCCTGTGTCCATGGTCTGAACCGTTAGGCCATTGGCCTTGCCTTGGTCATATAGCTGCCCACTAATACTTAAGCTAATAGAATATATATTATATTAAGCTCAAATAATTATTTTTATTTTAATTTTTTCTTACATATATTTTATTTACATTGCTATTATTCATTTAATTATTTTATTATACATATTTTATTCCTCTATTTTTTTTTTTTTTCTATTTCTCTTTTCTCTCTTTTTTATTATACTATTGTTTATTATTTTTATTATTATATTCTATATTTTTAATGAACTCATCATACATTAATTTATTCTAAACTTAAGCCTAATTTTTAATTGGGCAAAAATTGGGTGTCTACACTAATATATTTGATCGTGTTTCTATTTTAAGGAGAAGCACAACATGAACATGGTTTAACCTATCACGCCATACTTTTCGTTAAAACAAAACACAATTCGATTTCGCATTGTATTTCCCTTTTATTTTCAACTTAAAGAAAAATACGATTGGAACACGACCTCATGAATCTTACCATGCTTCTCTCTTAGTCGAATTTACAAGTGAAACATGTTATATTTGTTTGGGTGTTTCTTCTATAAAGTAAATACAAGGAAGTGCATGGTTGTGTACTTATTCGTGTTTTTCCTAAAAAAGATGAATTTATAAAAATAAGAAAATGGAAAAAAATAGTTAATATATTATATTAATTAAATGATATAATTAAGAATGAATTAAGTGAATTGATAGGTTTAGTAATTATTAGAGTTAGTATGGTTTTAAATATAAAATTAACTTAATTAACAATCCTAAGTTCAACTTGACTAAATAGACTTTAATGAGTTAAAATAAATTAAATTAATTAAGTTTAATTGACTTGGCTTAATAAATGACTTAAATGAATAATCTAATCAATTTGGCTAGGATTAAGTAAATAGACTTATAGCTAATAATTGACTTAGATTAAAGAGTTATAGTAAATAACATGGGAAATAAGTTATTTCAAATGTGTATTTGCTTTGAATATGAATTTTTTTTAATGTGAATGCTTTGATGATACTTCTGTAATAAGAGACTATAAGCAAAGAGAAAAGAAATACTTTGACAGACAATGGAGAACTGTTTGTATCTTAGTAACAATCTTTGTAGCCATGGTGGGATTTTTCGTTACGCCCGAGGTTACTCTAGTAATAGTAAACAAGATACACTTGAATACTATTACTAGTTTACCTTCTAAGAATGACATATTTTCATTACACAAGATCTTTTAGTTGCTTTGATAAGAAGTACAAATATATATAAGACGTAAATTAATAAATAATTGTCATCCATAGTAGAGAATATCATAATGATAATAATAATATTACAGAACACGTCTTTTTTAGGAAGTCTTCAAATACATGACTAAAGTTTCTAATGGTAAATACTTGTAACAAGAAATAGAAATATAAATCTTAACCCAAACTACTCCTCAAGCTTCCAGCTTTTAAATTCTTACTGGGACCATGCTCTTGGAAGTAATGAGCCAAGGTCACAATGTAAACCTGAAAGGATTGTTGGAGTGCGAGCGAAACCACGGGCTCGGTGAATAATCAGAACTTACCACATATCAAACAAGTTCATTAACAATCATATGAAATACACAAATCAAGCATATATACAAATACAAGCCTGGATAATTCAGAATCTAAACAGGATGGAGATTTACGCCCTCTCATTAGGGTTGAAGGATCACAATCTATGGCCCACCCACCCAGAGAATACTAAGCAAACAAAAGAAACAGCAATACTAACTTTAGTTATCTCTTTTAGTTTACTATATCTTTACTGTTCACTTCCTATTTTCTATCTTTGAATTCATCATAAAGTGTTAGTCATTTCAAGCAATACCATAAGCGGCGTCCTTCATTTACCATTTAGTTCTTATGGTACCAACAGAGCAAAGGTAACCTTGGTATGACTAATAGCCTCCGGCCTAGACATACCAAGCATTATCAGAGATCCGAAATACTAACACGAGTAGGCTGCCACGCCTTTAGTTATGCAAGTTATGCAAATTATGCAATGCATGTCCATTTTATTTAGGGAACCAACAGTTATTAATTAGGTTCAAGATAATCAACCAATTCTCAGACAAGCAGCATGCTATTTAGGCAATCAATTCATATGATATATTATTATCACTGTTAATAAAGTATCTTAGCAATCAACAGATCATTAATCATACAGTTCCCCATAATCCATACAACATAATCTCATTATTATCTTTCATTTAGATACAGCTAAGCTACAAGCACAAACAGCATAATAAGATTGAGTTACTCACTTGCTCATGTTGATTAGTCGTAATAATCATCAGGAAAATCCTCAGAAGTGTCAAGATCACCTATCGAGATGATTAATATATTCATTAATATCACATAAACTATATGAATAAACTCCTATGAGTGTCTAAGTATCCTATATTAATGTTGGGTTTTCGATCTATTACTATATTGGTCCTTTAATGGTCTTATGATAATCAAGTATTATTTAATATTTATTTTCTTTTTTCTTTTCTTAATCTTGTTTGATACTTATATGTATTCATTGGGTATTCGAAAAATTTGATATTTAGTCAACTATATTTTTTTATAGTTATTATTATTGTTATTTTTGTATTGTTTCTTATCTACTTATCATAATAGGTCGTATTTATTCATTATTGTTTAGAATTATCAATTTTCTTTTGATTTACTTGATATAATTTTCTTGTAATGTAAAGATATTACTTTGTTCAAAAATTTAGATTATTTAAATTTCCATTGTTATATGTATGTATAAATACTTGATAATTACCATAATTCTAACTTTTTCTTATAAAATATATTAAGTTCATCTATAATGATAATAAAATTAGTACTATTAAGATTTGAAAATTTTAAAATTAATATCAGAAATTTTAGTAGTATTATCTTTGTGTCATTATACTACTACTACTACCACCAATAATAATAATAAATAATAATTTAATAACAACAATAATTTTGATATTGGTAATACTCATAATACTCTTAATATAAATACTATTAATGGCACTTCAAAAATTATACATATCAAAGTTAATACTAGTAGTAATATTAATACTTCTTAATGATATCAAAATAATCTTAAGCTTAACTTTTGGTTTTAATATTAATATTAAATATAATATTATCTTAAAACAATAATTCCCGCAATATTATTAATCTAAATACGTTTAATATTAATGGTAATGGTAATAATAATATTAATAACTATAATTGTAAAATATCATGGATTTTAATTAAATTAGTGATAATAGTTGTATATTAGTAGTAAACTTTCATTATATTAATAATATCAATAATACATAATAACTATATCAATATTCACAAATAATTATCATAGCATTAATATTACTTAAATACCATATATTTAATAATATTGCAAATTTTAGTATTAAACTCAATATTCAACAATTATAATTACTATAATACTAATAATAATAACATTACTAATAATAAATATGATAAATAAATAATTAAATAAAAATAATAATAACATTACTTATAATAATTATTATTATATTATTTTGTCTAAATAAATCCGTTTTAAAAAAAATTATATAAATTGCTGCCGAGGGGTTCATGAGGTAGAACATGCCCGTGCTCATCTAGGGAAGACACAACTCATTATCTTCCCCGATGAGATCAAGCCATTTTCTTCCATTTTCCATGTGCATGAAGCCACCTAATCACTTATAAATGCTTATACATGATTGATTTACACATATATTAACTCAAAACATCAAATCTCGTCCTTAATCTATGATTTTCGAAATCAACAAGTGTAGCTTAGGGTTTTCGAATTTTACCTTATTGAGCTTGTTCGGTGTAATTTGAAGCTTGTTTTTGGTTGGGTAATGATCCTATGATCATCAGGAGTCAGCTTAAAACATTGCTTTTAACAAATAACAAGTCAAAACAAATCAAGTTACCTTATTGCGTTTTGTGTCCGCGCTTGTTTTTTAATGGAGGTGAGCTTATTATTCTAGTTCTATTGTTTTTATGAGATGATTAAAGTTGGTTCGGTCGCTGTTTAGGTGGCTTAGTTGTTGTAGATTACTAACTTTGTCTCCTTATCAATAAAGCGGTGATAAATGCATATATATTATATATAGAGAGAGAGAGAGAGGAAGAGGATGAAGAACATGGCTGGTTTTGGGGCAAAATTTTCTCTAGAATTCTCCACTGATCTTGTTGGATTTATGTGTGTCATTTGCTGCATTTATTAGCCCATATAGTTGTCTCCATATGATTGGTGAGTGTATGTATTTTGTTAACTAGTTTATGCATTATTTTGACTTAAATCAAGGAGAATTTCGGCTTGCAATATCCAAGAATTTTTCCTTCTCAAGTTGCACCGATGTTTGGCTAGATTTGCAAAAAAAATATTATTATATTCATTAATTAGTAATTATCTTAGCTTTAGGGTAGTTTATTAAGTTAATCGGGTATAATTTTTACAATTATTCAAGAGTTTTATCTTCAAAAAATTTATTTAGAGTCCTATAAATTTTCTAGATTGTCATTGAGTTCATGTTTAGGTTTAAAGTTTACGCGATTAATTATTTGTAGGATTTTATCTCCTACGATTAAGGTTTTCTAAGCTTATTAGGTCAATTTTTGTTTTAGGCTCCAATAGCTTAAGAATATTCTTACTAAAATAATGGTGTGATCTAAATATTTATTTGAAGTCTAGATTATTAGTTATACATCCGTTTATGTTTTTATTGTGTATTTATAACCCTAATGGTTTATCTCTAGGTTATCGTTTCCTAACTATAAGCGTAATTTGTTATTTACTCATTATCTCTCTTAATATCTTAACCAAATTATCTTTACATCTTGGTTTTCGATACCTACTATGAAATCTTATTAGTAGTCTTTAATACTATCTAAGAATATTTGTTTTAGGGATTAAAACTATATATAGGCTCATTACTACTTATAATTTTAGTCTCAAGTCTTTGTTGAGTTCAATCGTAGCCATTTATTTTCTATATTTATATATTTTTATTTATTTCTATTTGTATGACAAGTTTCGGGGTTTGAAAATTTGGTTTACTTTTAATTATATCTTGAGTTATCAGCTCAAGATACAAAATCTCATTTTTATATCAATTAAGGTCAAAGAAGTTTTATTCAGGCTTTTATATCTTAAACAAGCTAAATTCAGCTCATTGATCTATTCTTGGGTTTTCGTTGAGTTCTAAGTTTACTAGATAATTCACATTTTCTATTTGAGTGTTGTGTACTGGTGTAAAATTTTCAGGGTTTACATTTCTATTTAATGTCTGATCAAATAAGACTTTTAATAAAAGTTTGATATAATTGTTATAATAATCAATTAGATTGAGCATAGTTTTATATATAAATTGAAGTTAGTTTGTAAATCTAAGTTTAACTTAACTAAATGGATCTTAATTATTCTGTAAAGGAATTGATAGCTCTCCCTCAAAAAGGAAATAAGCTTGTTTGAGCTTCTATCAACTAATGGACACCATCACCAAGGTTCACAATTTGTTCAATTGAAAATAATATAAAAGGCATACAGTGACTTGCGTGTTATATGCTATGTTAAGCATCTAAAATGAACTAAAACTTAAAGACGGCTTTAATAATTGAGTGTTACTTGTGCTTATACTGTTGAACCCAATCCAGGTAGTGACAACCTTGTCCGAGCAAGGTACTGTAGTTAAGCGCTTAGGTCATCTACATGTCATGATGCAATGACAAATATCATGATGCTACGATGATTCATAAGTGGCTTAGCAGTTAGCTGATGGGGCAAACAGCATTGACATAATGTTTGCTTAAGCTTCGGGTAAAGTAACATGGTTTAGTTCACGTTTATGGAACCAATTAAACTAAATAATGTTATGGACAAAGACTAAGTAAAGATGTATAATGGTTGTGAACCCTAGATGAGGCTATTTTTCTTTTCAGTTAAATATAGGAGATATAGGAATTCAGGCTGCCTATATCAATCCCTTGAGCAACTGCTATTACTCAAAACCCCTAGGTTCTAGGAGTACAATCGAAGTGTGAGTATTTCAGTGTTGATTTGCTTAATTTAATTTAAAGATCATAGCCTCTCATTATTGTATTGCATTTATTTAAGCTCGTGTGTCACTTCATGTGTGATTCTATTACTGTGTACTAGGTTTCAATTCATTATTGTTGTTGTCATTTTCCAGGTGTGAGTGGATGTTAATGATGATGATGATTGAATGAAGATGAATGTGATGTGATAATGATGTTGTTGGTGATATTGGTGTTGATAATTAGGTGATGATGTTGATTATTTCGGGTATAGGTTGACATGGGATAAGTTTATGGATGAGTAAAGTGAGTTAGGGTGGAAAAATGTATTTAGTTTGTTTTTCTTTGTTTTATTAAAGAACTGGATTTATATTTTGAGTTTGTAATATTCTTTTAAAGGGCTTGGTAGTGCCCAAGCTTTGTAATTTAAGCTCTTAAGTTTGTTTTGCATGAGGGTATGGTTTGTTTATGAAAAAGATTATCTACTCATGATAGTAGTTCATGATATATTTTTCTAAAGTTATATTCCAATTACAAATCTAGTTTTTTTGAGAATATAATTGGATGCCTTCATAACTTAAAATTGAGTAGTAAATGCTCAACATAAACAAATCTTTTAAGAAAGTTTATGCATGTAATATATAAATGTTATACATTGTTGTATACGCTTGATGAAATATTAGGGCGTTATAATCCCAATGCCAACTAAAATAGCCATAATTTCCCAAATCATATTTTATAAATATGTTAATGAATTTATGTATGATCATAAAGCATGATGAATATGATTTATGTTAGTATATGATATAGTGTTGTGTTAATGTGTTTAAATATTTATATATCTTCGTGTAACTAAATATTGAATTTGTAAGTTTATAAGTGTAATAAAGTGCATGAAATTTTGCTTAAAACAAGTTAAATATACTCTAATATTTTCTCCACATAGCAGAATTTTTAGTCATGTTAAGAAGCCCAAAAACACATCTTTAAGGCCTCAAAATAAGCCTAACTCATGCTTAATAAACACATTGCTTTTGGCAGCCCCTAAAGTCAAAGTTAAGATAAGTATGAACCTTATTTGTTGAAGATAAACACACTCCAAAATCTGCACAAAAAGCCATACAAATTTGCATCTAAAGCTTAAACAAGTTTCTTTCCCTTGTTCTTAAAACCCTACACTCTAAGCCCTAACCAAAGTGAAGAACATAAGCACAAGCGAGGCAAGTGGTTCAAGTATTTTTCTCTAAAGTTTAAAGCCTCTTAAGGTATGTGTGTTGATTGTTATACATATATATATATATATTATTGTCAGTAGGCTTTTCTATGTGAATAGGGTTCTAATGCTAAATATGTGGTTGGAAGAGTTTTATGTGTTGATGGTAGTTTAAGTAGTTTGTTGATGATAAAAGAGCTTGTAGTATGTGCTAAATATGTGACTTGAAGTAAGGACCCGCTATCACCTCTATAATTAAAATAGGTGATAGCAGTTCCCCAATCACATATAACCTGTAGAATTATATGTAAGGTTGTCTAAAAGAAGTGTTTGAGGAATTGTTTGTCTAATTCCACATAATTAACTTAATAGAAACCATAGTTTTTCAAAACTTTTAACAAAACATACTACACCATTAACATATTTCACAAAAGAAATAAACTTAAGTCATATATAGCTAAGTAAATATATATATATATACACATTACGACCAAAGGCTTCTTACAAGCCTTAACAAAATTATACATATAATCCAACTAGTACTTTAAATACAACCACAAGGCTATCATAACTAGTCTATTACAAAATTTGGATTCCATCAAGTCTAAGGTCATCTCTAGTCCTCCAAATCATCAAGAAAATCCTCGAAATCGGTTTCATACCCCATACTCGTGTAAAACTCATCGGATTCATCACCTGAAATGGTTAAAATATGAGCCAAAGGACCAGTACGCAAGTAATAAATACAAATGCAAAGTGATTCATACATGTTTAAGCTAAATGCAAAATGCAACAACCAATAATTTATTATCCAATCTTTAGTTAGTCATACATTATGGGAGTATTCAAACTCCGGAAACCAAGAATGTAGTATCACGTCCACTTCCCTAAGTGGTCCCTACTGTTCATACAGACTAGCCAGCCCCACCTTCCGGCATAGCCCGTAATACTAGGGGATCCTGAGTAACACATCACGACGCTCAGGGGTTGATATAAGTAGATTAAAACTCATACCATCCTAGAAAATTTTATCCATAATGATTAAGTAATCTCATTTAGGGTTTCTAGCCGTTTCTTAACTTTACTTAACTCGCTCCATAATATCACTTAATTCAAGTGTTCCCATAAACATTGAATTAAATTATATTACATCCTTTCAAGAATAAGGAAATGTTATAGCAATACCAAATTCACTATCGATTATCCACCAAACCACTTATGAAAGTCGTATCAAAATGATAGGGGTGGTCTAAGCGCCTAAAACTACCATGCCCCCAGTCTGGCAGGGTTACTGCTCTCCAAACCAGATTCAACAGTATAAAAGACAATCGGCAATCAATTATTAAATTTCTTAATTTAAAGTAACTTTGAATGATGCTTATCCTAGCAAAGAAACAAGCAAGTTACTACATACCTGAAATAGCGGAAACTAATGGGGTTGGCCGAGCAAGGATCTATTACTGTTCAAGATAATATTGAATTTCCCACTTAGTTTAAGCACTAACTAACTAGTTTCAAATATAATTAATCAAAGAAATTCAAATAAATTATTAAAAAGTCATAACAAAGCATTTAAACATCATATTATATCATTTAATAGACAACAAATATTCAATTGATATATATTAAGCATTGGGAAATATAGAAGAAAGTTTTTGAAAATGAAAACTTCAAGAGACACACCGGCCTTCAACCCTAGCAGTGTTGAACCGGTGCACAATGCACTAAAACTCAACACTTGCCAACAATGGTAGCGTTTAAGGATACGCCGGCAGCCTTTAGTCTACGCCGGCGACCTTGAGCCGTTGTAGACTACAACTCTAAATTTTCAAAATTTCCGAGAGTTCCATAAGATTGATCTACGCCCATTGATACCCCCAACATCGGCAGCGTATCCATGTACGTCGACAGCTTGGGATACTACGCCAGCGACTTTAATTCTAGCGTTAAAGATTTTGATTCTATTCGCATTCCACACCGCCTTTAAGCCGGCGGCGTTGAAATCCTAATAGCCGACGTATGATTTGAAATATCAACGCTAGCCAATTTTCCTTACGAAAGCCAGCGGCATTTCAAGCGCCTTTAAGAAAATAGGTTCTGATCACCTTCAACACCGCCTCTATGCCGGTAGCGTTGAGGTACCAGATGCCGACGTACACTCAAAAACAACCTATTCGAAAATGTTTTACTTCCCCTGTTTTCTTTACAACATCAACTCATTTCAAAAATTCTTCAAACTTATTCTAAGCTTCCCAAAACTTGTTATATATTCTAAACACCATTCAAATAACACAAACTTCACTTTTGATCATCAAATACCAATTACACTTCAATTCAACATGCCCTGACACTACTCAACCCTTAAGCTATCCTAACACAATCATCCCCACATATCAAAATTCATATAAAACATATACTACAACTCCTCTAGCAATATAATTCTATTCAAACTACCATCAATGCACAAAATCATTCTATCACCAATTAGCATATAAATCCTATTCTAACAAAAACTCGACTTAAATACAAACAAGGCAAGATGAATACACTTACTATATGGACTTGGAGCCTTAGTTTAATGATCTTGTTGCAAGCCTTTGTGGGTTTAAGTTGTAGAAAATGAAAGGTTTAGTTGTACATGAACATGGGAGAGCTTTTGAGGTAGTAGAAATGAGGTTTTAAAACTTTTTGGCATGTGTAATGGTGTTTGAAATTTTTGAACGAATTTTGCACTTCAAAAGTTGATATTTATCCCTTTGGTTGACTTTAATGGCTGCCCTAATTAAGTCTTTTAATTGGCTTGGATTTGGTTAATTAATGAAGCTTACTTTTTGGCTAATTAAAGTGGTCTTTGGCTTTATTTGTGATAAAATTTTCTGCTATACATTGATCTAATTACATGCATAATCTAACTTAATCTAATCATATTTTATACATTCTAATGCACTTAAAAAATCATGAACTCAATATTTAATCATTCTAAAATATTTAATTATTTTAAAACAATAACCCAACTCATTATTCATGCATCAACATAATTCACATATATTAAATTTCAAAATCATATGAAATTTCAATAACATTTATAAATGTAAATTAGGAAATTTATGGCTATTTCAGTTTGGATGATTGAAGTGTGGGATAGTAATATTATGAAGTGTATAGGTCAAGTGAAGTGGGGTATGGATTTATGTTTGAAATGGTGAATATGAGCATTTGATGAAGTTAAAGTGTAGATTTTTGTGTGTTAAAAGGCGTTAGAATACACATAGGTTAAGGTGTTGTAAGCCCCTAGATTTTTTGGTAATATACTAAACCCTAAAGAACTGGAAGTCAAACCGGAACCCTAAAGTTAACCTATTTCTATGTTTAGTCTAGTGAATCTAGATCCGACAATCATGTGTTCTTAAACCCTAAACAATGAAATTGAGATAATTATGGATAATAGTTCGTAATAAAATAGGAAAGCTTAAAAATATCTTATTGTATTTTTCTAGTGTCTTTCATATCCGAATGGGATTAATTTTAAAAAATCGTACCCCGATACATCGAATAGTGAAAATATTCCGACAACACTATTGGCTTCATAAAAATATAAGGTTTTCAAAAATATCAGTTTTAGAATTTTTTGGTAACTAAAATATCATATATAAGCCATTTACACATATTTTTTTTTTACTACCAGTATTTTAATTGTCTAGTCTAATATTCATAGTACTTTTTCTTACACTCTACTCTTACACACTATCATACCTATACCTTACAATTTACCTTTCCATACAACTTTAATCACATCACACTTTACACATTACTTTTTTATTACAAAATAAAAAAAAATTAATCAAATTTCCTCTCTCTTCCCAAGCCTTGCCGTCCACTATCTCTCTCTCTTCACTCTTGTTTTATTTTATTTAATGACATCTAATTTCTACTCCAAACTCTATAAATAGCCCCTTCCTCCTTCATTCTTTCACACTCATTTCCTACTAAAACTCTACCGAAATTACTCCACAAACACTCTCTCTCAAATTATCTCCGAAGTTCTCTCTTTTCTCCATAAAACAATTTCCTACATATTACTATAACCCATTCTTTTCCTCTTCAACAAACACATAACCTTAAGTAAAATTTCTTACACATACTCATCATGTTCATCTAACTTAACATGAGCTCAGTGTATGTTTCTTAGACTCATGAGAGTTAAAGAAGCAGTAATGTTCATGTTTTGTTTTTGTTCATGTTCATATTTTTCACTATGTTATTATTGTTATTTTGTTGTTGTTATTGTTGTTGTTATTATTTTCTCTAATCTAACTTTTATATAGTATTATGTATATCTATATATAATATATATTTCTTCAGAGCTATAAGCTCACTTGTTATTTATTTATTTCTATGCTTCGCAATTTATTTATTTATTTACTAGTTTTATGCAAATTATTAAAACTAGTCTTTCTAGTCTTAGACTTGTCTATATCAAGTCAAAACAATTTTTCTTTTCTTTTCTTTTCTTTTCTTTTCTTTTGGGACTAGTCTATTCTTAGTGTCGGGATACCTGGATGAAGCTAAGGTTCCCAATACTTGATTTTATTATTATGCTCTTATATATCTTATCTTATTATTTAATATCATTATATTTCTCATAGTTACATATTCTCATTCATGCATAAACATGTTGATATTGTCACAACAACTATGAAAAGGAATTTTCTTAAGTAAAGAAAAATAAGAACTCTCTTTAAAAATAAATTTTTGTTATGTAAGAAATGATTTTTCATAAAAACATAAAGTTTTATCTTAACAATTTTTTTTTTCCAAAGTTAGAAAAGTTCATCACAAGTTTCTAATAATAATAGTACATAGGATTTCCTCCAAGTATACATAAAGTAAAATTATCACACTCTCTTTTTAAACCAATGAAATAAGAAAGTTTCTTTGAAAAATAATATTGCTAAATCATTGTTTAACAAAAGTTTTTCTTAAACTCATTTATCGAAGTTTTCTACCAACACTCTAAAATACTAAAGTGTAAACAAGTTTAACAAAAGAATAACCTTTCTAAAGATAAGTCTCACTTAGGAAATAAAAATAACAAATAACTTAGAAGATCATTCATATTATTTATTTAAAGTGGATCTAACTTTAGAACGCATAAACATGACTACTTTACGAAACTTTAGTCACCACTAAGAAATATTTTGAAAAATTGTTTTTTCCATCACTAGAAATAAAGTTATAGGAATTAAAAGACTAAAATTACTTTTTGAAAATTTAATTATTTTCAATATTAAGATATGGAGTTAAAAGAAGAAAATACTCACTTATAATAATTTAAGAAATTTTCCCAACAAAACTAAAAATGAATTTTTCAAGTCTTAGCATTTTCTCACTTTTAAGATATATTGTTTTACAAAAATCATTGTTGAGATAACACACTAAATTTATGCATATAATTTGAGTCTATATATTTATATATATATATATATTCAAAAGATTTCTTTCAACCATACAAATATCTATATTTTGTACAAGAATTCTTCAATGGAGAAAAGTTTGAAAACTTGAGTTTTGAAATCTGAAATTTTCGTGATGATTCTATACGTCACTGTTCTGAGACCCAAATGGATTCTTTTGATAAAAATAACCTTAAAAATAGATAGATCTTTTTGAGTAGATAGAAATCAATATATAATGTGCGAAATTCCAAGTTAAAATGAGCAAGTTATGGCCATTTTAAGTTGGAATTCTCATTCATGCGTATTTTGGCGAATTCAATAAGATAGAATTAGAGAATTTGAATAAATCTTGGATGAAATACTCATTTTGGGTATTTCTTTTGTTTAGGTGTAGAGGACCAAGATCTTCTCTTCTCCCTGGATTACTTTGACTCATAGAAGATCGCTATGGACGAGTGAGTTTCCTTTACATTTATGTATTCACGCATGTGCTTGTATAATAGAGCACTAGATGTTGGGAAAAAGTAGAATTGATATGCATGCGGGTTATCATGGGAATTATGTATGTGAATTGTTATGTGTGATTAATGAACGATAAGTATATCGGAACCTAATCTGTGATTGATATAATTGTTTCTATGTATGTATTGCTATGTGTGCACTTATTGTTTTATCGCTTTAAATAAATTAATATCGGATTTGATTCTCCATAAATAAAATGCTCATGCATATCACTTAGAATATCATTTCACAATTTTGCTACTACTCCTCAGCGTAGGATCGAAAAGGTAAGCTGCCTCAAGTTGTAGCCGAGCCGGATCAATAGCTTTAGGTATGGAAAGCCTAGGGACTAGTAGTATGGTTCATTGGAACATCAAGACGCACACAACTTTTAAGGAGGTCGTTTAGGCCCAGTTCAAATCATTCCTAACCACCGATGGAAGGATAAATCCATCATACATACGAAACCGGATAGTCGTATGTACTGTTTGATCATATGGTTGTTGCATTTCATATGCTTGTTTAATGAACTTGGTTGAATGCCTATTATGAATACTTTTGCGTAAGGAATATCTCACTATGCTAGTTATACTTATACCCGAATAGACTTTTGATATTGCAAGGCCTTTGTTTCGTACCCGAGACCATCTTGATCATCCAGGTAGAATCTTTATTTTGGGAAGCTTTTAGAGGAACTCTGTTTTGAAGTCTTAGAGGAGATTTCTTCTAAAATATTCTAGCTTTAGTTATTTGTCTTAGTAAGACTATATTGTTATGGAAATTATCAGGAGAATGCCCCTTAAAAGTTATAAAACTCTATATTTCGATGAAATATATTAAGTGTTATTTTGAATATTCCGCTATCAATATCTTAAAATGCATTACTCCACTAGTCTCCATTTGATGTGAATGTATACCTTGTACCGATATGGAAGCTTTCGAGTGACGGAGGTAGTCATTCTTAAGTTTTAATATTACGTATGGTGGGCTGTCACGTTTAGGGTATCCATTGGGACGTGAGAGGTGTGGTGTGAGAAATGAGTTTGAGTGAAGTTTAGAAATGAAAACTTTAGCAAAAAATAAGTTTTCGAACAGAGGAGATCTACAATTTTTCGAAAATCTATGCTGCAATGTATGTCACCTCAACGTCGCCAACGTAAAGGTCAACACTGCCGACGTAGCGGTCAATACTGCCGAAGTACACAACAACACTGCCAATACTGGGAGTATCTATAGGTGTAAACCAACCCGTGGAACTCTCGAAAATTTTGAAAATTTTGAGTTGCAGTCTACACCGGCTTAATGTTACTGGCGTAGACCACAACACTGTCAGCGTTTGGTTGAACGTCGCCAGCAATAGCAAGCAAAGAAATTTTGGTGCAACTACACCGCCCTAATGCTGCCAGCGTTGAAGGTCGATGTGTCCCCTGTAGTTTTTCATTTTCAAAACTTCTTCAAAACCATTTCTTTAGCTTGTTAACCGTCTTTTGAGTATTTTTTAAAGATGTATTGTCACGCCCCAACGGGTACCTTAAATGTGACAACCCGCCATACACAATATTAAAACTTAAGAATAACTAACTTAGTCACTCGAAAGCTTTCATATCGATACAAGGCGTACATTCACATCAAAAGAAGATCGATGGAGTAATGTATTTTAAGATATTGGCAGCAGAATGTGCAAAATAACACTTAATATATTTCATGAAACATAAAGTCTTACAACATCTAAGGAGCATTCCCCCGATAATTTCCATAACAACATGGTCTTACTATGATAAATAACTAAAGTTAGAAGATTTTAGAAGAAATCTATTCTAAGACTTCAAAACAGAGTTCCTCCAAAAGCTTCCCAAAATAAAGATTTTACCCGAATGATCAAGATGGTCTCGGGTTTAAAAATGACAATCCTGCAATATCAAAAGTCTATTGGGGTATAAGCATAACTAGCTTAGTGAGATATTCCTTACGCAAAAGTACTCATAACAGGCATTCATCCAAGTTTATTAAACAAGCATATGAAATGCAACAACCATATGATCAAACAGTACATACGACTATCCGGTTTCATATGTGTGATGGATTTACTCCTCTATCAGTGGTTAGGGAATGATTTGAACCGGGCCCCAAACGACCTCCTTAAAAGTGTGCACGCATCCTGGGGTTCCAACGAACCGTACTTCTAGTCCTCGGGCTTTCCATACCCAAAGCGATCAATCCGGCTCGGCTATAAATTGAGGTCGTGTTCCCCGAACGTCTTAAATCCTCAAGATGTAGCTAGGCAGCTTACCTTTCTGGTCCCATGCTGAGGAGTAGTAGCAAAATTTCGAAATGATATTCTAAGTGATATGCATGAACAATTTAATTATAGAGAATCAAATCCGACATTAATATATTTAAAGCGATCAAACAATAATTGCATACATAACAATACATACCTAGAAACAATTATATCAATCACAAATCGAGTTCCGATATACTCGTCGTTCATTAATCACACATAATAATTCACATAAATAATTCACATGATAACCCGCATGCATATCAATTTTATCTTTTCCTAACATTTAGTGCTCTATTCTACAAGCACATACGCGAATACATAACGTAAAGGAAACTCACTCGTCCATAGCGATTTTCTATGAGTCAAAGTAATCCACGGGGAAGAGAAGATCTTGGTCCTCGACACCTAAACAAAAGAAATATCCGAAATGAGTATTTCATCCAAGATTTATTCAAATTCTCTAATTATATCTTATTGAATTCGTCAAAATACACATACATGGAAATTCCAACTTAAAATGGCCATAACTTGCTTATTTTAACTCGGAATTTTGCATATTATGTACCAATTTCTACCTACTCGAAAAGAACTATCCATTTCTAAGGTTATTTTTATCAAAGAAGTCATTTGGGTCTTGGAATAGTGACGTACATATTTGTTACGAAAATTCCATATTTCAAACTCAAGTTTTCAAACTTTTCTCTAAACAAAAATCATTGTACCAAAATATAGATATTATAATAGTTGGAAAATTCTTGTAATATATATATAGACTCAAATTATATGCATGAATTTAGTGGTGTTGTCTCAACAATGATTTTTGTAAAACAATATGTCTTAAAAGTGAGAAAATGTTAAGACTTAAAAATTCCCTTTTTAGTTTGTTGGGAAAATTGCTTAAATTATTATAAGTGAGTATTTCCTCCATTTCTTGTTATTGAGAATAATTAATTTTTCAAAAAGTAATTTTAGTCTTGTTAAGATTCCTACAACTTTATTCTTAGTAGTTGAAAAATGTAGTTTTTTTCTAAATATTTCTTGGTTATGTGTTCTAAAGTTTTTCTTGATAGTGACAAACTTTCTTAAAGTTCACTTGTTTTTAGTTTTTCCTAAAGTTTGTTCTATTTTAAAATAATAGTGTTCTTCTAATTTTAGTTCCTAAGTAAGATTCATCTTTAAAAAGATTTATTCTTAGATGATTTTGTAAAACTTATCTAAATCTTAGTATGTTGATGAAAGCTTTACAAATGAATTTAAGAAAACTTTCATTAAACAAAGAATTAAGTTTAAGGAAACTTTCTTATTTCATTGGTTTGAAAAGAGAGTACGTGATAACTTTATTTTATGTATTCCCTGATAAAATCTCATATAGTATTATTACTAAAACTTGAGCTAAACTTATCTAACTTTAGAAAATTTGTTAAGATAAACTTTAAGTTTTTATGGAAAAAATCATTTCTTATATGACAAAATTTATTTTTAAAGAGAGTTCTTTATTTTTATTACTTAAGAAAACTCCTTTTCATTTTGGTTGAGATAATATCAACATTTTCACGCATGAATAAGATTATGAAGATATGAGAAATATAACAATATCACATAATAAGATAAGATGTGTATAATAATAAATAAGAGCATAATAATAAAGTCAAGTATTGGGAACTTTAGCTTCATCAAGATATCCCAGGACTAAGAATAGACTAGTCTCAAAAGAAAAAGATAAGAAAAGAAAAGAAAAAAAATCGTTTTGACTTGATGATGACAAGTCTAAGATTAGAAATACTAGTCTTAATAATAACATGAAATAAATAAATAAATTGCATAACTTAGAAGTAAATAAATAACAAGTGAGTTTATATGCTCTAAAGAAATATATATACATAATACTATATAGAAGTTAGATTAGAGCAATTAATAATAACAATAATAACAATAATAACATAATGGAAAATATGCACATGAACAAAAACAAAACATGAACATATTATTGCTTCTTTAACTCTCATGAGTCTAAGAAATATACACTAAGCTCATGCTAAGTTGTATGAACATGATGAGTTTATGTAAAAAATTTTTACCTGAGATTATGTGTTTGTTGAAAAGGAAAAGAATGAGTTGTAGTAATATATGGGAAATGGTTTTATGGAGAGAAGAGAGAACTTGGGAGAGTATTTGAGAGTATGTGTTTGTGGAGTAATTTTGGTAGAGTTTTAATAGGAAATGAGTTGTGTGAAAGAATGAAAGAGAATGGGGTATTTATAGAGTTTTGGAGTAGAAATTAGATGTAATTAAATAAATTGAAAAAGAAAATAAAATGAGAGTGAAGAGAGAGAGGGGATGGACGACAACATGGGGAAATGGGGAGGAAAATTGATTAAATTTGTTGTTTTGTAATAAAAAGAAATAATATGTAAAGTGTGATGTGATTAAAGTTGTATATAGAAAGTAAATTGTAAGGTATAGGTATGGTAGTATGTAAGAATAGAGTGTAAGAAAAAGTAGAGATAGAGAAATAGTAATGAATAGTAGAAATAAGACTATGAATAGTAGACTAGATAATTAAAATACTGGTAGTAAAGAAAATATGCGTAAACGGTCTATATCTGATACTTTTAGTTACCGAAAAAATCTAAAAATGATATTTTGAAAACCTTATATTTTTACGAGTCTAATGGTGTTTTCAGAATATATTCACTATCCGATACACCGAGGCACGGTTTTTGAAAACTAATCCCGTTCGGATCCGAAAGACACTAGAAAATTGCGAATCTAATATTTTTATTCTTTCCTATATTATTACAAACCACTTTCCACAATTATCTTAATTTATTTGTCTAGGATTTAAGAATACGGGATTGTCAGATCTAGATTCATTAGACTAACATAGAACTAGGTTAATTTTAGGGTTTCGATTTGACTTCCGGTTCTTAGGGTTTGCTTATATTTACCGAAAAATCTAGAGGCTTACATGTATGACGTTGTATGATGTATAAATACTATGTTATAACCTTGTGTTGAATTTATTTGAATTTCTTTAAGTGTTTTGCTTAGATTTAGTTATTTTTATGTATGAATTAAAATTAGAATGTTGATTTGAGATGATTTTCTTGGAACAGTGATTCTCGCTTGGCTACCCCTATTAATTCTTGATTTGATTCAAGTACGCAGTAACATGCTTGATTTTTTGTTTAGGTTAGGTATACTCTAAGTCTACTTTAATTTGAGAAAAACTTAAGGACTATTTGTATGATTGTCTTTTATGTCGTTGACTTCGGTTCGGGGAGTGGCACTTTGCTCAAATTAGGAGCATGGTAGTTTAGGTGCTTAGACCACTCTTATCATGATGTAATGACTTCTTAAGTGGTTCAGCGGGTAGTTGTAGGGTATTTGGTATCGGTGTAACGTTTGCTTATTCTTAAAGAGAAATAATATGATTTAATTCAATTGTTTATGGGAACATTTGAATTATGTGATATTATGGATTAAGTTAAGTAAAGTTGTGAAACGGCTCAATACCCTAGAGCAAGCTACTTATTCATTATTGGATAGATTTATCTAGGAGATATAAGTATCCAAACTACTTATATCTATCTGAACTACTTATATTAACACCTGAACGTCAAAATCGTTACTCGGGTTATCCAAATACCCCTGTTGTCCAAAGTTTGAAAACTCTAGTATTGTTTGATTAACTAATGATTATCTAATAACTTAATGATTGCAGCATTTGCATGGAATCTAAGCTTGCATGCCATTAAGCTTGTGTTTTCGTTACTTGCGTACTGGGCCTTTGGCTTATATTTTATCTATTTCAGGTGATGATGACTTAGATGAGTTTTATGCGAGTATGGGATAAGATACAGACTATGAGGACTTCCTAGATGATTTGGAGGACTAGATGTTCACCATAGACCTTGATGGATTTCTTTTTGTAATAGATTAGCTTGATATAGCTTTAGATATATGTAATAGGTATTAAAGCTTTGTCTATCTTTTATGTCTTCCGTATAAGGCTTGTTATTAGCCTATATTTGTAATACCTATACTTGACTATGTATGTTTTAAGTTTACATCTTTCATAAATGTAATGATAATGATGTTATGTTATCTTAAAAAAAAAAAAAATTAAAGTCAATAGTTTTCAAATTTGTTATTTTGAAGATTTAGACAAACAATTTTTCAAACACTTTTTGTAGGATAACCTTAAATACAATACTGTAGATTATATGTGACTGAGGATCCGTAAACACCTATTTAACTATTGGGATGAGATCGGGTCTTTACACCAATGGTGTGACTTATCTCTTTTTCCAAAACGAAATGGATGTGCGGGTCTATTTATTTCATCATATTCTAATATTTTAGTATCTAATTTTTATCATTTTTAAATAATTGTTTGTCAAGAAATAAATATTGATGAAAAAATGACGATTTTACTTTTAAACTAACTAAACAGATATGATATAAATATGATCAGATAAGTTACAGATGTAGATTAAATAAAAATCAAATACAGATACAATACAAATAAAAATATCACAATCTAAATAAACTAGCATTTATCTTGAGTTTGTTTTTAGGCTAAACTTAACCTCTTTTTATGAGTTAAAATGTTGAGTATCACATGAGAGCATCCCATATATTATGCCCTACATGAATGGCACGCAATCATATGGCTAAGGGTTAAACATACTTTTCATCATCAATATAACACATTTTTCCTTATTAAAATATATCATAATTAATAAATTTTTTCTTATTGATAGGAATTGAAGCTCTAATCATCCCCTTTTTAGTCTATCCCTACACTTATGACAGGTGATGTCAAAGTAAGAATGTATGAAAAAAGATATTATCCAGAAATGAGAACAACACCTTCTCAGTAGAGAAGGTGAATGAATAAGATAAATACAACATGACTAGGTTGCAAGCTCGATCTAGAGAGATACTAAACTCCTTGAATGTTAGAATAAAGAAGGTGGAGTTAAGATAGCTAAGGCAAAGAACAAAGTCGATGAGATCGAAGCTCAAAAGGAAGAGATCAAAGAGGATCTCCGAAGCAAGTACAAGTAGCTCTGAACTAAGCTTTAAGAGACTTGAAGGGGTAAATCGAGCCATCAAAGAGAAGTGGTAGATGGCAGATGCTCGAAGCCTAAGTCCAATATGCTAGAAGCAAGGGAAGAAGTTTATAAATCTAGAACTAACACTACATTTATGGTAGTGTGCCTGGAGGTGATGCCCTTTAGCCTCAATTACCTACTGACAAGGCAGTAATTGTAATTGGTGTGACAATTTAACTAGTGTATAAGCTCAATATTCCTAATTTAGAGTATTTCAAGGGGACACTAGTAGCTTTAGAATTAGATAATTTCCTATAGGAACTAAAGTCATAGTTTAATGTCATGGGTTTGATCGATGGCTTCAGTAAGGTTCATACTGTTATTATTTACTTGAAAGATTATGCTATGGTTTGGTGACATAGGAAAGCAAACAATATCAAAACTTAAGCATGGTTTGCCAAGGATTTCAATGGAAATTTTTTCCTTAGAATGCCCTAATGGAATTCAAGATCAAGCTCTAACACTTAACCTATAAAAGGAGAAGTTAAATAGAATGCCTAAGAATTTTCGAAGTTGATAATAGATTTGACAACATCTCTAAGGCTATAGTAATTTCTAAAAGTTTGGTGGAGTTTAGGAAAACTAATCCCCAAGTCTTCTATCGAGAAGGGGAAGAGTAGTACTAAGAAGGAGGCAATAGTTTCTCCAAAAGAAATGGGAAAGATGGAAGAAAAGAATAAGGAGAAGAGGAAACCATAAGAGATAGAACGCTACTTCTACAATGGGCTACACTTTGCCTTAGAGTGGCCAAGAAGGAAAAAGTAGCTACACTAATGGCTAAGGAAAGCTCAATGAAGAAGGGGAAGCCAAACTAGGAACACTACATGTCTTAAGTGCTATGAAGTATTAGGCAGTAGAGAAGTGCAAAGGCTTGATGTACATTGAGGTACAGGCTTCAAGTAAGAAGTTAGATGCCTTAATTGATATCAATGCTTCTCATCTTTTCATTTCAAAATTTGCAATAGCCAAGCTAGAGTTACTAATCAAAAAAGACTATAACCTAGATCAAAACTTTTAATTCTAAAGAAGTTTCTAGAGTTGGTGTAGCAAAAGGAATTCTGGGAAAAGATTGACGTCTTAATCGTGCTTTAAGCCAATTACTCATGTTTATTGGATAACAAAGCTAATGTGTCATCCCTATGGTGAGAATAACTAGATAAGAACTAAGTTCTTATCAGCTATGCAAATTACTAAAGGACTCAAGAAGAATGAACTAGCTTACTTAGCTTCCTTAAAGATAGGGAGTTAGTACTAAAATGGAAAGAGAAAGTAGTGTTACCTTAAGTGAAGGAGAAACTGGAATAATTCAAGACGCAATGCCTATAGAGCCATAAAAGAGACTCCCACTAAGGTGAGAGGTAGACCATGTGAAAAATTGAGCCTAGATTCAAGCCTTTATAGAAATGCCTAACTAAATGTCACCACATGAATTTAAGGACTCAAGCACCAATTGAAGAATCAATAGAAGTTGGATTTATCCAGCTTCGAAGGCTCCATTTGAGGTTGTGATGTTCTTCTAAAAGAAGTATGATGGATCACTATGAATGTACGTTAACTAATAGGCAAAAGCAAGGCAATAGTTAAGGACAAGTAACCTATACCACTGGTATAAGGCCCATTTGATTAGTTAGAGGAGGTAAGATATTTCTCTAATTTAGACCTATAGAATGGGTATCACCAAGTCAGGGTTGCAAAAAGGGATAAACCTAAAACTATCTGTGTAAGCAGGAATGGTGCCTTTGGATTTCTTATCATACCATTTAGCCTTTGATGAGAGTGTGTTCATCATATCAAATAATAAATAATAAAACTCAATAGAAATCCAATAATAAGCTCGAAGGTAGCACACCTATCTATTGTATAATAGAATTACTACGAGTGTCGTCCTCTAGAATCTTGAAAGCAAGTACTAGTATTACCTATTCTCTACTATCTAACCTAACTCTTAAGGTGATGATTAATTATTTAAACTACTAATTAACTAATTTGGCAAACCCTAGAATTAATTATGAGTACTTTTACGAGATGTAATCAATCATAAAACATACCATTCGTCTTTATCCACCATAAACCGTAGTTTTCTTAGAATAAAATATCAATTAACAAATTGTTTATGCTTCACACTGTAAGAATTCTCAATTCAACTAATTACTTCCTGAAGTTAATTAATTCCTAATCCTACATGAGATAATTGAGACCTCTCCCTCACTAACGCCATATAAGATTGCATTAAAGTTCACAATTCCCAATTAAAGATTTAATCTTAGTGTAGAAAATCGAGGTTTTTCTACCTCTAGGCAAAACATGCAATTTCTGTATTCATGAGAATCAATCTTATTAGATGAAACCTCTTTCTATCTAATAAGAGCCACACATGCAATTAATTTGCACATATAAATTAATCACAAGACGATCAATATACATGAATAGATACAAAGGTATAAACTTTTCTATCAATCAACGAACAATTTAATCATGTGGTTTAGAGTTTCACAAGATTTAGGATAAAAAAATCTACTCTTCTATGGAATTTACAATCATAACACAATATCTAGAAGAATAGACAATGAACATGATGTTGAAATAAACCCCCTTTTCAATGTTTTGTGATCTTCAATAATGTCCTTGCACTTCTCCACTTGAAGCTCACAGTTTCCTCTCCTAGGAATTGAGGAAAGGTCTCTAGATTATTTAAGTACAAAAACAAAGCGACTATTTATAGTTTAGGATGGAAACAGGGCTACATGACCTACCCGTACAACTATGCTTCAAGAAGGGCAAAAATTTTGTTCCATCGAATATGGAACTTTACAATGTGCATGGTCTAGTCTACACGGCCATGCAAAAAGTAGGGCAAAAATTAGAAGCTCTTGTTTTGCATTTTTCTCCTCTTCTATAGCTTTTAAATGGTCATGTTTGAGCAGGGGGCACAAATTTACTTGTTTTTTGGTTTGTTTCTTACCATCTTCCCTGCTTGGCCAAAGAAGGGGCAAAAATTTGAAAGCCTACGGGTTTGTTCACCACCTCTAACATGGCCATGCACAAGGTAGTGCATGTGTAAATTTAGTTCTTGACCAAAACTTATCAAATTTGCCTTGATTTCACTTAAATCATCTTAAAATCTTCCAATTATGCTCTTAAAGACATGATATGAATATTTGACAAATGAATATCCTTTTCTTAATTAAATCATAAGAAATACATCACAAATATGTCCAAATAAGTACTAAGAATAAAGGTTTTTTAACACTTATCAACCTTATAATTGCACCAACTACTTTTTGCCCTCCAATTATTGGGTCTCGACACCCTTCTTAGATTAGATTATAGTAGTATACTTAGATGACATAATAATTTATAGTAAGACTATAGAAGATCTTCTAAAGTGCCTTCGAACTATCTTTAAAGCCATAAGTAAGAATAAGTTATATGTGAATTTGAAAAAGTGTGCCTTTGCATAAGACTAGGTAACCACTCTAGGGCATGATATGGGGTATGTGAAGATCAAGATGGATGAAGGGAAAGTTAAGCTTATCCATAACTAGAATAAGAGCATAAAACCCATGGAATTGAGGTCATTCTTGAGGATGGTGGACTACTTTTGAAGATCAATTTGGAGATATTCAACAATAGTGTTACCTTTGACAACCTTAATGAAGAAGAATGCCTCATGGTATTGGAATCATCCATGTTAAGAAGCCTTTAACATTTTAAAGAAGATTGTAATGAAGGAGCTAGTTTTAGCCTTCCCAAACTTTAGTAAACCTTTTGAAGTATACATGGATGCAAGTGATCATGCCATCATTGGAGTCTTAATGCAGGATAGTCACAAATGGCTTTAGAGAGCTAGAAGTTACAAGATTGAAAAATGGTACTCAATACATGATAAAGAAATTGTTGCAATAATACCTTATCCATATACAATGTACCATAGTGTTGAATCTAAAAGTTATCACATCATTTTGTTAAAACAAGCATTGTCAAGTCAATTTGTTGGAAATAAGACAAAACAACTAATGAAGATCAAATCATTTTAATTTTCCCCAAATATTCAAATAAACTAATGCAAAGTTATTAAAATACAATTAAGTGTGTCTTGGATCGCGATTAAGATGCAAGTGTTCTTGAGTTTTAAAGTGTTAAGACAAAAACCACATCAGTTACTTAGCATCCAAACGCTAACCTGTATCGTTAGGATGCCACTCTATTTTAATTCTTGTTGAGAGTAAGGCTGTGCAATTTTTACTATTACCATTTGAATAGTAAGACATGGCATCTGAATGGTAGACCAATTTCGTGTTTTTTCTCTACATATGGTGCGGACGCCAGCTGAGGAAGGCACAAAAACACGTTGGCATTTGGATTGTAGTCAACTAGCATTTAGATGGTTTATCGTAGAAACTTAGTTGTTGGTGCATTAATTGCAAACAAATTTCATTAAGCAAAACCACCAATGAGCAAACTTAATGAAAAGCATATTTATACTTGCATTTTGGCCAATGAAGAATAGTTGTTGAGCTTAGTAGTTACTATCAAATATCTTGAAATCACACAAATCATTGTTCTTGTCTCTTGCTCTTAAATTTTCATTTCTTTAAGACAGAAAAGTGAGTAGTACTCTTGTGTGTAATTTGCAACTTGTAAAAGAGTACTACTCAAGTGAGTGAATTAGAAGTAAGTTGTGCACTTTTGGGCATAGCTCCAAGTGAGCTTGCTTTGATTGATCAATAAGAGTGGGTGAAGTCCTCGATTGGAGGAACGTTGTGTCCATGGAGACTAGAGAGTAGTTCGAACTTCATGTTACATCCAGACTTAATCTTTCTTTCCCTATCTCTTTTACTTATCAGCTCATCATTATTACTATTATTGTGTTTATCATTATTGCTAAATTTGCTTGTTGCCATCAAAAGTGTTGAAATTGTTAAAATTGGCCATCTACTCAATGCACCAGAGTAAGGTCTCTAAATTTCAAGTGCCTAATTGTATTTTAGAGTAAAGAGCTTGGCGACTAATGAACAAGAATTTCTAGAAGGACAAGCTATTAATAGGTCACCACTTCTAAGTGGAGGAAACTTTCCCTATTGGAAGTGTGTAAATCCCCGAAATTTTGATCCGGATCTAAGATCTAAACCCTAATCGGAAGTCAAAATGACTCTTAAGTCAAACAAAACCCTAGTTTACCGTAACCGTTTAACTCCGGCATTGCCGTTTTCTCAAGCCCTAGAAAACGAAGTTGGAAAAAATTAGTTGTAATAGTTCGTGATAGCTATAGGTTTTATAAAATATCAGATATCGTTTTTATACGCGTACTTCTTACTACCGGTATTTAATTGTCATGTCTACTTTTACATTACACTATTTTCTACTATTCTACACTATTCATCTATCTCTACTTTTTCTTACAACCTACTCTTACAAACCTTACACCTATCTCTTACACTTTTTCATTTCCAATACAAATTCACATCTTTCATTTCTTACTTTAATTAATCAAAAGACAAAAAAATTTATTTTTCTCTCCTCTCCATGCATGAAATGGCGCGGCCCCCTCTCTCCACACATCCATGTAATTTGTTTTTCAATTATTTAATTAAACACAAATTATCTCCCACATTTTCCTATAAATACCCCCTCATACCTTCACTTCTTTCACACCACTTCTTCTCTAAAGTTACTCTCTCAAAATCTCTCTCAAATTCCTTCAAGAGTTCTTACAAGAAGTCCTCTTAAGCTTAGCTTCTTTAGGTAAGAAATTTCTCAAGATTTCTTCATGTTCATTTACTTAGTATGAGCTTAGTGTGTGTTTTCTAAAACCATGAAGGTTAAGGAAGCAACATTAGGTTCATGCTTTGTTTTTGTTCATAATCAAAATTCCTCCATGATCATTTATGTTTCTATTATGTTCCTTTATGTTTCTTTATAATTCCTTTATGTTTATTACTATCTAATATATCTTTATAGCTATATATACTATTTAGAGCATATAAGCTCATAGCCTTGCAATTTATTTACCTTCCATGCAATTTTATTCCAATGCAATTTATTTAATTTTAAGTTGTTTTTAAGACTAGTCATTCTAGTCTTAGACTTGTCCTCCTCAAGTCAAAACAATTCTTTTCCTTTTCGGGACTAGTCTTTTCTTAGTCCCGGGTACCTTGAAGAAGCTAAGGTCCCAATACTTGATTTATTCTATTATTTACTTAAGCTTTCAAATTATCATGTCCCTTTATTTCTATAGTTTATGATTCATTTTCATGCATGAACATAATGTTTTTGTCTCAACAAATAAATGAAGAAGTATTTTCAAGACTAAAGGTACTTTCCTAAATAAATATAGAAAATGGATTTCTTGAAAACCCATGAACAATGCATGGAAATAATTATTCTTACATAAGCAAAGGTTTTACAAAAACTCATCTTTTAATCAAGAAGTAGAAGTTCTTTGAAAATCATTACAAGAAATAAAAATATCATTTTACTACCTTGAATCCAAGTTTTGAAAAATGAAAACACACCGTAGGAATTTAAAGAAGTTTCAAAAAGAGATTAAAAATTCATCTCAATAACTCAAGAGCTTTCAAAAGTAAAATAAATATCCAAAGAATCCCAAGTTCAAAAGACTTTCAAAACCTTAATTTTACAAGTTGAGACAATTTCATTTACTTCATACATATGTTATGAGTCATTACAAATATGTATATACCTTTCAAAAAGTTTACAAAAATGATTGAAACATTTATCTTTTCGAAAGAGCTTTTCTTATAAAGAAGAAAACAAGTGGTTACAAATTCGTGGCAAATCTGGTCGCTATCTTTTCGGAACCAAAACGACTTAGTTTTATAAAAATAAGCTTAGAAATGCGTAGATCTTTTCGAGTAGGTAGAAAACGATATATTATACGCGAAATTTCGAGTTAAAATGAGCAAGTTATGACCATTTTAAATTAGAATTTCCCCTTATACGATTTTTCTACGATTTTAAGAATTTTCAAGAAGAAGAATTTCATGAAATACTCATTTTGGGTATTCTTCTTGATTAGATAATCCCGAGGAGGAGTGTTCGTATCCCGAGGATTACTACGATTAAGAGGAAATTCCGAACGACCCATCCAAATCAAGAAAGGTGTCCATGGCCGAGTGAGTTATTTCCCGTTGATTTTCTCATACTCTTGCTTGTGCTTGTAATATTAGTTGCACTAGAATCTAAGCAAACTCAAAAGAAGTGTATGATAATATGTTGAAGGAATACTAAGTATATCGAAACTCAATCTGTTTGTAATAAAGTTGTATGTACATTAATATCTTGAAGTGTTTGAAAGTGGTTGATCACTCAAAAGAAGCTAAGTGTAATTACTAGACTTTAATTAAAGAAATTATTCATGCACTTCATATGTTGAGTCACATTGCATTCACTACTATACAATTGGTGGGACAAGTGTATAATAGTGGTGGTAGACAGAACCGGTATATCATGTGAGTGGCTAGTAGGAGCCTGTAATAAACTACAAGTATTTGATGGCTAGTAGGAGCGTGTAATAAACTACAAGTTTTCGATGGCGTATAGGAGCCGGTAAGATCTATAAAAGTGCTTTTAAAAGTTGTGGCTGTAATTGGCCTGAATCCCCAACCCCGAATGAAGGGCGTAAATTCATTCAACATATGATTCCCGGAAAGTCATATGTCTTGTATGCTCATGTGATTGTTGCATTTCATATGATTGAATAATAAACTTGATTGTTAAATTTCTTCGAGTATGAATTTTGGGGATTTACTCACTAAGCTTATTAGCTTATACCCTGTAGATATCTGTATTCTCAGGAACACCTATTTTTGAGCTTGAGGCCATCCCGTATCCGAATACGTTTTGATGTTAAAGCTTTTGGAGGAAATCTACTCGAGGACTTAGATTAGAATTCCTTTGAAATCTTTAATTTTGGTAGTTAGGAAGTTTATCCCGATCCTTGGATTCAGCGGGAGAATGCCCCCGAGAAGTTATGTATCAGACCTTTGGTTATTTATGATATGATTTTATTTCTGAATTCTTGCATGTTTATCTTTACTCGCTTAAACTTTGCTTCCCAAAAGCGTCTCTTATTACCGTGTTAGACGCCTTACATATAATACTAAGGCTTTTGCATGACTACGGTAGCCATTCCTAAGCCTTGATATTATATGTGGCGGACTGCCACGTTTAGGGTACCCCTCGGGGCGTGACAAAGTGTAGAATGGAAATCTATTTAAAGGCATAAAATAGGTTAATATGGAATGTTATAAAAAATGATTCCTTCAAAATTGAAGGAAATGAAGAAAGAGACTATAGTGATAAAGACTAAAAAAGATTGATTTAAATGAAATAGCTATGAACATAAAGCCTTGTAGGTTGAGCAAGAGTGATTTTAATAGAATTTGTACATGTGCAAAAGAGATACGAGATGAATTGGAGAAAACATATGAAAAAACATCTAGAGTAAGAGAAAATAAAATCAGCCTTCTATGTGGTCAATTTGAAAACTTCAAGATGCAACCAAATGAGACCATAGATGAGATGCATAATAGGTTCATTAAAATCATAAATCCCTTGAGTGTGTTTGGAAAGAACTTTACTAATGTAGAAATTAACCCTAAACTTCTTAGGTCTTTACCAAAAGATTAGGAGGCTAAGAGAACCACAATTGAAGAGTTATGTGATCTAAACATAAAGAGGAGCTTCTCAACACTCTTAAGACCCTTACGTTAATCAAGAAGCAAGGAGAGAAGTCAAGCAAAATGGCAATAGCATTGAAAGCTATAAGTCACAACTCAAGTAGTGATGATGATGATAGTAATGAAGAGGAGCTTACCTTTACGGCCAAAAAATTTAAAAAAAATTCATGAAATTTAACAGCAAAATAAAAAGTAATGATGATAAAGGAAGTTCCTCAAGATACGAAAAGGAAAAGAGGATGTGATTACATGCTTCAAATGTCACAAACCAAGCCACATCCAACAATATTGGCCCTTGCTCTAGAAGGCATTTAAGGGAACTAAAAAGGAAGCTCTCATAGTTACTTGGAGTGATAATGATACAAGTGACTCAGATAAAAATGTTTGCTTCATAGCATCGGATGATGATGTGGGTTCTTCTTCTCAAACTTCTTATGATGAGGTTGCAACTATGTATGATGATTTATGCAAGAATGGTGAAAATGCAAAAGAAAAATATGCTTTGAAAGAAATGGTGTTAAGCATAGAAACTGAATGTGATGAATTTAAACATAAATATGACAAACTTAGGATTAAAAATGACAAATTAGATGAGGATAAGGAGTTCTTGAGATATGAAAATAGAAAATTAAGAAATGAAAATGAAAGATTATGCAAAGGACATGAAGCATTAAGTATTGAAGCATGGAAATTGGAAACACAATGTCAAAAGGATAAAGAAAGATTTGATGATGAACTCATGCAAGAGCTAGAAGAACTTAAAATAGATAATATATTGCATAAATATAGCCATTGGAGCATTAATTGCAAATGAATTTCATTAGGCAAAACTACCAATGGGCAAACTTAATGAGAAGCATATTTATATTTGTGCTTTAGCAAATGAAGACTAATTACTGAGCTTAGTAATTGCCATCAAATATCTTGTAATCACACAAATCATTATTCTTGTCTCTTGCTCTTAAATTTGCATTTTTTTTAAGAAAGAAAAGTAAGTAGTGCTCTTGTGTGTAATTTGCAACTGGTAAAAGAGTATTGCTCAAGTGAGTGACTTAGAAGTGAGTCGTGTACTATTGGTGTCACTCCAAGGGAGCTTGTTTTGATTGATCAATAAGAGTGGATGAAGTACTCGATTGGAGGAGAGTTATGTCCACGGAGACTGGGGGCGATCCAAACACCACGTTACATATGGACTTGATCTTTCTTTCCCTATCTCTTGTACTTGTCAACTCATCATTATTACTATTATTGTATTTTATCATTATTGGTAAATTTTCTTGTTGACATCAAAATTTGGTCATATACTCAAACACACCCTACCTCAACAACACCCCACATCCCCCACCCCCAAAAAAAAAAGATTATAGTGTATTTACAAATAGTCGGTCGGGTAAGTGATATAACTATGACGAGTTGGTAGGATTCAATTGTAATAGTTAAATCGAATAAATCTAGGTCATTTATTTAGATATATAGGAGTAACCCTCGTAGCAGTAAAACATCCAAACATAAGTGAATTCAATTTAAACTTAAAACTATTTTCTCTATTTTTTTAGTAAGTTTTACTGGTGGTACCTGAATTTTTTTACATTTAATTAATAATATCTAGAAAAATTATCACACAAAAATACCCAATCTTTCTAAAGTTTGCATGGACTATATCTATTTCTCTAGCGGCAAACTGATTTGGAAGAGAATTGCTCTTAAAGAAATATTTTCTCTCTTAATAAAATAATCAAAACAAATTACATAAACCTAAAGTCCAATATTTATATTAACATTTAGACAAGTAAAAATCCAATCTTTACTATGTAAAAATAATCAATACAAATGAAAAAAAAAATATCTAAAAAACCTAAATCCAAAAATCAGAAACTAAACCCAACATGTAAAAATTCAATTTTAACATTTAGACAAGTAAAAAAAGAACACCCGAATTATAATTAAAAAAAAAGACCCAAAATCCCACAAATCCAATATTTATATTAACTTTTCTTTTCTAGATATCTATTTTCTTTCTTTTAAAAAATAAAAATCAAACATAACAGAAGATAAATTATTACTATATAGAAGAAGGGTCAGTGTCTCGGTCCAAGGATGAGATGGTTGACATGGCCATAGTTTCTTCTAGAATGGTGCTAGAACAGAATGAACTTGAAGATCAAGCCAACGAACATAATAAACAATGGCCTGAGCCTCAATACAAATAACACTAATGCACCGAAACACTTAGCCGAAGTTGAAGTTGTTAGACTATTTGGTTCATAAAATCAAATTATTGGCTCCTCAGCTGATTCACAGAGTAATTCGGCTTCATCAGTCAGTATATGTATTAAAGCTCATCGAAAATCATGATATCATTCGGTTCTTTTCTTTTCCTTTAAGATTAAAGCTCCATTTATCTTCTGCTCGTGTTTCATTTTTATTTTTTAAACGAAAAGAAATAGATATCAGAAAATAATTGGATTTGTTGGATTTTGGTTTTTTTTTTTTTTTTTAATTTGGGTGTTCTTTTCCTACCTGTGGTTTTTTACTTGTCTAAATGCTAAAATTGGATTTTTACTTGGCTAAATGTTAATATACACATTGCATTGAGTTTTTTTTATTTGTTTTGATTATTATTATTTATTTATTTTACGCAAGTCGTGTGAAGAAGAAAGTCAAATAAAAAAAAATGAGGAGGAAGAGAAGGGAAGATAAATATGCCAATTAAGAAAGAGAAAATGTTTTATTAAGAAAGATTATCTTTCACCTTTTCGCTCGAAAATTGGTTGAATTTCAGTCATAAGTATAGTCAGTGCAAAACTTTAAAAAGTTTGGGTTTTTTTGTGTAAAAAAATTTTCTTTAAATATAATTCTATTAAATACAAAAAAAATTCAGTACTATAAAAGGAAAACTTACCTCTATTTTATCTCTCTAAGATCTTATTTGTGTTTAAGGCTGAACTTACCTCTTTACTTGTGAGTTAAGACTCTTAAGTGCCGCACAAGAGCATCCCAAATACTATGCCCGTGACCCACACATACATGCAACTCGGTTAGAGGTGCATTGCTTTTATTTACATCCGTTATATGTCTCAACTTTTAAAAGAATAAATAAACTAGAAAGCTTACCGATTACCACATTATTCTTGTTTACATGGAAAATATCATGATGGTAAAATACAAGATAGTACAAACACAAATTGGTTGTCACCAATATGACATGAACAAAAGTTGAAGATATAATGTCACAATGATCATGGAATTCATTAATTAATGATTTCATTTCATGCCTAGGAGGTTTCTTAAAAAAAACTTTTCAGCTGCATATTCATTATATGCTCCGCAGTTTTTCGGAACAAGGTATTCATATCAGCATCCTTGCATCCTGGGACTAACCTCTTTAAACTTCTAATCAAAATCATGTTCTTGCGACGTTCTTCTTGTGCTTTCATCCCCGTTAACTTGATCTTGACTCTTCGATAAACACGGCGAACTCCTGCCATTATTTCAACAGCTAGAAGGGGTGGTGATACGGATCTGCAGCAAAAAGCATGGTAAGCAATGGATTATATAGGAAAATTTCTCCAACTTGGTACATAATTGATCGCTAGATAAGGAAACCATAATGCAAATGTGGACCATATGTTTTTTTTTTTTTTTTTATTTTTTGGAGTTTTCTCCGTGGCAACTAAACCATTGTGAAAAGATGAATCACTCGACAGCATTTGATACTGAGTTCCTTCAAGTTAGCATGTAACTGACAGTGACATTTGATATGGAAAATGACTAAGGATAATAGGGTCCGTTTGAGGTAGGTAGATGTAAGGAATCATTTTCTTTCTTTTTCCCGTTATTTTTATCCTTATCATTTTATCATATAATCAATTATTGCGAAATATTTAGATTCAATGAATTGTGAATTGTGAGGTAGGGCAAAGGAATAATTCTGTGTCCAAAATGGCTAATCTAGTTGTTACAAAGACGTTTCTAATTTCAAGAGACGAACTCTAACCTTCATTGGATACAGGAGAGTTGAATCACACTTAATCACTTTAAAAAAAATGTTTATATATAGCTTGGGGAAAAGGAAAAAAATTACAATTTGAACAAAAAAAATCTAAAACCCAAAATTAAAAAATTATCAAAAATACAACACTTGAAAAACACGATTTCAACTAAAATCACGATTTCATTATTTCAGATACAACACTTCGAAAGCGTCGAGTATTGGTAACATTTATTGGTCTGTGCACTTTTATGATTTTTTTTTTTATAAATTTCATTCAATTGAGCAAAATTACATCAATCATATCAATCGACACGACATGATTGACTAATAAAGAGTTGGGAATATAGAAACCCATCCAAGTAATTAGGCGCATCTCTTCAAGCATCAAAGTGTTCTCCATTGGGGATGCAATTTCTCCAAGAACAAAACTCACGCTGTTAGCAAGTAAAACAAATCACATATAAGGGATATGACAATCCCACATGGTAGATAAAATCAAAAGGAAAAAGGAAAACAACAATCGTATTGAAAAAAAAAATTGCTTATTTAAAAAAATTACTAATAAACTAATATCAATAGATTGTCACAATCTTCAGTCTAACCAAATCTGTTGAAAAGTAGATTTGTATTGGTAGAATCAAGATGCCACTAATCAATGATGGTGGGAGTGATGGAAAAAGACAACAGGTTTACAATAAAAGGGGTAGATTTATAAATAAAAATGTATTAGTAATGATGGATCTGCAAATCTATGGTGATAAAGAAAACAAAAACAATTAGAGAGAAGGGACAGGTACTACTAATGTAGCCTATGTTAGGGTTTGTTAGGTGATAGGGAGAGAGAGAAATCTTGTGTGTGAATAGAAAAGCCAATTCTAATGGGCTTTGTTAAAGGAAGATAAGCACAAATCTGTAGTCAATCTTATCAGATATTGAAGATTGATATATAATTATTTGTTTCCTTATTTTCAAATAATTAAGATTGATATGTAATTATTTGGTTCCTTATTTGTAAATAATTAAGCATGATTATAGGCAATAGAATAGGATCTTGATGTATCACATCCAATATATATATATATATATATATATATGTGTGTGTGTGTGTGTGTGTGTGTGTGTGTGTGTGTGTGTGTGTGTGTGTGTGTGTGTGTGTGTGATCTTTCATTGTTTTTAAATGCCCTAACTTGATGGCATCACAACCCGCCACGTATCTATAACATAACTTGGCTCGCTAAGGCTATGAAACTCTAATCCACAAATAATCAAAATCATATATCACCAATTCTCACATATAAAGAGTTCTTGTTTGAAATTATTCATAGAAATAAAACTTCTACGTAGTCTTGTTGGCATAAACCAGCGCCAACTTAAACAAACTTAAAATATAATAAAAAGGAAAGTCTCATAAACACCCTTAAATCATAAAATAGGTAAACTTCATTAAGTCTTTAACTTAATCCATATAATCTAAATGCCAGTAGGTAAGTCTGGTCCACTATCGTCCTCCCCATAGTCCACATAAAAATCAAATCCTAATAAGCCATAATAGACTTGATCTTAACCTGCTCCTGAAAAAGATAAAAGAATGAGCGAAATCGTTCAATTCGCCAAACCACAAACAAAAGCGCATGAACATGTATCATACAAATCTCACATACAATCTAAACCAATGCAGCACATACAAGTTATTATTTTTAATTAGTAAAGCAAACAGCATAGTTTAGAACCAATTGCAAGTAGTCCTAACCCCATAGAAAACAAATCTTTATACAAAATAATTATATATATATATATATATATAGTGATGTTGGCTACTCCTCACATATTGTCGTATACCACAATTAAGTTAGCACGACTCCTAATTTAACAGAATCATTTCTATACACAAGTTCACTTGGGACACCCTCACACATAGATCATCAGGTTGCCAGCATTAGTATCACACTCTGTGTGGTCTTTACTAACAATAGCCAAGCACAAGCAACAAACAATATAATTAAAAGTCCAATATAATTAGATTCATTGAACAATTCTAAACCTACAAGCACATATATCAAACAAGGAATGGTCGTACCTATATCAATCTCAAGGAACAGAACTATGAACTCAAAATCCACAAAATCCTGATCATATAAGCAACATAATATCAATACATATCTTATCCATAAACTAATTTAGCTCCAAAATCATCTAAAACCCTAATCTCTAAAGAATAACAAATCCACACCTTTTTCTTTGATTTAACCACAAAAATTCTCCAAAAGAACCAATCTTCTCAACAGAATCTCCAAACCTTAGAACACTATTCAAAGCCAACAAACCAAAATTCATTAAAAACTTCTTTTATGAAATCATAAAGATTAACAACATAAAATACTTAACTAAAGTTGATCAGAAATGCTTTCTAAATAATGAATTTCCTGATCTCCATGAAAACTACGGTTCTCTCTAATCTCTCCTTCAAAACAACAGATAAACCCTAAGAAAAATAATAGATTTTACAAATCCTAAAGAAAAATAGAGCTCGATTACCTTAAACCGACCCTCCAAAACCTCCTTGGATACTAGAACAAACACAAAGATAATTTTCTAGGTTTTGGGGATGCTTTGGAGAAGGAAGCAAAGGAAATAGATATAAGGATTTCGTGCAACTTTTGGTCTTCTACATAACATACACCGTTAGATCCTGAACATATACCGACGGTGTAGCCTGAAGGCTGGCAGTGTAAATGTTAACACTAGTGGAGTATCAGTTTTCCATTCATTTTTTGGTCATTTTTGTTTAACATGTATGTCGACATGTACGCCAGCGGTATACATACCGTCACGCCCCGAGGGGTACCCTAAACATGGCAGTCCGCCGTACACAATACTAAAACCTGGGACTGACTACCTTAGTCACGCAAAGGCTTCTATATCATATACAAGGCGTACATCACAATCAAGGGAACGCATCGGAGTAGCGCAATTTATATTTATAATAAATAAGTAACAAGGCAAAGAGAATACTTATCATAAAACATAAACATATTACATTTCACTTCTTAGGGGCATATCCCTCTATTATCTTCAAATCAATATACATCACTAATCATATAAGCCAATACATATAAAGAACCTTACATAATTACTTCATCTTATGATTCCATCTCCTTCATAGAAGTATAATCATCCTTCCATGACTTCCTTAATGTTATGATCCTCAATTTAAGCCACGGGTATACCTGTTTCAACAAAATCTATAGGGGTATAAGCTACAACTAGCTTAATGAGATATTCCTTTTCATTCACACCATATATCCAAACAAGTTTATTTAGATTTTCACTCATATGCTATGCAAGCAATGCAACAATCACATGATTATGCAAATATATATAGTTATCCGGAAACCATATATAGAACGGATTTACCCTTCCGTATCAAAGGTTAGGGAATCGGGGTTAAAGGTCATCGACCTTCTACTGCTAGTCCCCAGGTCCTCACCCACAGCGTTCGGTTGGCTTGGCTCTGAATCTAGAGTCGCTTTCCCAAGTGATTTGGATTATCCAGGAAGGAACATGGCCCGTGGCACCGCACGATCACAGCCAATCTAACTCTACGCGTAGGAGTAGCAGCCTTCCAAAATAGATGTGACTCGACGGATGCTATGCATTTTAATTTTCTTAAGCCAAACCTTATTAAGGTTTATTAGGGGCGATCAATCAACTTAGCAAATAATAAACAATCATACAAGTAAGTAAACAAAATTATTAAAAAGCAGTTCGAAGTTGCGATATTCTTAATTCTCATTTCATACATAAATATAGAATCATACATACATAATCCCAATTTCCCCAGATATATATATCCATTTTTATCTTTTCTTAGTATACTAATGCCGCTACTTTACAAGCACAAGCAAGGTAACAAAATTAGGAGGAACAACTCACTTGTCCATTTCGCGATCTTCTTAGTCGTATTAATCCTCGGGTAGGGTAATCTCGTATCTTTCGTCACCTAGACAAAAGAAATACCCGGGATAAGTCTTTCATGAATTTTCTATTCTTGGAGACTCTAGACTTTTCTTAAAATCGCGGTAAAATCGTATAAGAGGAAATTCCAACTTAAAATGGCCATAACTTGCTCATTTTAACTCGGAATTTTGCATATAATATACCGTTTTCTACCTATTCGAAAAGATCTATCCATTTCTAAGGTTATCTTTGTCATAAAAGGTCATTTGGGTTCCGAAAACGTCAGGTGCAGATTTAAAACGAATTTTCTAAACTTTTGCAAAAATCCATTTTCTAACTCAACTCCATTTTAAAGAAAATCCTTTTGTAACAATATAAGTATATAAATATATATTCAGTAAACACTTTTGAATATATAGGTAAGCTCACTTTATATGCAAAAATCCTAATGGTAGTGTCTCAACAAACAATTCATTTTGAGTTTAAAACTTTAACTTTGATAATTTCTTTTCAAGTATTTGGAAGAAACTTTATATTCTCATTATAAACAAGTATATTCTTATTTTATTTCCTTCATTCCTTTTTCCAAAACAAGTAAATTTTCCCTTAACCTTAGTCTTTCATAAATTCCACTTCTAGTGATAAAAGATCAATTTTATCGAAAAGTATTTAGGTTGTTGAACGCCTTTATAATTTTGTATTTAAGATGGTTTTTAGAAAATGAATCTTGTCTTCTTATATCTATTTCTTCTTTTATTTCTTTTGAAAATGATCATCTTTATTGATAAAATCCATTATTGTTAATCTTACTTTATTTATATTCTTTTGGAAAACGAGTTCCTTTCTTTTTTAGAAATTTGAAAATCATTACTTTTCCTAAGTGGGTTCATAACTTTATGAGTTGATTTTTATTTTAACTTTGAAAACTAGTTTGTTTTCTTAATTTTATTATGAAGTTTAAAAGAGTTTAAATCTTAAGCTTTTTGTAAAAACTTTTAATATTAATAAATTATTTACTAAAGCTTAGGTTAACATAATATACCAAGAAAATATTTATTTCTTATGTTTTCTTGGTAAAACTATCTTTGTTATTTAAGAAAACTTGAGAAAACTTGTATTACTCTATTTCTATGTTGTTGGTAATAACTTCATGATTTTGTGATAAATCACATAATCGAAAATCTAGTTTTGAGTTCATAAAGTAAATTCTATTTTTAGATTAGTTGAGACATTAACATTATGTAAATGCAAGTATCATGAGCATATAAAGTAATAAGAACATAAGAAAATACTAGAAACAAATAATAAGCAAGAAAATAAAATATCAAGTATTGGGAACCTTAGCTTCATCAAGGAATCCCGGTCAAGTATTGGAGCCTTAGCTTCGTTAAGGCATCCTGGGACTAAGAATGGACTAGTCCCGAAAGATTAAAGAAAATAAACAAAAGATTATTTTGACTTGATATGGACAAGTCTAAGACTAGAAAGACTAGTCTTAATAACAACATAAAATAAATAAATTGCATAACTTAAAAGTAAACAAATAACAAATGAGCTTATATGCTCTAAATAAGTGTATATACATAATACTATATATAAGTTATATTAGAAGCAAATAATAACAACATAATAAAATAGGAAGCTTATGTACAAGAACAAAACATGAACATGTTTTGCTTTTACTACTCATATGAGTTTCAAAACATCACCATAGTCATGTTAAGTTACATAACATGAGTGAATAATAGATGAAAGAAATATTTACCTAAAGTGTGTAAGAGGTATGAAGATGGTAGATGAAATGGGTATAATGGGAGTAGTGATATGTGGTAGATAGTTTATGTATAAGGAATTATTTTTGTGAAGAATTGGTTTAAGAGAGTTTTGGTAGAGAGAATTCTTGAAGAGAGAATTTGTGGAGAGATTTTGAAAGAGTTTTGGTAGTGAAATGAATTGTGTGAAAGAATGGAAGAGGAATGGGGTATTTATAGAATTTTTGGAGTGAATTTTTAGATGTAATAAAATAAATTGAAAAAGAAAAATAATTGAGGGAGAATGGGAGGGTGTAGCACCGACCATGGGTATTGGGAGAGAGAGTGAGTTGATTTTTGAGTGAAATTTGTCAGAAAATAATTAATATGTAAGGTATGATTTGACAAAAGTTGTATTGGAAATATAAAAAGCAAAAAAATAGGTATGTAGGCAGTAAGAAATAGGTGTAAGAAAAAGTAGAGATAGTGAAATAGTAATGAATAGTAGAAAAGTACTATGTATGGTAGACTAGACAATTAAAGTACCGGTAGTAATAAAAATACGCGTAATAATGCGATATCTGTAATTTTTAGCTACCAAAAAAATTTTAAAACTGATATTTTTGGAATCCTTATATTTTTACGAGTCTATTGGTATAAACGGAATATTTTTAATATTCCGAGCTCCATGACACGCTTTTCGAGCACCGATCCCGATTGAATCCGAAGGACACTCGAAATTCGCGAATCTAATATATTTTTATGTTACCCTATATTATTACGAACTATTTTAAGCTATTGGCTTAATTTCGTTTTCTAGGGTTTGAAAACGCGGGATTGTTGGATCTTAAACACTAGAGTTCGTTATAGACTTAGTTGACATTAGGGTTTCGGTTTGACTTCCGGTTTCATCGAGATATTCGTAAGATCATATAATTTTTTAGTTTTGATCGTTTTACATTTTTAGCTCGACATCTATGGTTTATCTTATTTTATTTGTGATTATTTAATAGTATTTAGTTCTCGGGATCGTTGAACCGACTCTAGGATTATGAGTTGACTCAGTTTGACTTTTGGCGAAAATTGAAATTTCTTATTCTAAAATTTATCAAGGGTTTTAAGTTTTTGTTGTGGATCGTTACTTGGATATATTGTCTTGATTTGCATGTTAGGAAACGGTTAGGTGATTTGATTGATGTACGAATGTTGTTTCAATCGATAGTTGGATTTTTCTATTTTGTTTTTAAGGGTTTCCTATTTCTCAATTTAAGAAATCCCGTTTTCGATCTTTATTTAGAATTAGGTTTTAACTTGGTTCGCGTTTTAGGGTTTCGTTTCTGGTGTTTGTCTTGATTTAGAACTTGGTTTTAACTTGAATAGATTTTTGGGATTTCAATTTTAAACTTTTAGAATGATTTTCTATGAATTATGAAAATTTTGGGGGGTTTACACATACCAACACTAGATGCGTACCTTATACACTGATAGTGTACTTAGGCTTAATCTATTTTTCTTAATCCAACATCAACCCTATGCTGCTTAAGCCACAGCAATGTATGCCGGCAGTGTTGAATCCTACACCGACGACGTTAAAGCCGATGTACATTCTGCCAAAATCCATTTTTCCAATCACATCTCTACCATGTGAACATAACACAATATATTTAGGTCTTGACCTTGAAACTTCCTTATTTTATATCAATTTACACTTTTTATTCTTCATTGTAACTTATTTGCTTGTATATTATAGTTTTGAAAAATAAAAAAATACTATTTTTGTCACATATTATTTCTTTTCGTGGTATTAGAGCATCGCTCTGGGTATTAGAATTAAACACAAATAACATACCTTATGCAACTTCTGTGGGACGATAAACCAAGAGATATGGCTTTGGGAGCAAAATGGGAGGATCCTAATTATCAACTCTACATCCATCATTCATATCAACCTAATGCAATTCTTGTGCCACAATCCTTAGTAGACGACAAATATAGCATATGGAAGCAATCCATGACTATGGCTTTGATTGTAAGCCACTAGATTTTACAGTACTTATAAGTAAACCCTAAGAATCGAAAGTCATACCGAAACCCTAAAGTCAACCTAGTTCTATGTTTAGTCCAGTAAATCTAGATCTAGCAATCCCGCGCGCAAAACCTAAAAACAATAAATTATTTCAAATTATAGTTTGGAATTATATAAGAAAGTTTAAAAAGATCATATTCACCAAAATTTAGTTTGTTTTGAACCCGAACAAGATCAATTTTAAAATTAGGATCCCTACAAGTAAAATAGTGAAAATATTTCGATGACACCATTAGATTCGTAAAAATATAAGGATTTCAAAAATATCAATTTTATAATTTTTCAGTAACTAAAAAAATCAAATATAGGTTGTTTATGGGTTTTTCTTTACTACCAGTATTTTAATTGTCTACTCTACTATTCATGGTATTATTTTTACTATTGATCTATTTCTACTTTTCTACTACCTATTCTTATACTCTACCATACCTATTCCTTACAATTTACCTTTGACATACAACTTTATTCACATAAACCTTACACATTATTACTTTTCATTACAAAAATATAAAACAATTAAAAATCAACTCTCTCCCTTTCAAAACCGGCACATACACACAAATTCCTATTTTTTCTTTTTTATTTTATTTAGTTATATCTAATTGTCACTCCAAAACTCTTTAAATATTCATTTCCTCGTTCATACTTTACACATACTTCTCAAACCATAACAAAACTCTTGCAAATTTTCCTCTCAAATTCTCTCTCCAAAAATCCATTCCCAACTTCTTCATATTCCTACACCATCACTATCTTCTAACAACATCAACTTCTATTTCTTCTACCACCCATTTCTCTACCTTAGGTAAACTTTTCTTATGAAAATATTCATTATGTTCACGTTAACATAATATGACCATAGTATGTGTGTCCTAAACCTATGGATTTTCATAGAAGCAATAATATGTTCATGTCTTGGTTAACAATGTTCAAATAATATTAATATTGTTGTTATGTTATTTTTATTTATTGTTCCTAATCTAACTTTCATATATATTACTAAGTATATTTATGTATATACATATATTTTTTTTTCTTAAAGCATATACAGTCGCTAACATAACTTTATATATGCTATTGAAATTTATTTATTCCTTGTAATTTATCTATTTTATGCAATTTTATTAAGACTAGTCTTTCTGATCTTAGACTTGTCCTTATCAAGTCAAAACAAACTCTCTTTCTTTTCTTTTCTTTTCTTTTCTTTTATGGGACTTGTCCATAATCTAAGTCCGGAGAGCCTTGATACCAACTTAAGACCCATGATTTTCTTGTTTTATTTTCTTTCTTCTCTTTTTGTAACTAGTCTATCTCTAGTTCGTAAGTGTTGATAAAAGCTAAAACTTCCAATACTTGACTTTATTTACATTTTCTTTTGTTTATTTAATTTTTTACATCTCTTATTTTCCATATAAGTTATTATTCTCTTATTTAATATAGTCATATACTCATGATCATGCACAATCACCATGTTGTTATCTAAATAAAAGGAGCTCTTTTCTTTTACTAAAAATTTAAAACTAAAATTCTTACAAAAATAATTTTTGGCACTTAAGAAAAGTTTCCATATAAAACTTAAGATTATCATTCAACAATACCCTTTTCAAAAGTTTAGATAAGTTCATCATAGATTTTTAAGAGCTAATGTTATGTAAAGCTTTTTCTAAAACATAGTTATAAAGTTCTTTTACTCTCTTTTTCAAATTAAATAAATTTATTATTAAATCTTAATGTTGATAATTCTTTATTATACAAGTTTTTCTTAAGAACTTATTTAAAACGACTCATACCAACAATCTAACAAATACCAAGAACTAAACAAATTTCTAAGTCAAATAAACAATTAACTCACTAGTTAACAAAAATAACTAGAAAAGTAATATATAAAGTAACAAGTTTTCAAAATATAAAAGCTTATTTTTATAAAATCTATGAAGTAGGAATGATAGTTAAGATATAAAAAGTACTCATGTAAAATAAACTAAAAATCTTAGTCTTCATTTCAACAAATTACATGGAAAATTTGTAGATTCCAGACTTTAAATTCCTAAAAGGGATTGTTTTATGAAAAATCATAGTTTGGACAACAACTCTTGGATCATGCATGTAATGTGAGTTTATATATGTATAAAAAGGATTTTTCCAACTATATAAATATCTATGTATTTGCTATGGGATTTTTGTTTATGAAAAGCTTGGAAAAATATATTTTTAATGATGGAACTTTCGTGTCAAATTTGTACCATACAAGTTTGAAACCTAAATGACTTTTTATGACAAAAATAACCTTAGAAATACATAGGTCTTTTCAATTAGGTAGAAAATGATATATAATATGCGAAATTCCGAGTTAAAATGAGCAAGATATGGCCATTTTAAGTTGGAATTTCTTGCCATCCAAATTTTGACGAAAATGATAAAATACAATTATATATTTTAAGTAGATCTTGGATGAAATACTCATTTCAAATATTTCTTTTGTTTAGATGACGAGGACCAGACCTTCTCTTCCCGAAGATTACTTCAATTGATAGGGATCACCATGGCCGAGTAAGTTTTCCTTTACGTTTATGTATTTGCACATGTGCTTATAGAATAGAGCACTAGAAATTAGGAAAAGATAAAAATTGATATACATGCAGGTTATCATGGGAACCATGTATTTGATTCGTTATGTGTGTGATCAATAAACGATAAGTATATCGAAGCTCAATTGGTTGATTAATATAAATTGACTCTATGTATTTTATTGTGTGTGCAAATATTGATTGATCGCCCTAATGAATTAATGTCGAATCAAAAATTCATTAAAACTAAATTGCTCATGCATATTACTTAGAATTTCATCTTCGCATTTTGCTATTACTCCTCGGTATGGGACCGAAAAGGTAAGCTGCCTAGCTACATCTTGTAGAATTAGGACATTCGAAGAATACGGCCTCATGGTGTAGCCAAGCCGGATTGATCGATTTGGGTAAGGAAAGCTCGAGAACTAATAGTACGGTTGTTTAGAACACCAAGACGCATGCAAAGTTTCAATGAGGTCAATTATGACCATTTAAAGCATTCCTTAACCCACAATGGAGGGGTAAATCCATTCTATTTAAGAAACCAGATAGTCATATATTTTGTTTGATCATATAGTTGTTTGCATTTCATATGCTTGCTTAACATATTTGTATGATTGCCTTGTTATGAGTACTTTTGTAAACCCCGGAAATTTTTCACATTAGTACACAACTCTAAAATAGAAAGTATGAACAAGTTAGTAAACTTAGAACTCAACAAAAACCCAAGAATAAATCAATGACTAGAATTGGGCTAGATTAGGATCTAAAAGCTGAATAAAGAACTTCTTTAACCCTAATTGATACCAAAAACGAGATTTCGTATCTTGAGCTGATAATTCAAGATATAATTAAAGGTAACCCAAATTTTCAAACCTCAAAATTTGTCATACAAATAGAATAGATAGAAAAATATAAATATGGAGATTAAATGACTACTATTAAACTCAACAAAGACTTGAGACTAGAACAATGAGTAATAATGAGCCTATACATGGATTTAAACCCTAAATTCAAGATTCCTAGATAGTATTAAATACTACTAATAAGATTTCATAGTAGGTATCAAAAACCTAAAATATAGAGATAACTTAGCTAATATATCTAATGCAATAATGAGTAGATAACCAACTATGCTTATAGATAAGAAACGATAACCTAAAGATAAACTGTTAGGGTTATAAATACACAATAAAAACATAAACAGATGTATAACTAAATATCTAAACTCTAAATAAATATTTGAATCACACCATTGTTTTAGTTAAAGTATTCTTAAGCTATTAGAGCCTAAAACAAAAATTTGACCTAATAAGCTTAGAAAATCTTAATCACGGGAGATAAAATTCTAAAAACAATTAATCGCGTCAATTTAAAACTTAAAGTTGTATCGTTTGATAACCTAAACATTCTATAGAATCCTATAAAAATATTTTGGACAAAAACTCTCAAATATTCGCTAAATTGTATCCGAACTTAACAAACTACCCAAAAATATAGATAAATATTATATAAATATTAGTAATATATATATACATATGCAGGATCGATTCCAAGTTGAATCAAATGAAGGGTTTGGATTGTCTTGAAAGACAAGAACCGAAATGCATGAAAAATCTTCCAAATTGTCCACAAAAGGTCAACAAATTCAACCCATAAACAAATCAAGTATTGCCACCTCAACTCCCTCATTAATGGCAGCCAAAACAACTGGGTAAAATAGTGCTTAAATGTGGAACAATCGAAAGCAAATAGCGGAGGAAAATCATCCTCTTTCTTCTCCTATATGTGTGTGTGTGTTTGTGTGTGTGGTGTGTGTTTAAGGCTCTTGATGGACAAACAAACAAACATCACTTCTTACTAAAGTTTCTAGATCAAACAAACTCCCAATTAGCAACCAAATCAACCTAAGAACATAATTTAACTTGTCCTAAACATCTCAGTTCGAATCAAAGTAAAAAAATAATAATAATACTAAAAACGCTTGAGTTGGTAACAAAGTAAGTTGTTGTATTTCGGCTTGTTATTTGTTAAAAACAAGATTAGAACTGACTTCTGATGATCGTAGGATCATTACCAATCCAAGAACAAGCTTCGAATTCCATTGAACAAGCTCAAACAAGGTAAAATTCGAAAAACCCTAGTTGTACTTTTTCAAATTCGAAAATTAAAGATCAAATACATGTAGATGCGTTATGAGTTGATGTATGTATATATATGTACCATAGAAACACTTAAGAATGATTTGAGAATGTTTATAATGTAGAAAATTGAAGAAATATGAACTGTTTCATCGGAGAAGATGATGAAAATGTCAACACTATTACTACACCGGCAGTGTAGACGCCAAACGCCGGCGGTTTACGAGGGCAAGCCAGCGGTGTTGAGACAGCTTACACTGGAACAGAAGCTATGTAAAATTTATTTTTACGTAAAATGAACGAACGCCGGCTAATTGGGGTTATACGCAGGCAGCGTATAGTCCGACGTATGAGGTAAAGCTGACGGCCTACAAGCCAGCGTAGCCTGATACAAAATAAAATGAAAAACTTAAGAATACCGGCATCTAAGTTTCAACGCTGGCTACGTAGGAGTCGGCGTACAAACATGTTTTTCTTACATAAACTCTATATTACACGGACAGGATATTTGTATAATAAATATAAACATATTATATATAGATATGTATATCAAAACAGAATTTACTAAGAAATAAAATAAATATCGTTACTTAGAATAACAATATATTTAACATTTGATAACTTCTAAAACCCCAAAAACTGTAGAGAAATATTAAGTATTATTAGTAATTATAATTGTTAAATATTTGCGCTGTATAGATAAATAGATAATAATGGAAATCAAAATAAGCTAAATTTACGAATAATGTGACTTCTAAAAATTTAGAAGTCACAAAATAATTGTATGAAGTAAATTAAGAGAAACACGACGACACTAAGCAATGGTAAGCAAATATGAGTTACTATAATAGGTCAGTTAGAAAATAATATAAAAGTAGTAATAATAACTACAAAAATATAAGTTTATTCGATATCAATTTTTCAAATACTAGATTAATGTATATAAATATCAAACAAGATCAAGACAAACAACATGAAAATAAATATTAAATAATACTAGATTGTCATAGGATCATTAAAGGACCAATATAGTACTAGAATGAAAACCCAACTTCAATATTGGACACTTAGACACTTATAGGAATTTAATAATATAATTTATGTGATATTGATGAATATATTAATCATCTCAATAGGTGACCTGAGTACTTGTGAGGACTTTCCTGACGACTACTACAACTAGTCGACATGAGCAGGTGAGTAACTCAGTCTTATTACATTATATGTGCTTGTAACTTAATGAACCTTAAATAAAAGATAATAACTCGAGTGTACTATATAGGTTATGGGAACTGTTTGTTGCATGAAATGTTGATTGCCAAGTCACTCTAATAAATATAATAACAGAATTTTGTATGATTATATTAGTTGTGTAACTTGACTGATTACTTGTGCATTGATTGATCGCCTTCAACTTGATTAAAACTACTGGTACCATAAAGGAAATTAAACATGCATTGCATGTCTTGCATAAAGTAGCATTTGAGTAAATGGCAGCCTACTACGTGTTAGTATTTCGGATCTCTAGTAATACTTAGTTTATCTAGACAAAGAAGCTATTAGTTAATCGCAAGATTACCTTTGTTCTGTTGATACCATAGGAACTAAATGGTAAACAAAGGACGTCACTTATGGTATTGCATAGAAATGACTAACACTTAGTGGAGTTTCTAAAGCTAAAACAGGAAATGAGTGTTTAAGACATAATAAATTTAAAGAGACAATTAAAGTGAGTATTGTTATTTTTCTGAAAGCTTAGTCTCTCCTGGGTAGTTAAGCCATGGATTGTGATCCTTCAACCCCGATGAGAGGGCGTAAATCTTCATCCTGTTTGGATTCCAGGTTATCCAGACTTGTATTTGTACATATGCTTGATTGGTGCATTTCATATGATTGTTAATATACTTGATTGATATGTAGTAAGTTCAGGTTATTCAATGAGCTCGTGGTTTAGCTCATACTCTAATAGTCCTTTCAGGTTCACATTGCGACCTTGGCTCATTACTTCCAGGAGCATGGTCCTAGTAAGAATTTAGAAGCTAGAAGCTTAAAGAGTAGTAAGGGATAAGATTATATTTCTATTTTTTTTTTTTAGTTAGTTGCAAATAATTCGCACTAGAAACCTTAGTCATGTATTAAGAGAATTTTATAAGAAATGTTATGGTTTGTAATATTATTATTACTCTTAAACTTTGGTTGACAGTTATTTAATAATTTATGTCTTATCTATAATTGTCCTTCTTATCAAAGTAACTAAAAGATCCTGTTTATTGAAAATATGTCATTCTCAAAAGATAAACTAGTAATAATATCCAAGTGCATCTTGTTTATTACTACTAGGATACCCTCGGGGCGTGACAGCTTTTGTATAAGGATTATCTCACTAAGCTCGTTATGCTTACTCCCCAATAGATTTCTGATGTTGCAAGATCATTGTTTTGTACTCGAGACCACCTTGACCATCCGAGTATAACCTATGTTCTTGGGAAGCTTTTGGAGAAATTCTATTTGAAGAATTAGATTAGATTTCCTTTAAAATCTTCTGGTTTTAGTTATATGTCTTAGTAAGACTATGTATTTATGGAGATTTATCAAGGGAATGCCCCGTACAAGATCTTTTATTTTGATGAATCATAATAGTATTGCTTTGAATGTTCTACTGCCATTATCTTTAAATATTTAACTCTACCAGTATCTCTTTGTTGTGAACGTATGCTTTGTACCAAATGAAAGCTATCGAGTGACTAAGGTAGTCATTCCCAAGTTTTAATATTGTATACAATGGGCTGTCATGTTTAGGGTACTCGTTGGAGCGTGACATTGATTATCAAGAAAAAAATTGGATTCATAGACAGTTCGATCAACAAACCAGATGTGAATGATTCAAATGAACATCAACAGTAGAGTCGCTACAATAATTTAGTCAAAACTTGGCTATTGGGATCAATGTCTAAAGAAATTGCGGCAATGTCATAAATTGCAAGGATGCTAGACAAATTTGCCTGGAGTTGCAGGAGATGTTTTCACATGTGAGTGTGGTTCAATTGTTCAATATTGAGAACAAAATTCACAATTGTGTGCAGGTAAAATGCCTGTAGGACCTTATTTCACAAAACTAAAGGGATTATGGGATGAGCGTGATGCACTTTATGCTTTTCCTACATGTACTTGTGGTTCCATTAAAGAGGTGGTTGCATATCTAGAGAAGCAGAAAACCATGAAATTTCTTATGGGTCTTAATGAGTCATACGCAGGTGTTCAAAGTGACACTTTATTGCAAGGTCCATTCCCCACAGTAAACAAGGCATACTTGTTAGTTCTTTGTCACGAAAAACAATTAGAGGTGACAAATGGAAAAGGTCATGTACATCCAGATGCTACTGCTTTGCTATAAAGAACTCAAGCGAGGCTCTAAGGAAGGACAAAAGTGATCCAAATGCAACAAAACAAATTACACCACAAAGAATTATCATGCATATATCGAATGTAGTTTTTATGGCTGGAAAGGGCACATGGCTGAATAATATTATTGCAAGAAGAAGGTGATGATTGAGGCTAAGCACATTGCAGCAATTTCCAAAGGGAATCAAGCTACATCACACATGATTGAAAAGAAGGAGATGAGTTTCCAATTCACATCTGAAGAATGCCCACAAATACCGGGCATGTTAAAAGCTAAATTTTCTTTTACTAATCATGGTAGTACTTGCAAAACTCAAGAAGAACTCTCAAGTAGTTCTTTCTCATATGTCTCTAATAGAAAAAGGAATACTTAGATCTTGGATGGTTGGTATACAGGTCATATGACTTTTTATCCAAAATTGCTCACATATTCAAAGTCTGCCAATAATCTTATTAATGAATTACCAAATGGCTCATTAGCACAAGTAACTCATATTGGCAAAGTTGTTTTATGTCCCGATCTCATTCTTAATAATGTTTTGTGTGTCCTTTATTTTCATTTGAATTTAATTTCCATCAGCAAACTAGTCCTTGATTCATCTTACATAACCATCTTTCTAAACAAATATTGTTTTATCCAAGACCTAAGCTCGGGGAAGATGACTGGAATAGGAATTGAAAGAGAGGGCCTCTACCATCTTGATCAAGCAAAGAAAGGAATGTGCAACCATACACAACTTTTAGACTTGTCTCTTTGGCATCAACACCTTGTGCATCCTCAACCAAAGTTACCTCGGTATTTCCTTTTTTCCATTTCAAGAATAATGCTTGTAATACAAACAAGTGTTTAGTCTATCCTTCAGCCAAACAGACAAGACTTCCTTCTCCTTCAAGTTCCATTAATGGTGCATCTTGTTTTGATTTGATTCATGTTAACATTTGCATGGTTATAAAGTTGCTTCCATTTTAGGTGCAAAATATTTTCTTACCATTGTTGATGATCATACTAGATGCACATGGGTTTATCTTATTAAACATAAATTAGATACTAGAGAAATTTTAGTCAATTCATTAATATGGCTAGGGGTGAGCATGGATCGGTTAATCAGTCTATGACCCTAGTTTTTGAACCTAACTATTACAATCGGTTTTTCAAAATACCAAACCTAAACTGGTTTATTATTAGCAGCTAACCATCTTAACTAAATGTTGCTACTAACTATATTTCCAGTTGGTCCATAAAAAATTAAACGAAAGTTGCATGCTATTAAAACCTATACTGTTATGAAATCAAATCTTATCTACAAGCAAAATTCTCTTTTTGACTATAAAGTCCAACCAAGTTGTTTTATCGATATGCTAAAAGCCAATGCCTAGAAGTTCCTGAAATAGATGCATATGAACTTATAAAAAATAGTTACACTAATCAAAAAAGAAAATGAAAGAGGTCAAAGAGTGTAGAGAAACACTTAGCTTTATATCATTTGGAGGTATATCTACTATATGTTCTAAAGGCCTTATATCTTTCAGAGACTCAACAATCACCTCAAATTTGCACCAGCTTACTTATTTAAAAAAGTCTATAAAGCTGACATCATGAGCTGCTCATATGCAAAGAAGAAGGAAAACAAAATTTGATAGCAAACAGAGTATCAAAAATCCTCACCCTTAAAAAGGCATGACAGCTACAAAAGGAGAATAATACGAACACAACAATGAACAACGAAGAGACGACGACTAACAAAGATAATGACAACTAGCAAAGATGATGAGTCAATGACCAGATGAAGATGAAGATTGAAGATGAAGGTGGAAACTGGAATTGGATAGTGATTTACCTAGAAGAAAAAGAACGCTGCGGAAATTGATAGTGATTACATTAGGGTTTTAACTTTTAACACCTTAGCTTTTTATATTTTTTTAAAATTAATTATATATAGTATGATATATTAATAGATATCGGTTAACCATTAACCATCGATTTTTTATGGTTACAAACTAGAATCAAAACCAATAACAGAAAAAATTAGAACCATGAACCTAAACCGAAACCGATGGACTGGTTAACCATATTTTTTTGGATTGGTTTTCTCATTTTGGTTCGATTTCTCAGTTTAGTTTGTTTTTTTGCCTAACCCTAATTATGGTAGAAAATCAATTAAATACCAAAGGCAAAATCATTCGTAGTGACAATGATCTTGAATTCAAACCTGAGAACTTTTATACGCAAAAAGGGTATAATTCATCAAACAAGTTATGTTAACACACCACAACAAAATGGTGTTGCCCAGCGAAAACACAGACATTTATTAAATAAGGCATCAGCTCTTCTCATTCAAGCTGGTCTTCCTAATTGATTTAGGGTGATGCTATCCTTACTTTGGTATATCTCATAAATTGAAGACCCGCTGCTCTTCCTCAAGGAAAGACTCCATATGAAAAGTTATTTAACAAGGTTCCCAATTATTCACATTTACGTGTCTTTGGTTGTTTATGTTTTGTTTCCATTCATGTGCAAAATCGCTCTAGGTTTGATTATCGAGCTTCATCATGCATTTTTCTTCGGTATCTATATGGGCAGAAGGGATACCAAGTTTTTGATATTGACTAGAAAAATGTACTAATCTCAGGAGATGTCACCTTCTTTGAAACCATTTTTCCTTCTCAACAATCCTCTATACCTCAAAATGATTTCGATGCACCAATGTTCCAAACAATGAGTCAAACTTTGATTTTGCATTTGATTCTCCATCCACATCTACCACTTCCATTCCACCATAAGAGTCGTCTCCACTCACCAGAATAGATGAATCACCAAACCTCACCATATCCACACTTGAGTGTCCTTCACCACCTATACAAGATGTATCACCCTCTCATATACAAAATGAAACAGCTATAGACATGTCTACTCAACCATTTTTCCATAGTAGTCGATCTACCAAAGCTTTACAATATTTGTAGGACTTCCATGTTAAGATAGCCCTCCCTTCAAGGTTCGAACCATCATTGTTCACAAACTCTATCAAACATTCAGGTACTGCTCATCCTCTTTCTCATTTTTTATCGTATGATAAACTTTCTCTTAACCACAAAGCCTGTGCTACTCAACTTACTCTTCTAAAGGAACCCACTAGTTATTCACAGGTTGTTAAAGATCCAAACTAGCATGATGCCATGCAACATGAGATCACTGCATTGCAGATTAATGGGACCTGGAGTTTGATGCCATTACCATCTCATAAGAGACCAATCAATTGCAAATGGGTGTATAAAATAAAGCTCAAATCTGATGGAACAATTGAATGGTATAAAGCCCGATTAGTGGCTAAGGGTTATAATCAAGTTGAAGGGGTTGATTACAAGGAAACTTTTGCAATGGTAGCAAAATGGTAACAATTCGAATATTGCTTAGTGTTGTAGCCTTGCATGGTTAGCATCTACATCAATTAGATGTTATCAATGCATTTTTGAATGATGACCTTGATGAAGAAGCATACATGTCTTTGCCTCCTGGTTTTAGATGAAAGGGGGAGAAGTGTATGTTTGTAAACTCCATAAATCATTATATAGATTAAAGCAAGCTTCCAGGAAATGGTTTATGAGGTTGTCTAAGGTACTCGAAGCTATAGGATTCCAATAGTCACATTTTGATTTTTCCCTATCCATTGGAAGTCGACAAGGTAGTTTCCTAACACTACTTGTATATGTTGATGATGTGATATTGGCTAGAAATGATTTGCAGGACATAGAAAATAATAAGCTTTTCTTATCTAAGCAATTCAAACTTAAAGACTTAGGACAACTCAAATATTTCATTGGCAAGGAGATAGCAAGATCATGACACGGAATCAGTTTATCACAACAAAAATATGCTAGTGATGTTTCCTAGGCCATATGGATTCTATGTCATTTGAATGTTTATTATTTTATAATACAAGTCATTTTTTTTATCAAAGTTGTTATTGGCCTTTTTGCTTTACTGAAAAATATTCCTTGAATAAATTCATTATTCCTTATGTTATTAAAGGATGTGACTTTAATAGTAAAACCATAAGACAAAAAATAACTTTATTCTAAATCATCCCTAGTTGTTCATTATATAGAAGACTAATGAATTAAGACTAGTATGTTAGCTGAATGATGATCATGTTTTACTAATCATGGATATGAGATATCGATTCAGTACATAGATACATGTAAGAGTATATTGTGTCGGAATGACCAAATATGAGAATGCTATATGGATCAATACAATAAGTATTTCTTATTGTAGTGTTATTTTATTCCTTTGACCTGATGACACCATGGATTCCTACGTGGCACATTCCATGTTTTGATTATGTTCTTCATTATCATTAATCGGATAATTATAAGATTGTAATTGGACATGGAATAAGTCATGTAGAGGAATGTGAGTATTCGTGGAGGAATTTGTTCCTCTCATAAATTTGAGAGAGATATCTTTTAGGCCTCTTGATGAGTAAGACTGAGAAATGCATGGCCGTGCTCGAATGGATTGATAAGAAGTTATCAATATCATTCGTTTAAGTCAGTCATACTCTGGATTCAAGAAATATATGATTAAATAATATAAGAGTGTAATGATCTATACCTTATGTTTAATTATAAGATATCGCGTAACAAAAGGACTAGATAACTTATTATTAATAGGTAGATTCGGATCACCAATCTTCACTTGATTTGGGTAGGCGTAATGTTTTGCTAGAAACCAATTATGTCTTGTAGGCCGAAAAGGTGTTTTAGGGCTATTGCCAACATTAAGTGAACCTACATGGTCACACACAAAGAATGAATGATCAGATCATGGGTTATTTTAGATAACAATATTGGGAATTATATAATTATATATTATTCTTAATCAAATTAAGAATAATAAATAATTAATAAATAAAAAGTTATATTATAATTCATGTGTCATTTTATGGAAAAACCCTAATAAGATTACGGTAGGTAACCAACAGACAAATCTTCTTATAAATAGAAGGTGATGGTCACCTCTGGAGTTTACTGACGCTTGCCGTTACATTAGAATTATAGAGAAACTCTATAACTCAAAACATGTGAAACCCTATTAAGAGAGATTCCCAAAATTTGGAATTGGTCTAACATGCTAGCACACGATCAAAGATCTAAATGGAAATCCATTCGTGTGGATTCAGTAGAGGGTGTTCTCATTTGCAAAATCTCATATCCGAATTTCCGAATTCTAAAGCATCAAAAAGATAATCCCATCAACTCTAATTTGATTGAATCACATGGATCCACCCGGGAATTTAATTTTTTTAAAATAAAAATAATTTATATTCTGCTACCAAATCCGTTTTTGGATCCTTAAATTCCCAACAAAATATGCCTTGGAAATATTGAATGATGTTGGATTCCTGAGTGCTGAACCTTCTCTATTTCCTGTAGATCAAAACATATCACTCACATAATCTAATGGGAAGATTTTAGATGATGTGTCGATGTATAGAAGGTTAATTGGAAGGTTAATCTACTTAATAATAACTAGACCATATCTCACTTATGTTGACCATATGTTGAGTCAATATGTAGACAAACCTTGACAACCACATTTGGAAGTAGCTCATAAAGTGCTTAGATACATCAAACAAACACCTGGCAAGGTATTTTATTACCATCTATAGGTTCACTATAATTACAAGCATTTTGTGATGCTGATTGGGCTCGTTGCAAGGATAGAAGAAGATCTATTACAGGTTATTGTATTTTTTTTTTTTTTTTTCAAGCACCAATCTCTTCGAAGACTAAGAAACAAACAACGCTATCATGTTCAAATGCAGAGGTAGAGTATCAATTTATGGCTACTACATGTTGCGAGGTTACATGGTTGAAAAATATCTCAAAGGACTTAAAAGTGAGCCACACACAACCAGTAACTTCTTTTTGTGATAATAAAGCTACCATGCATATAGCATTAAGCCCAGTCTTTCATGAACGACGAAAACATAGAAATAGATTGTCACTTAGCACTTGAGAAATTCTAGAAGGAATGATTCAAATAGCCCATATTCAAAGTGCAAACCAACCAGTAGATTTATTTACCAAGCCATTGAGTACTGCACAATTTGAAGTTTTGCTTAGCAAGTTATGTGTCATTAACATACATTCCAACTTGAGGGGGAGTGTTAAAGGAAAATAAGTACAAATCTGCAGTCACTCTTATCAGATATTGAAATTGATATGTAAATATTGTTTCCTTATTTGTAAATAATTAAACATGATTATAGACAATAGAATAGGATCTTGATGTATCACATCTAGTATATATATGTAATCTTTGATTGTTTTGAAAAAATAGAAAATACTATTTTCATCACATATTATTTATTTTCAAGCTCCTTATCAAATTCATAGCACAAATCAACTTTACTATTCGATCTATATCTCATTGTTCTTTATCCCAAATTCCAAAATATCATGCTTCAAACTGATATAAATTTGACAAGTTTTCAAATGTAGTATATTAAATGGATATAGATCTAACAAATAGGGAAAAAATTAAAAGAAAATTACATACAAATGCATATGTATTATGAAATAAAATAGATAAATGGCTTGCACATGTGCAGCTATTACTATTGACAGGCAAAAGATCACCATTTTCAAAGTTCACCTTTTCCAAGTGCTAGTTTGGTAAAAAAATACTTTAGTAGCTGATATTACCGTTATATATATATATATATATATATGTTGTGACTGATTAACAATTATTTTTATCATGCATTGTATCCATAAATCACTTATGATAATGACTTTAGAAATTATCCTTTATCTTTTATGTATGATAAAACATATTTGGTGGTTATTATCATGTGTACATACAAATAATGTGTATTACCAATTCAATCTTTTTAGCAGATGTAAGTGTTGCATTATATGGAAAAATCGTTATATATTTGTTGAAATTTTAATTATAAATAATTGTTTTGACCTTGATGTGACATACATCCTAAACTTAATTTTGCAAGTTTCCACTAAACCTTGATAACTTGGCAATATTAAGACATTTGCCTTTTTAATTAAACATGTACACTTAAATTAAATCTTAGAGGTATTAAAGTGCGCTTTTATAACTTTGAAGAGATGTTTTACACTATTATAACTTTGAAGAGATGTTCTTATACTAAGATCAAAGTTTAACGAAATAATTTTCAAAGATTATTTATCATTTATCAAAATTTAGAATAAATTCGCAACATTCAAAAGTAAAGGGCCAACCTATGCTAAGTTCAAAATGTTTGTTAAAATTTTTTCTTCTCCATCCCACCAATCACACATACTCTCATGTAATTAACTACATTCATGCATTTGCCCCAGGTTCAGCGGAGCAACACTTACTTGGACTTTTGATTGTCTGATTTTTTCCACCATTCCAATATTTATATCACAATGCCAAAAAATCCTATCCTTTCTTATGCGTGCAGGATGTTGTAATTTCTCGAACTCTAAGAATCGAAGCAGACCTTGACCCGATGAAATATCCAGAATTAGATCTAAGAATTCTACAAACCTTGGTATGAATTGATGGAAAGACCATGAGCCGTTGGTTGAGTAATCTTAAGAACCTTGATATGGAGATCCCGACCCTGTAAAAAATACCGAACAAGAACCTTAGTATAATGGAAGAACGCAACAAGAATTCAAATTCTTAAAGAATTCACAAGCTCTCAAAAGAACTCAAAGAGAAGAATTTCCCTCAATTTGATTTCAATATCAAAAGTTCTGTTTTCAAAAAAAAATACAAAGACTATATGTAAAAACACAAAGGAAACCCAAAAGAAACAAAACAATTTGTTAGCCAATAAAAGCTAGCAGCCTAAATACAAGTGTCGGCCTTGAGGGTGGCCTTAAAATATTCGCTTTTGGGTATCTTCTAAGCCTATTGAAGGCCGGCGGCGTATCCAAGAAAGCCGACAGCGTACATAAGCGACGTACAGGTCCTATGCTACTTGAAAAAAGGTCAACTATGTAGTTGTTTAGGCCGGCTGTGTTAGGTCTCTAAGCTAGCAACTTTGAAGGGCTTTCACTCCTACCATTTCTTGTTGCCATCTGATATAATAAAGTAGCTGGGATCTTTGCCATCTCGTCATATAATGTTGAATAAATTTATTTCTCCTTCCGTAATCAATTCAGTGTGCTTTGTTCGATCCTCCATGAAGTTCTTGCAATATCCATTGAATTCATCTTGAAGTTTCTTACTCGGCTTCGTGTGATCATGCCTTCAGTACTTGAACTTGTTGTGGCAAACTTGGTGTAATCATATCTTCATCACTTTTCCCCTTTGAAGCAGTCATTTTCCGACGCAACACATGTGAGTAGCAAGAACAAAACTAATGCTCCACATCAAGTAAATAATCTGATAATAGTGAAGTAAAGATCTTCATCGACCAATCTCCATCAACGATATATTAAATCATCGAAGGGACAAAACATAAACAACTGGACTCCCTCCTATCCAAAAAGGATTAATATTGTGAATAATACATAACTTTGGTAAGATATATAATTAAATACCAATAGCATTGTAGCCTAGTAGCATCTCTCTGGTCTCTCAAGTAAGAGTATCTAAGTTTGAATCCCCTCTCCCCCGTTGTAATGGCCAAAAAAAGAATATATACAATTAAATATCTAAACTTTAAAATTGATGAATTACCTAAAAAAACTTTTTATAAACAACAATAGCTCCATTATATTAACTAAAAACACCATGTCGAATGACAATGTTAGTTAATGTAACGAAAATACTATTGGCAACCATGAAAAGTTCATTTAGGTATTAAATTGATCATTTCAAAGTTTAAATTTATAATTATATATTTCATCTAAGTTCAATTACCATTGATAATATTGACCATATCCAAGATATTTCAAGCTTATAACCTAATGATGTGAAGAAAAGATAGAAATAAGAACTCTCTAATACTATTCCTAAAGATAAGGAAGTATTATGGCACCTACTAATATAGAAAACGGTGAAAAGGAAAAAATAATAATATTTTAATATTTAATTACACAAATGTCACTGAATGAAAATAATCCAGTATTAAGCAACTTAAAGTCATCCTTGCAAGAGACAAGGTTGGTAGAATAACACCAACCTCATTTCTTCAAGAAACAAGTTTAGCTAAGAATAAAGAAAAGCTAATAAGATATAAATAAATATGAAACAAAAAGTAAAGCAATAAAAAATTTTATTGCATGTGAATAGAAATTACTTTAATCTATTTACAACATTTATTATACTATTGATGACAATACAATAAATAGATTTAATTTATAATCATGTCCATTTACTTTTGGGTATGTATGGGTTATCAGATTTTCATCTATATCTTATCTATCAGATTTATATCTAGTCTATTTGATATATTTATGAGTAAAAACATTTGTTTTTCATCTATATATGTTTCTTAACAAATAATCTGTTTGAAAACGATAATAATAAGATGTCAAAACAACTAGAATAAGACAAATCAAACAAACCCTTTATATAGAGTGCTACCAAAAGTACAATTCCCCTTTTAAACAATGTGGGACTTGTTTTTTACCATATAACAAGCACATCCCACTTGAATTGAAAGAAAAAGAAGTCTCACATTGTTTAAAAGTGGTATTATTCTTTTGGTGATACTCTATATAAAGCAAGTAAATAAAATTATATTATTTAGTGTGTTGTTATCTATAACACACCCTTCACATAAAAATTAGTATAAACATTTAATAATTTTTATTTGTGCTTTACTTTTATTTTATATTTATTTATATCTTATTAAATTTTCAAGGGAAAATCGAGGGGGTGCAATAGAGGCCCTCACTCTAGGAAAAAGTTAATTTTTTGAATTTCCTTAAATAAGAAAAATATATATGTACTATATGTATACTATAAAGAGCAAATAATAATACAAATCCTATGGGTGTATTTTCCTTTTTTAAACATGCATATTACATTCTCTTTTCCTTTTTTCATCGGCACTTATTACATTATTTTTTTCCCTCTCCCTCTCCCACTCCCTTTATTTATTTATTTTTTTACTCGTTTTTTCTTTCAATAACTAATAGAATTAAATTCATTTATCATAAAATTATTAACTAAGTAAATTATTCGAAACAACTATTTTTTATTTCTAGTACACTACAACTAATAATTATATTATTCATATTACAAATATTATGATTTTATCACATAAAGTATTTGTAAAGAACATTAATTATATCATGTATTAACTCTATATTTAATTGATAATTAATTTTTTGGTAATATATATACATTATGTTACGAAATGCACTAAATACCTCTAATTATTTACAAAGTTAGTAAATATTATAATGAAATCATTAATAAAATATATACATATAAGACACAATATAATTATAATAGTAAACAAATACATATAGGGTTGCAAACGAGTGAGCTATTTACAAGCTACGAGCTGGCTCACTTCAATCTCAGCTCGGCTCACTTCAGCTCAACTCGACTCGAGCTCGATTAGTAAAAAGTCAAACCCAAGCTCGAACTCAAAGTAAAGCTCGTTTATTAAGCGAGCCAACTCGAGTTTTGATTGAAGCTCGCGAGCGAACCATGAACAAGCTTTTAGGATTGTAAACAGGCTCTCGAGCAGACTCATTAACAGGCTCGTTAATAGATTTATGAATTTTTTTTATGCATAATATATTATCTATAACTATATAATAAAAACAATAAAAACTAATTTATATTTAACAATTATGTATATATGTCATAACAACACTTATATATTATATTTTATGTTTAAAAAAAATAGATAACGAGCTATCTAAATGAGTTAAGCTTGAACTTAAATTCCAGACTCGATAAAAAGCTCGGTTTGGCTCGAGCTTGTTTTATAAATGAGCCAAGCTCGAGCTGAGCTGAGCTGAGCTTAAATTGAGACTCGTTTAACTAAACGAACCGAACTCTAGCCTCAATTCCAAGCTCGATAAAAACCTCGGCTTGAGCTCAAGCTTGCTAAATTTTAAACGAGCCAAGCCCGAATCTTTCAAAGCTCGGTTCTGCTCGGCTCGGCTCGCTTGCAACTCTATATAGATAATTAGAATATTAACTTAATCAAGACCCAGCCCTCTAAATATATCATCCCACCTTCATCCCTTTAAATTTTTCTTTTTTTTGTTTTCATAGCTAAACTCATTTCTTAAAAAGACGAGATTGTTGTAGTTCTACCAACCCCGTCTATTAAAAGACGAGTTCAAATTATCTAAAATTAGAATCATTTTTGTCCCAGTGGCATTTTTGGAATTAAATATATTTTTTTGCCCTTTTCTCCATAGAAAAGATGTTATCTCGTTAAAAATTTTCCTCAGGTTTTTGTTTTCCCAGTTTTTTGTTCTAATATAACTGTTCAATATTAAGAGGATGCCAATATGAATTGTTTTAAGCAAGTAATAGTGGAAGCTCAGACGATTGTAAAGGATTAGGCGATGAAGAAAATGAATTTCAATTTTAAAATAAAAATCATTGTTTCATATATATTTTTCCTAGCATAATTACCAAATTTGATACATGAACTTTATACGAAAATTCAATTTAGTATCTAAATTATAAAGTGGTTAATATAATACCCAATTAAATTTTTTATGAATATTTTTATTACCTCCTTAACTTTTTTTTTTTTACAGATATCGAAAATACAGCATATCATTCAATTTTTACCTAATGTGCCTAACACCACTAATGACCACTGTCTAGCGGCAGGTAATTTTTTACACATCAAAAAACAAAACAAACAATATTACTAAGGTAGTAAAAATAGCTAAAAAAAATTAATTAAATATTAAATTAACCACTTCTAAATACATTAAATTTTTGTGAATTTTTATTGTATTTCTCTTATTCCCAATGTTAATCTCCACAACCAGCAAGCAATTGAGGACTTTGCCTTCCATCATCTATAGCGGCTGAAAATTGATAGGAATTGCAACTTTAGAGATTTCTACATATAAATCATAGGACAATTTTTAAATTGGGAAACAAAAATATCCAAATAACTTTTTAAGCGCAACAAAACATGACCAAGAATGGTTTTGATCCGAGCATAGTTTTGTCGCGTTTTTCTGGTTATGGCACATGGACTTTCAAGCTGGTCTATGCAAGGACAATAGGTTTAATGACATTGCATGATCAGCCAACATGGCCACAAGAGGGTGGTCCTAGACCATGTTCCTCCAAAGTTGAAAGGAAGTACAAGTGGGTCTTCTCAAGTGCACAGGAGACAACATATGGCCACTGTTTTCTTTTGATCATTGACCAAACTAGACACGAAACTATCATCTTGTCTAGATGAATTGTGAACAATATTCAACTGCAAATTTTCTGGATAAGTTGGGGCATCAGAGAAAGGATAAAAGGAAGGGCCAGGGCTTTAACCATTCCCGCCACTCCCCACCCCCCCCCCCTTCTAAACTTTTAGGGCAAGCGACCGTTCGATCTGCTAGGAATCTTGCCCGTGAAAGAGACCGAACAAGAAAAAAACTCCCAACAAGAAGATAGACAGTGGACTATATGGGCGAATGAAAAAACTAGATGCCTTTAGCACTTGATATGTAGGAGCTTAGCTTTACCAGATTAAGCACTATAATTGTATGGCTAAGAACTTGCCCCAACCTTCTAAAGGCCACTCCCCCTCGTCTCCATGGTTGAATGGGCAGAAAGATGAGCAAAATCTTCCCTTCTCCCACTCACCAAAGCCTTCGGTACTAAGACACAACCTCGTGAATTAACAGCTATTATCTTTACCCATCAAAAATCTCGCTTTAAATTTGCATTTGATCAGATGCAGAATGTCCGGCGCAACATGCACCTTGACATCGGGGGAAGTTCATTTTTGCTCAGGAAAAAAAAAAAAAAAAAAAAATCGATACAGTGAATTCGTTGGCCCATTTCCGCTGTTTTTTCACCCTAAGTTCATCTAGTTATCACGTAAAAACATGCTGAGCTATCTTCTTATTTCCTGTGATGATTGAAAACATGAATGAAAATACTATTAACTATATGGATGTATGGGTTGTGTGACTTAAATATTTATTACATGAAAAGTTTTAATTATATTTACTGAGATTAATTGCAGAATATAGTGAATTATAAATTCTTCTTATATATACAGAATACGGGATTCTAAAAAACCTAGATCCAGCAGTATTTAAAAATATAGGTTCTAGATATATAAGAGGTCATATTTTGTATTTATGATTACAATTTTAAAACTAAAACCCATCTTATGAAGTATAACACGCCAACACTGGAACCTATCAAACCATTTAAAATAGAGTAAACTACATAAAAAACATAATATTTAAAAATTAATTCATTTAAGATCATAATGTTTGAGAAAGTAGAATATTTAAAATCACCCTTATATATATAACAATATGACAAATCTTTTAAGTTTTAATTAAATTTTTCTCTTATTGACATGTGCAATAATAACCTTAATTAACCTACTTCTCTAAATATAACAACCTCCAACGGACCATTCAAAATGTTATGATCTCAAAAAAAACTTACCTACAATGTTGCAATCTCTCGTGTGATTTACCCATTTAAAATATTAAAATTTCAAAAATCAAAACCTATGAGGAATCGACGGCTTTTATCATCCCATCAATTAAGCTGTCCAATCTACTAACTTTTGAGATGGTTATAAGAATTAATGCATTAAAGATTTCAAGGTGGTCCATCTAAATTATCTGAAAAGGCATAGGTAACTGAAAGGACTGGCTAAAAATGAACATAAAGGAGTACCATAGCATCCTGGAGAAAAGAAATAAGCATGCAATTGTTAGTAAAACTCGTGTGTGAGCTGGACTTGTATCCTACTAGGAATGAATCTTCCACAAATCCACTGCAAACTTCACCAGCAACAGAATCTGTGAAATATGAAAAATGGGCAACTTGCATCCAAACCTTGACAGGGCATGCATAGATAATCCAGAAAATCAATGAAGTCATCTTCCGATGCTTCATAACTTCACTATTTGCACAAGGCAGGGTGTTAAGCAATCAAAATCCTAGTATCCTACGGCAAAGAACACTGAAGTACAAAGTACTAACATTTATCATTCTCATGCACAATGCGTATTGCTTGGGTGCAAAATTTCTCTAGCATAAACTCGTAGGCTTTACTACAATTCCCTCAGAAAATGCTTAACTGCGATTTTTCAGTAGGCAAGATGCTAATGTTAGAAAGACTTGCTGCAGGTTAGACTTCAACATGTCCGGGAATAGACAACAACTGATGACTGTAGATCACGGTCTACCTTGAAATGGGCATGAAAAAATCTTCTTGCCTGTAAACACCATGTTATCATTAAGAAACAAGGAAGAAGAAAAATAAGGCACTGGGACAAAGGGCCACGCAAGGTAGTTGAAATTAGTATATACCTCTTTGAAAGAATGTGATGACAAAAATTCCTTTAATGCTCTCTCCTCAGGATCAAACAACACAATGTGACTCGGTATAGACCAATTTTTTGCAAGTTTTGCAGCAAAGCCCACAGGATCCATCATAAAACGGTCAGACTCATCTGGAATACTCCTATCTTCACTGTTGGCAAAGAACAAAACCGTCAGTTGGACAGTGTAAGCTGACTTATAAAGTAACTACAGGAAGAACCTGCTAAAACACACCCTGGTGAACAATCTAGGAGACGCATTGGCAAGTTTTGATTAAGGGATGAATAGTAAGGTGTTGCATGGCAAGGCATGAGGAAAAGAACACTCTTTACTCTACCATTTGCAGCTTCTCCAGATAGGTAGTTCATCACATCCTCACTTCCTCTCTGCCAAATAAGTTGAACTGGATCATTAATAAAGAGAGAAGGGACAAATAAATGTGGAAAGTACATACTCATCATTCCAGAAGAAGCTGCATAACAAAATGTTTTGAAGAATTTATATCATTTTAGATCATTCAGCAAGGGCTGAGGTGAAATGATACTAAAATAACCAAGGTTTTTTATATGATAGTTTGAAATACCTACCTGATGCACCATGCTCATATACAAAGCCAGTGGTATGTTGGTGGCAAGCAGGAAAAAGGAAGCCCATTTAACTCTTGAGGACAATTTGTTGGTGTTTTGAAAAGATCCTGCTGTCGTAACAGAACTTTTTTGTTTGGATATTGCAGCAAGAGCATACCCAGAAAACATCAAGGCCACAGGAAGCACAGGAAAAACAAATCTGTACCAAGAGTCTGATTTAAAATGAGAATAAGAAAAGGCAAACAGCAAAAAGATGTTTCCAACTAGCAAATATATGCATCAAACTATAAATGTACCTGAACTCCTTGTGTCCAAGCACACTGTAAAGTCCTAGAGTCCAAGCCATAAGGCCAGCAAGTTTCCAGTGTCCAGCCATGAAAGTGCCAACAGCAGAGAATGGCAAGAAAGAAAAGAGCATGACCGTGAATCCCTGAGTAAAGTACCAGTGCCACTTGTGGGTTCCATAATTATCGCCCCCAGAAGAAAGAAAATTGAACTTTAGAAAGTTCAAAGGAACTAAAACCCACGAGCCATACACCAATCGATCTACTAATAACTCAAGTCCAAGTACCAGCACCCTGACAATATGTCATGTGAACAGACACCATAGATAAGCATAAACAAATAAAAGAAAGTTCTGTTTCTACTTCATATTTTCAGAGCAACTAGATATAAGTCCATCTACAATTGCTGACCAACAAAAGCTGAATTTTAGGACAAAGATAAGTTCGATGCAATTAGTAGTTGAATATAGTTTTGTTCAGCACTATGTGATAGCCAATTAATAGACAACCAGGAGAACGGCTTTAATGATGCAGTTGACAACAAATGTGATGCCTTCTAATATATTCCTTCACAAGAAAATTAATTCCATGTTAACATATGAATCACCTCAACAGTCAACATTTTACTGACATAATGAGAGCACTGAAGTGCTCATTCTTTCATAGATATCACCCACCATATGACCTAAAGGATTCAACAATAGTACACAGATGATAGACAAGGCCCTGAGAGAGGTCAAAACGCCAACTCCGTACCCCCTTTTTTTTTTTTCTTCGGTGTGTTTTATATTGTATTATTTGATTAAATAAATTCAATAATTTTATTTTTTATTAAATTAACTATATTGGATTAGTCAGAAGGTAGACTCACGTCCCCTAACCAATTGTTTGTAGAGAACAAACAAGTAGTTTTTATCAAGTTGATGATAAAAACAAGCATACAACTTCCAGAGATGGAAGTTCACAAAAGCTTATATCTCCCTACACTAATGCAAAGAATTCCCAGCTCCTTTAGCTAACAACTCAATTATATCTTCTCTTGTACACGTATGTAAGCACATATCGATAAAACCCCTCAATATTGACCTCATCCCAAAGGCCAAGTTAAAGAAAACGGAACAGCCAGAAAATTGTCCAGTTAAGCAGCAGCTGATTTTCACAAAGTTGTCTGCTGCCAAACCTCCCAAGCTTCTTTCCAAACCATAGACATTTGAGTTGTGCATCTGTCATTGAAAATATGCTAACTGTCCCAGCAGTACAATAACAACACCACTTAACTTGTACTTAGCAATAACAACTTGAACAACAGAACCTGCAACATCCTTCTCCCAATTGACAACAACGAAAGAAAGCCCTTGCTGAAGGACTACATATGCCAAGCTAATATCACCATCAACAATAGGAGCAAACCCATCAGCAAGGACACTGACAACCTGATTATACTGCAGGATGAGAGCCCAATAGCGACCTCAAACTTTGCACTTGAGATTGCATCCATATGTTCCACACACTTACTGTAGAAATTTAGCACCTTCGTAAAACCAATAATTGTTTGCAAACCAGACAAGAAAATCCATTTTTTTCATACAGAGATCACCTTATTCCTTATGATCAATGATTTCCCAATCATATGTAAGCATTACAACAAATTCCTCACGAAAGACATTCACAAGTGAATTTTGTTTTAATGAGAACTATTGCGCAAAAGTATTTATGGCTCATCTTTCACTATATCTCACTAACAACTTCTCGAGTTAAGAGCTCAAGTCAAATCTCCATATATAGTATTTATTCCTTGGTACAATCCTTTCATCAGTGAATTTGGATGTTAATTGCACCATCATCGCTGGCCAAGTTCCCTGGACATCAAAGTACTTCTCTGCTTCTGTGATCCAAATGATTGAATCTATTCCATCAAACACAGGGCAACGTAAATGCTTTTCAGTTATCCAAATTTCGTTCACAGACACTTCCACTGCATGCATATTACTGTGGAATTGTCCATACATCATCTCCTCACCATAACAATCCTTCTCAAACTTCTCCACTCATGAATTCTTCTCTGCAAAGTGTTCAAGCAAGTTGACATTGGCTCAAGAAGTTTTCTTCTTTCAATATTTGTGAAACAACAACTCCATTCCTTCGTGAAGCAAGTGCTCACACAAACCTTGACCTCTACAATATTGTTTGCATTTCAACTGAGAAATATCTGTTGATAATCAGTTAACTTCATTGGACAATTCAGTCATCAACTTCTCTAATGATTTGACTCCACTCTCCATCCCTGCCATTGCTTTCAATCACCAGCAAGGAAGTAGGACAGGTCCGACCAACTGGTGGGTTGTTAGCAGACAAACAAATAATTTCTATTGAATTAGTAGTGGTCACAAGTAAACAACTTCCAGTTATGGAAGTTCATGAATCATGAGAGCTTACAGGTCCCTCTGCCATTACTAGGGCTCCACGAATCCTTTAGCTAAATACTCAAAATAGAAAATTTTAATAACATTTAACAAGCATAGTCCCCCTATATATAACTTCTAACTAACTCTAGTTACAGTGACCACCTAACAACAACTACCTGGTATTTAAATAACTGATTACAAACCAACACATTCTAGATACTTTTACAGTTTGGTCCCTTTAGATCTTTGCTCATACATGTGTGTAGTGACATATCACTAACTTAATGAAACATAGGTTATGTGATTGCAAAAAGGTCAAAATACAATCATGCTTTTCAAGTTTTTTCATTAATTATTGTCTAAGTAAACTTACCAATATCTATTTATCTATATGTTAAAAAGAATTTATCACCATAGCATCCGCATCAAGCTTTTTCATATTATAGATCTTTTTGCTAGTTTGACCACCTGTGTTAATCTGAATCTATAAGGTGGTGATACAACCCAAAGACTCATAGATAAGAGCTAGATCCTCAATGCATGTTTCAGGAACTACTATACACACACACACACACACACACACACACATATATACACACACAGTATAATCTTAACCACAATTGGGGTCCCTGAATATTATTTTCTACCGCAATGATTAATCAACATCGCATATTCTTAAATACATCCCTCCAATTTCAATATTAACCACTTATTGCATTTCAACTATTTTGATCCCTAGCATAATTAAGGCTTAGCAAGAATGGTAAATAACCAGACAGAAGAAACACCAAGAGAGGCCTCTAATAAAGTGCAATAAGGGGGGAAAAAGAAGGAAAAAAAAGATACTTTGCAAGTGAGGTAGAAAAAATGAGTAGAAAACTTAAATTACATGAATATAGAAACAATAAGAAGAACAGTCACTATTTCATTTTTAATTAATTAAAAGAAAATCTAAGCTGAGGAATTGGGCATGTAATTACCTACCCAACAGGAACAACCTCCAGAAATATAAATCTAAGTCGATCCTGTGTCATAAAGAGCTCGAGGAGACCAACATAGATCCATATGATAGCGCTTGTAGGTCTGATGGCACAAGCAACAGCTGCTACAATAACGCCCCATTTCCTTGAAACCTTGGGATCTTTACTGGAGGACAGTCTCAGACATGGCCAATAATATAATCCAACAAGGGTAAGCACTGTCTCCAAACTATTCGATAATGTACGTGGGAAACAGAAGAACATGAACCAGTTTGTCAATTGAGAGAACAGCTGGACCAGCGTTAAGGTGATTATTTTATTACCACAGACAGCTCTTTTTCATGTCACTGAAACAGTTTCATATATTGGCAGAAAAGAAAGAAAATAGTGTACAGGGAAAAAAAAATGGAAAAGGATACTGCCCATCGAGCAACCAAACTGCCAAACAGAAGAAGGGACAATTTGTACAAGTATAGATCACCAAATGCAGAAAATACAGACTGAAGCAATCTTGGAGTCTTTGTCTATGGAACATGTAACAAGATTCCAAATGTAGAATTAGGTAAAGAAAAAGATGTATTTTGCTAATTAAATGATCATCCAAGCTAGTGATGATAACAGCAACAACAAAATGATTATGCATTATCCTGATTGGCAAGCTCGACTAATTATCCTTTTACCCCAATATACTTGATGCAAAAATAACTTTGATATGAAAAGTTTATCATCAAAGTTTTAACCAAACATTTCTTGACTTCAATTTTTGTAAATTGTTTTTTCATTTCAGAAATTCATCGGATAAAGTCGCCAAAGTACATGTCACAGGTCCAAATTATTTAGAAACGAGTCTATATTGGATTCAATATATATGGACATATCTATCAGATTAAAGGCATTTCAATCAGATTAAAGGCATTTCAATCACCCTCATCTTTTGGTCATTATCTGTTTTGCCTTTAACAATTCTTACCCACATACTCAACCAATACCATACTATTACATAAAACCCCATTGATCATCAATTTGGTTCTGCATGTATGGAACCTGTGGCTCACTGCTCACATCTTCTTTGAGCTCTTCACCTATGACTTAAAATCAAATATTTAAATACTACACAATAGGGTGGTCAACTACACATCAAACTGAGAGCATTCACCTCACATTAAAGTTACATCCAGCCAAGTGTCTGCATGCACATCAGAGAGAGAGATAGAGAGAGAATCCCATCCAATCCATGTTCCACACTAGGAGGGGAAAAAAAAGAGAGAGAGAGAGAGAGAGGAAAAACAAAACAAAAAGAAAGAAAAGAATATGAGTAGGGTGGACCTAGAGCACCTCAAGCAAATAAGAGTTATTGGCCATTGAATCAGTGAAGCACATGTCTAATATATGCGGCCTCCAATAATCCACAAGTATCCCCAAGTGTCCCAGCACCTATCTTCTGTTATGACCCTAATTGAAAGATCCCACACTGAAAGAACGGGGCTTTGGTTTTAGTGAGTGGATGGACTCTAGCCACTTTAGTAGCTAACTTTTGAACTGTGGCCATCTCAAAATTTTTTATTTCAATTGGCATGGAACCCTCGCTTTACCTCCCAGCCCACTCATGCAGTGATACCGGTACTACTGTGCTCACCTAGGACTAGTTAAAAGTAAGTCTACTGGCACAAACACTACTTTCCAAATGGGATGGAACAAATTCAGCAATATACAGTAGAAGGGGAGGGAGGTTGGAATCAGAATCAGCCCATGCGATCACCAAGACAGCATAGCCTGGTTAAATCTAATGATGCTCACTGCAAGTTCAACAATTGAAAGCATGGAATTTTCCCTCTGGGGTTATGTACGGGCATCATGTCTCCCAATTCCACAGTTAGCATTTGAGGCACGGTTAACAAAGTCCTTAACATCTTCATTTGGGCACACCCGACAATTTATGGAGATAAAACCAATCTACAAAAAAATGAAAATTGACACCCGTTTGATCAGAGCAACTATTCTACTAATTCAGCATGACCATAAAGTAAAGTACACAAGATATATCCATCTTCTCCAATTAGCAATCTTTACTAGCTATAGACACCAATAACTACAAATGCAATCAAAATTCCTCAAGAAAAACTATAAAGTCAATGTCATTTTTAACAAATTACCATAAACCATGGTGTATCTAGACCAAGAATCTCCAATACTTTGTAAAGTAGAGCAAATATCATTGGATGGACGTAACTTCGAATACCCTTTTCCCATTCCCACGTCACATGTCCATATCTGCACGCAAAAAACAAACCCCACAAATTTAAAAAAAAATGAAAATAATTATGAACAAGATCAAAGATTGAATCTTTTACCCGAATACAAGACGATGTGCGACTTCAAGAGATTGCCAATGTTCATCTGGGTTGAAATAGGTTTGGATAAGTAAGGAATTCACCATTCGAAATGCCAAACAGAGGAAAAAGATTCTTCTCAGTTCGAGGTCTTCAGGGTCCCGATGGCTTTGTTGGGTGGTGTCGTTGGAAAGACCAGTATCAGGTGGGGTGGTGGTAACAGGGCGTCTATGTCTCATTCTCAAATCTCAGACACACACACAGAGAAAGAGCACTTTCAGCTGCCTAGTTCAGTGGTAAAATGAATTTCAATTTGGTAGTTTGCCTACTTTCAAATTTAGCAACCTATTTTTCCTCAGAGTTATATTATACATATATAAATATGAAATAATTATATGATTGAAAAAATGACTGATGTATTTGAAAAATTAAATTTTGGTAAAAAGCTTTGGTACCTTTACTTTGAGGAGGTGAATAATTAGGTAATTGAACTTTTAAAATATTCAATTTTATATCTAATTAATCTTTTTGTTCCCCTTTTAGGTACCGCAATTTTTAAAAACTCTAATTTTTATACCTAGTTAAATTTTTCCTTATCCATTCTGACTACCTCACTCTTTTATTGTTTCTTAAAATAATTGACAGATGTCATACAATGATTGAGTGAATAGTGTTTAAAGGCATGAAAAGTTCAATTAAGTAAAAAGTTCGACTTTTTAAAAACCCAGCTACCTAATTGTACATTTCATCAAAGTTTAAGGGTTTGTTTGGATTGTCTGTTTTTCATCTGTATCTGTATCTTTTTTAAAATGATATGTGTAAAAATATCCGATTTGCATCTAAATTTTATCTATATTTGTTCTATTTGATCTTTTGATGAGAACTGTCAACTTTTTTTTTATCTATATCTATTTCTTGATAAATAATTTGTTAGCAAAAAGTTTGAAAAAGTGTCTGTATCTGCCAGAAAAAAGCCAAAACAAACAGAAAGTATATCACAAGAGGCATTTTCCCTTAAATATATAAATAAATTATTATAAAATTCAATGCAACAACTTATTCACCTTTTTAAGGAAGAATTTAATTTAATAAATCTACATGATACACCAAAATTTTTCTATATCTTGATTAATATTGATGTAAGATATTTGATCTTAGAATTCTTATACTCCATAGTAAATTTTCCTCTCCCGCTTAATCCAATATAAATAGTTTTGGAACTTGGAAGTACAGCAATTAAAAAAAAATTAATAATTTCCATTATCTAAGGTGTGTTTGCTTTATTTTAAAAAAAAAAATGACACAACTGTTTCAATTCTTCTAAAATTTTATAATAAAAATTTTAACATTATAAAACATCATAGTTTGGAATCCCGCATTAGTAATGATTCTTAATAGTAAGCAAATCATAACACAAAAATACTAATCAATATGTAAGTTATAGTGGTTAAAATCACATATAATGTGGAGAGATCATTTTCTCATCCATAATATTTTATCTTATCTAAGATCTAGGTTGGTTTTGGTATTTTAATAAAATTATAGAATGATGTTGTTTATTTCAAAAGCCAAAGAAGGATGTGTTGGTTTTAGAAAAGTAAGGGATACAAAGGTAATTTGATGTGGGGTGGTATTTTATGGTATATGTTAAGCTAATCTTTATATAGTTAACTTCCATCGTCACTTAACACTAAAACTATAGATTCTATATCATCATGCAAGATTCTCATTTTAGCATCAGAGTTCTTAAAAACAAACCATTTTATATAAGAAGATCAAATCCCAACAAATCAGGATATGAGAATCTATCTATAATACTTTTAACTGTCATGATTATTTTTATTTTCTATAAATATTATGTTTGATTTCTTTTATTTTATCATATATATCACGATATGCATCAATCTAAGATAACATTTAGTTGCAAGGACTAGACAGAATAAGAGGAATTGGACAGCACAATATAAAAAGTACTGGACAAAATAATTCTCTTCTACCACGTTCGATATATATAGAACTGGACAAGGATTATTGTGTTGTTTTGTGTTTGGTATACACAAGTATAGGGCAAACATCATATTTTTACCATTATACCCTTGTATTGCTATATATTTATTTAACTAATTTATTGCATTATTTAATAAATACAATTTAATAAGATTGATTTATATATACAATTAAATTAATTACATATTATATTAAACAAAAAGTCATAATTAAACTATGTTTTTTTTTCCTACAAAAATTCACTACCTAATAAAAATATTAAATATTCATATAATAAATTAATTAGCTTAATATTTAATAAATATAAAATTAATTAGATTAATACGATCAATATTATGCTAATTAATTACATAACAATTTAATTATACCTAAATCAATATTAATTAATTATTAAATTAATAGTAAATCATAAAAAAAATATAACTTTAATTATACATAAATCAATATCCAATTGTTATTGAAGTTTTTCTAGTTTATTGTCATTCAGCAAACTTTCAATCAACCTATACTAGTTATACCAAAACACAAGATTCAAACTTCAAACTTCTAAAGCACAACTTGAAATAAAATTAGATCTGTTGCATATAAGGTCTATCATACTTACTAAAGTAAATATTGATGAATCATATCATGACACAATTTAAATAAATCATGAATAAAAAGGATGACACAACTTAAATAATCATCACAATAGCAATACATGTATGCTTTAATTTCAAAGACATATATTAAATATTACAATGCAAAAAAAGGTACAAGCAATTAACCAAAAATGCAACTTTTTAGTTTCTACGACGTTCTCCATTCATCGTACATTTCTTGTGCTAGATAACCAGATCAACAAAAATGCTGACTAAGTTCAGCACACAAAAGGTATCAATTAATCATGAAAGAAACATGTACCAAAAAGAGTGCATCACAAATGCACATATCAAATATAAAAAATATCAGATACAAAGCAAACACAAAACAAAAACTCATCACATACATATAAGATTATAGATAAGTTAACAGGCAAAACAAACAGGCTACTCATAAACCATATGTATCTCTACCCATTATGCTGCCCTATAATAATAATGCATAATGGTAGCCCTGATGCATTAGCTATCCAACAGGTGAGAGACAAGATCAGTTGGTTTTACACAGTTACACCTAAAGAAGCATTGAAGAGAAACTCTTTCTGCAAAAATCAAGGGCTTAAATTATTCCAAAGCCACAACAAGAATGATATTCCTTAAGAGGCAATATCTATAAGCTACACCAACTAAGCAAATCTTATACTCAATCAATTTTAACAACCTTTACCCATTTTGTAATGCCATTTTTATAATTATTGATCCATTTCACATTTTTTGGTTATTGTATGTTTACTGATGACATGTAAAGATGATAACATATCCAATCACTATGATTCAGATACAGATTAAACATTCTCCAAACATCTTATTGAAACAGAGCAAATAAAATACAGAATATAGGGGAAAAAAGTAGTCATTTTAAAAATAAATAAATAAAAGGAGAAGAAAACGTCTAATTGGTTCTAACTTAATTTGCAGGATCGCAAACTCATCCGTTGCATCATTATCATGATGGTAAAAGTTTCACTAAACATTTTCAGATAGCTCCTTTTGAGCATAAATTTACTTAGCATCTAACTTTTTGGCCTTGTTATGGGTCCTGCAAATGATAAACTCAACTATGAATTAAGGAAGTGAGCCCAAGAGTAACCAGCAACCATATTGGTAATGATCATCTTACAGAATCTTTTTGAATAGCTTAAATTTTCACGTTCAGTCCATAAAACAATTTACCGAAGCATAGCACTTACAGAATTCCAGGAAGTCAAATAACTGTGCTAAACAAGGATAACACAAAAATGAAATAAAAAACTAACATGGGTTCACAGCATTGAATTTGGGCAATTAATTAGGAATCAATAAGAGTATTCTTTGCAAATTTTGTAATTATTAGCAATCTACCAAGGACAAGAATTTTCAAAATTTGTAATTATATGCTATTAAAACATCTAAGAAAACATAGTTGACTGACTTTCAGTTGAAAGCTGGTGATTTAGATGGATGCTCAAAAAGTTTAGATCCACAACCAATAGGTAAGTTTCATTATATACTAGAGAGCGAATCTCTGAGTTTATGTCACATACTCTCTAGCAAATATTACTATATAGCCATGTAGCTTTTCCTTTGCTTTTATTTTCAAATGACCCAACAGAAAGTAAGGTTATATATCTTTTTTGGGTGGAACAATTTTTATTTTCACTAAAACAAAGCTATATTTAACTAAACGAATAAATCAGACTTCCATATTTACTGCTTTTATTTGCATGTATGTACAGATTGGCATTTACTGATATCAAATAGGTCGCATATGTTACATAGATGGTAAAACTTACAAAATTATATTATACAGGGGCATTTTTCAGATAAAGTGCATACAAAAACACCATCAGTATAGCAATTATATTATATAGTGAACTACTAAAATCAGAGTTCTCTCTATCGAACTATTCCAAGGGTGAAGAGTTCTCTCTAACAAGCTCTCAAATACATGTCCTTTCTTTATGTATTTCACTAGTGCAAACTGATTTTTCAAAGCATTCACTTATTTTCTTACCAGGGAATGACAGTAGCTAACCCTGAAATTAGTTACTGAAGGAAATACCCAGCCTACATGAACATAGATCCAAAATAAGCACAAACACAAAACACAAATAGAGTAACTTCTTCAATCAATCCATACTCTGTTGATTGTAAAAACAGAAACGAAAGGGAAAACCAGATTTTTCATTATACCCAAAACAAAATATCAATTTATGTAGAACATCTCCAATTATTTTCTCATAATAGTAAAACTAGAAGTTAAAACCCTTTGCCAGTACAAGCATTTGGTATACAATTGCCAACATATTGGATATATCAACGAAAAATATGTGTACATGTATTGCCTTTCATTTGATCAAAATGCGTGAATATTATTTGGTCAAAATACGTGAAAGGCTACGACATACCCAGAACTAGCATATTCATACAACTTTCCAGTATTGGGAAAAATGACGACAGCAACTTCAGCATCACATAATACAGAGTGCTCTTGAGCCTTTTTAAACAACCCAGTTCGTCTTTTTGATAACTTGTCTACTATTTGCATTCTCAATATCACTCATTAAGTTATACATGTCAATCAATGAAGTAAGCACATAAAAACACCCAAAACCAATCCATGAACACTTTTCTCAATAGCCAGCATATACTTTAATCTAATTAAATAAGATAATAGAAGCATAAAACATAAACGAAACAACCTGAGGATATAAAAATCCCAATTTTTTTGTTTCTAATAAAAGGGGGGGACCCTAATTTGATCAGTTGCAAGGATACAAGAGATAATATCACAGTCAACAATATGCATGTGACATAATCGATTGAAACTTACTTGTTGCACTTCTTGAAGGAGAATTGCCTGCAAAATCAAACAATATTGTATTCGATTACAGTCCATTCCCATAGAAAACAAGAGAGAAATGGGGGTACTTACAAGCTAGCATTCAAGTAGACGACTCGGTGAGCTAGGGTTAGGGCTCGAGGAAGCAGAGAAGCAGAATTAGGGCTTGGTTCAAGAACATGTGCATTGAAGCTATGAGCAGAGAGGATGTAATTTTTTTGAAAAATTGCTTGTCTGAAGAAGGTGTAGATTGGGGCATTTGAAAAGTAATGCTTCGTTGTCCTGTGAAACAAGCTCTTGTCCTATCCCCTATATGGACAATTTTTCTAAAGAGTTGTCTAGTCCTTTAGGAGTTTTTGTCCAGTTCACATCCGGGGGGGGGGGGGGGGGGGGTGGGGGGGGGGGAGAGGAGGAGGAAAAGACAAACATGGGACTGTGGATTTAGCCTCCCTGTCCCATGAACTAAAAGGGAACCAAACACTGCCTAAGAATTGTCAATTATCACTCTTTTTTTCATATTGCTTTAATTAAATGAATCTATGAATTACAATAGAAGCAAACTAAAGTACAGAACGGAAGAAGCATATTATATTTTGTACATCTACAAATATAGGTCCAAGCTTATAGCTGATCATTAATCTTTGTTCCTACTGGTACATAAACATCCTTCATCTCTTTTGAGTATTAAATCAAAGATTAAGCTAGTGACTACACAAATTTACCCAACAATGCTAGCTTTACAGAAAACTAGATGAATTAATTTGATCTCCTAAACATAAATATACACATTCAGGTGCATTATGTTTTTTTTTTTATTTATACATATATATTTATTCCAAGGCTATTAAAATTTTCATCACATGCGTGCAGAGCATCACTATTATTATTACTGACCTACTAATAACATATACTAACCATATCCCCCCCAAAAAAAAAAAAATCGAAACTTACACTCCATTTCTAGAAAAAAAGACCCCACTCGGCACTCACATAAGTTAACTATTAACTTACCCAAAAAAACAAAATTTGAAGCTCACCCATCATTCATACAGCATTTATAATTATAACCAGGAACTAAAACTAAAACTCACATAACATTAATATAAAAACAAAAGGTCCTAACTACAAAAAAACCAACATATCCAGAAAACAGTAGTCGAGATTAATGCATCATTCCTATGGAAGAGATGTCCTAATTTCATGAATTAACATACAAAGAAAACGAACTATGAAATTACTATTATGGAAAAGAGGTCCTAATTTAGTAATTTCACGAAGAGTAAAGGCATCAAGTCAAAATAAGAGAGAGAGAGAGAGATACCGCAGTTTATTGAGGTCGATGGAAGAGACGATGACGTGGGGACTGAGGTTAGTGGAAGACTGGAAATTGATGTTTTGAGTTGGGGGTCCGGTCAGTCGTCGCATGCGAGTCGGGAGTGACGAGTGTGACTGTCTGTGTTTGTGTAGCGTGGATGCCAAAGAGCCAAGAGGAGGTGCTGTCGGAGACGGACAGGGAATGAGCCTGAGAGAAGACAGGAGACGGGGAGAGGAAAATGGCGAGCATGAGTGAGAGTGACTGCCGCTAAAGCAAAGTACAAGGTTACTTTTCGGGTTTTATGATTTTTTTCTCATTTATATTTATTAAAAATCAATTATATTTATATAACTCATATAAAAAATTTATAAATTCAATCCTAAACCGAAATCGATAAATCGATTAGTCATTTTTTTCGGACTGATTTTTCAATTTTTATCCTATTTTTCAATTTCATCAGTTAATTTGTACATCCCTAAAAAAGAGCCTAAAAAGAAAGAACTACGAAAATGATGGCTAAAGTGCCAAGATGCTTTTTTGGGTTTTATCTAGGGAAAATTACAAAAAAATCTGTACTTTTCCATTTTTACAAAGAACTGACATGTGAAATTTTTTTTTGCAAAAACATGATCTGTGAAAGGAACCGTTATGTCCTATTAAAAAACCAACGTTCCTATAGCATGTGCAAGTCACATGACTACTTAAAACACCAAACAAAACACAAACTCTTCACAGAACACCCTCACCATCGCTTAAACACAAATGAAAAAGCCCCATTTTCACAAACCTTAAAATTTCATCCATGGAACTCCAAAAACAATGAACCCTACGAATTCGAGTTCATGAAAAAGCTTTCGATTGACGGAAATCACTTCTCTCTACTGAACACCGAAACATTGAAATCCACCGCAACTCACGTGTAGATTAAGCATGAGGAAGATTTCACTGTTGACGACATCTTCATCTTCTCCATGGTATACTCTTAAGGTAATAATCCTCTATATAGTTTAGAGTGTGTTTACATCGAGGTTTTTTTCCCTTATTTTCATCATTATATTCTCCATTAAATATGGTTGTTGCTTTTGGTTGTTATGTGGTACATATTTGGAAGCGGATGGTTGTTGTGAAGAAATCGTCGCAATCCGTATCGAAGGAACCACCGGCATCACTTTCTTTTGCAAACTAGTTAGGTCAAGGTGAGGACTTTTCCCATATAGAAAGCATCTTGTACTTTTATTATTGTTTTTTGGAGAATGATTATATGAAATTTATTCATGGGATTGTCGGTGTAGAAATTTTTTCATGTCCTTATTCCCTATTAAAGAAATTCTTGAAAGATTTCTAAGATAATTTGGATCATAGAAATTTCCCATAAGGATATAAACTACAACTAATAGTAGGTTTCATTTTCTCATTACTTCATTCTCATGCATTGAGGTCCATCTTATGTAAACCAACAACCCCACCCCCACCCCCCCAAACCCAAAAAAAAAAATATCATTAGCCTGTCTTTTAAATCCTCATGTTTTCTAGATCATAAAAACATACAATTGTAAAAATTTCTTAGGTTCAATAAATGCTGAGAACAACCAAGATAAACAAACAGTCTGGGATTAATTAGTGTGTATTTGGTACTTCTATCATGGCTCTTTGTTTCGTTAAATCCTTACTTTTTAGTAGTATGAAAGATATCAGCCTAGGAAGAGCTTAGTTTTTAGCACCGATGACTATTTTTAATGTGTGTTGAGGCTTGTTTGATATGGATTTCATATTTGGAAAAAAGGAAACCATGTTCCTCGAAGTCCATTTAATCAAATATGTATGCTAACATGTACGATAAATTTTTTTACTAATGGCTCTATAATCTATTGATGTTATATCTTATCTCCTAAAGATATATTGGGTCCAACTCTCCCAATCCTATTATAATTAGTGAAATAAAAGAAAATAAAGTTTTCTTATCTCTAAGTAGTGTTTTTAATCCTTATTTTTGTCTTTTCTCCATTAAATATGGTTGTCGCTTTTGGTTGTTCTGTGGTTCATATTTGGAAGTAGATGGTTGTTGTGGAGCATGTGTGTAATGTGATTTTTTTTTCCATGATTTTTGTTTTTCAAAATTTATGCATTCTGAATTTTGTAGTACATAGCTAAATAATAGAAATTGACAAGATATCATTCCTCATTATGTTATGACTATGTGGTTTAATTTATTTAAGCCAAGAATTAGTAAAGTATCTGACCAAAATTGCTTGTACAATTACAATTGTCACAAAAAATTAAGTTCATTTTTACAATCTTACTTAACAAAATTGGTTGTCATTTTGCAGATTTTGTGGTACAAATAATCATGGTGATCCCACACTCTATAAATCTGCAATTTCATTATGGTGGAAGATTTAACAAAGGTGTGATTTGGTCGTACGAAGGAGGTTCTATTAAAGTAAGAAATGATGTTGATCTCGATGCACTTAGTTATCTTGATATTGAGGATGCCCTTGCTGATATAGGCGAGTCACCAAGCTCATTCATATTTTATGTAATGCCTGATCAATTGTTACATAGCGAACTAAGGCTCCTTCGAAACGATGCTGATGTTGTCACAATGTTGGAAGCTCACCATTCTCTAAGAGTTTACACGATTAGGTTATTCGTAGATATACAACCATTAATGGTAGATGCTTTGAACCCAACTGCCCTAGATGCATTACCTATGGAGGAGATAGGTCCTAGGGGTAGTAGTGAGCATCATGAAATGCCTATAACGAAGAATGGGACTGCTAATGATGACTATATCTGTGACATGAGTGAAGATAAAACTGAAGATGACTTTGCAATTACATCTGACGATGATGGAGATGATAACCAGGTCCCTGTAGCTATGGATGAGACTAATCAACTACTAATTGGGGGTGATGCTTGGGAAGAAGATGCACTTGATGATGATTTGCATAGTTTAGTTGATTCAGAAGATGACTTAGAATTGGATAAAATTGTTGAACATAGCACAAAAGTTGATGGGAGGCACCCTAAGCTTATTGTGGGAATGAAATTCCCAAACGTGAAAACATTCAAGCAATGCCTTCTTGCATATACATCTAGAAGTGGTATAAGTTTCCAATATGCACTTAATCATCCAAGAAAAGTATCAGTCCACTATGTTAATGAATGTGGATGGAGAGTGCATGGGTCGAAGACTACCAATGAGGAGACATTTCAAGTGAAAACTTTTTATCCAAAATGTACTTGCCTTCGAAGTTTTACCGACAAACATATCACTTCGACCTTCCTGGCACAAAAATTCTTGAATGAATTTTGTGACAATGGGCCTAAATGGGAAGTTAGCGCAATACAACGACATGTTATGAGGGACATTGCTTTGGACATACCTGTCCACACCGCCTATCGGCAAAAAGAAAAGCACAGGAAATCTTAGATGCTGATGAGTCAAAGCAGTATGGCTTACTTTATGACTATACCAATATGGTAATGTCTCGTGATAGTGGAAGTCGAGTGATAATCAAGTGTAACTCATCCATCGAGGGGTCACCACCCGTATTTAAGAGGACTTATGTATGTTTCAATGCTCAGAAGGTTGGTTTCCTCAGTAGATGTCGTCCAATTGTTGGGTTAGATGGCTGTTTCCTTGAGGGACCCTATGGTGGGCATATCTTTGCAGCAGTGGGAAAGGATGGGAATGAAAATATATATCCAATCACAATTACAATAGTTGAGTCAGAGTGGGAGAATTCATGGTATTGGTTTTTAGAGATATTTGGAGATGACATCGGGGCCCCGCCCAGCTTAACCTTGTCTTCATTTCTGACAAACAGAAGGTTTGCATTTTATATCCTTTTCATTAACATACTTTAATATTTCAATTATTTCACAGTTTTTAATATTGCAGGGACTCGACAATGCTTTGGAGAAACTTTATCCCACATGTGAGCATCGGTATTGTATGAGACATTTGTATGAGAACTTTAGGAAGAAATTTGCTGGCCGATAATTCAAGGATGCAATGTGGGCTATTGCAAATGCTATTACTAGGAGGGAATGGGAGAATAAGGTCCAGAAAATGAAAGAATTGAGTGAGGCAGCATGGGAATGGTTGTCAAGGATACTACCTTCTTGTTGGTGTAAGTCTTATTTTAGTTATCGAGCAAAGTGTGATACGCTTGTAAACAACTTGAATGAGTCATTTAACTTCATGATACTTAAGGCACGGGGGATGCCAATAATAACGATGTTTGACTGGTATAGATTGTGTTTAATGAAAAGGTTTAACCTCAAAAGAGAAGGAATGCACCAATATAACAGAGAAGTTTGTCCTAACATACTTAAGAGGATTGATAAATTGAGTGTCGTGTCTAGAAATTTCTCTGCCATAGCTTCTGGTACCAATCTGTATGAGGTTGATAATGGGATTGAGCGACATGCAGTTGATCTAAACACCTATTCATGTAGTTGTAGAGTTTGGGAGCTACAAGGATTGCCATGTAAGCATGCTATTGCAGCAATTCTTCATAATTTCGAAAGGTCAGAGAAATATGTACACGAATGCTACACAAAGAGTTTTTATTTAGGGGCTTATCAATTGATCATCACTCCTGTGCCTAGTAAGGGAGAGTGGCTACAAATAGTCATGTAGCACCAATTCCACCCAAATTCCGACCACCACCAGGTAAGCCAAAGAAGGTGCGAAAACGTGGCCAAAATGAATCACATAATCCAAACACTGTTTACCGAAGAAATAGAGTTATGCGGTGTGGAAAATGCACTAGCATTAGTCATAATTCTCGTTCATGTCATGCAACTACCACTAGGCCTACAATGTGGCAAATACGACTTGATCGTCAGCTGGAAAATGCGGTTTATATTATTGTCGTGTAACTATGTGTGTCACTTAATTATACTTAGTTGCTATTTGATTTTCCCTTTTAATATTTCTTCTACAAGCACGTGTCATTGATTACCAGCCTAGAGGAGGTAGGGCAACCAAGAGAGGCAAAGGAAGGGGCAGTGAATCAGCATCTCAACCAATCCTACAAAGACCCATATCTCAGGTAAAGGTGATGTTTAGAAATGGGATGGTTGTATATATTTATATGCAACTTCTGTGAATAATGTCATTAAGTATTTTGAAATGAGATTTTGTCCTAACATACTTAATGGCATTTATGTGAATCAATGCACGTACGGTACCCAACAACAACATGGTATTCTCAACCATCCCAAAGTAGTTCCATTTGAGAGACTTCGGGAAGGGGATGAGTAGTGGAAGTATTAGATCCAGCAGAGGGCAGCATAGCAACATCGATGCAAGCAGAGGTCATATTCGTGGTCATTTTGTGTATCACCCAAGTGACACCACCATTAGGCAGGGTAGAAGCATCTAAAGAAGCAGTTGCATTTATGTGTAAAGTGTAGTAGTACGCCTTTTTGGCCATTCAATGGCATACTTATGATAAGTAGATGGTGAAGTGGTGTTGCTGCAATTTATGATAGTCTATGCTCAGTGGTTTATTTGAAAGTTGTAACGTTGTAATAGAAGTGGCAATTTTTGTAATTTCATTGCTGTTGTGCAGTTAAGGACAGAAGCTGCAGATTTTTTATCAAACATTCATAGATTAAATATTGGGATTTTGTGCAAGTATTTAGCAATGAAATGGCTGGGTTGGGTATACATCACCAATATAATAAATGGTTTTTGTGCAGGTTTTTGTAATCTTTTCGATGCAGTTTTTTATTAATGGTTTTTATGCAAGTTTTTGTAATCTTTTTGTGTAGATTTTTAACAGTAATGTGTATGGGTGTAGAATGGGCGGAAGAACTGCGTTTTGTGTGTAAAATTATTAGAGCTTATCAAATTATGAAGTCCAGGATGCGTGTGGATGCTTGGAACATATATTCCTTGAATGTGGTATTGTGTGATTATTTGAGACACTATGATTCCAGGATAAGGAGATTTTGCTGTAGATGAATATATAGTTTCCATCCTGATGATTCTTGTTGGCCTTTACAATTTCTACTCTTATCGTGTATTCTTCATTAGCTAGACCATGCCATTTTTAGTACTTTGTTTTGGCTAATTAGTTTCTAGATAGTCACTAGTTTTTAATATGCAGACCCAAATTTCATTATTGTTTGCGTCATGATTGACAAAACCTAAAAGTATGATATGATTTTCCTTTGTGGTTGTCCAACATATAGATATAGTCATTGTAGACTAAAAGAAACGTTTGGCATATTCATGACTGGTTAAGCTTTTTATAAATAATTAAATGCTCGAAAAATATGAATATTTCCCCTACGAAATCAGAGATTAATAGGTAACAAAAATTTAACTTTTGCCATGCAGAACGTGACCATCGAGTTTAGTTCCAGATGGAATTGGAACTGGAACTAGTAACTTCGCGCGGAAGCTGGTCCAATTTTAAGTTTTATAGGGAATTAGTGGTTTTACAATTTGCTTTTGATTTTTCTAAAGCAAAAAAATTATGATAATTTAAAAGAGTCCATATATGATATGATATATCCATTTCAATGAGGAGAAATTATTAAGGTCTATTGATGTTCGAGTTTCACATGAATGCATCATGAAAATTGAAATGAAAGAACAAAAACAGTTTCCGCTTTAAATTCTTATATAGGTCAGAACAAAAACAGTTTCCACTTCAGAACCTAAAGTAACCAGAATTATTCGCTGTAGAAACAACATTCTTGTTGTATCACATTGTTCTATCTACCTCCTGAAGCCTCAAGATAGCAGTTAATGCAAATTCTTTTATTTATAATTCTAACCATGCTACAGCAGTCTACATGAAATCAAATAGGTATGTAATATATTTGAAGAACCACATATAACATAGATGCAGGAAAATATTAAGGATAAGATGAGGCAAAAGAGTTGAATTTAACCCATTTCATTTTCATCTAAAATTTAACAAAAGGTGGGATGACATGATAAATTACACTTAACCATGTGACATTACACAATACATGATAACTATTACAGCACACAACCAGGAAAGAAAGACGAGACCTCTTAATTTTTCATCTTATATTCCCTACGTTCCAGTTCAAGTGCAAGCTCCTCTAATGCTTCCTCTTCCCTTCTCTTTGATGTCTCCAATTCATGCTCAAGCTTGCCAAGCCGTTCTACTACTTTATATCCAAATTCCATGCCATATCTACATGTGGGTGGATCTATCCATTTGAAATAGTTGCACCCCTCTCCAATCTACACAATCAACAAGTTATTTTTTATTAATACATATGAAAATACATATCAATAATAAGTTGTACAAAACTAACAACATACCCAATATTTGGAACATCCTCGAAATCTTCTTCCAAAGCTTCTTGGCTGCCATGACGATACAATTACGGCTCTTTCTCCACACCTACATAATGTATCACTTTGCTTGGATAGGAAAGAATCATTTGATATGAATCCAGTGCTCATAATTCCCACATCTTTCTGCAATCATTGATAAATGAAGGCGAACAAGTAATCCAAACAGAGTATCTATCAAAACAAACTTCATTCCAAAATTTTGAATCAAGGACCTCTCTCATAGTTTGTCTATTTTGAATAAAGTAAATTGCAAAAATATTATCACAACACCTTTTTTTCGATAGAAGAAAATGAAGAATATTTACCTTACATGTTGGGTTTTGCTTCTACTTTATCGAAGGATTAAAAACACGACTTGGAGATAAGAAAACTTTATTTTCTTTTATTTCACTAATTATAATAGGATTGGGAGAGTCGGACCCAATATATCTTTAGGAGATAAGATATAACATCAACAGATTATAGAGCCATTAGTAAAAAAATTTATCTTGCACGTTAGCATGCATATTTGATTAAATGGACTTCAAGGAACATGGTTTCCTTTTTTCCAAATATGAAATCCATATCAAATAAGCCTCAACACACATTAAAAAGTCATCGGTGCTAAAAACTAAGCTCTTCCTAGGCTGATATCTTTCATACTACGAAAAAGTAAGGATTTAATGAAACAAAGAGCCATGATAGAAGTACCAAGTACACACTAATTAATCCCAGACCGTTTGTTTATCTTAGTTGATCTTAGCATTTATCGAACCTAAAATTTTTTTACAATTGTAAGTTTTTATGATCTAGAAAACACGAGGATTTAAAAGATAGGCTAATGATATATTTTTTGGGGGGGGGGGGGGGGGGGGGGGGGGGGGGGGGGGGGGGGGGTGTGGTGTTGGGGGGGAAGGGCCTTTGGGGGGCTTACATAAGATGGACTTCAACGCATGAGAATGAAGTAATGAGAAAACGAAACCTACTATTAGTTGTAGTTTATATCCTTATGGGAAACTTCTATGATCCAAATTATCTTAGAAATCTTTTCAGAATTTCTTTAATAGGGAATAAGGACATGAAAAAATTTCTGCACCGATAATCCCATGAATAAATTTCATATAATCGTTCTCCAAAAAACAATAATAAAAGTACAAGATGCTTTCTATATGGGAAAAGTTCTCACCTTGACCTAACTAGTTGCAAAAGAAAGTAATGCCGATGGTTCCTTCGATACGGATTGCGACGATTTCTCCACAACAACCATGCGCTTCCAAATATGTACCACAGAACAACCAAAAGCAACGGCCATATTTAATGGAGAATATAAAGATGAAAATAAGGAAAAAAAACTGCGATGTAAACACACTCCAAACTATATAGAGGATTATTACCTTAAGAGTATACCATGGAGAAGATGAAGATGTCATCAACACTGAAATCTTCCTCCTGCTCAATCAACACGTGAGTTGTGTTGGATTTCAGTGTTTCGGTTTAGTAGAAAGAAGCGATTTCCGTCTGTCGAAAGCTTTTTTGTGAACTAGAATTCGTAGGGTTCATTGTCTTTGGAGTTCCATGGATGAAATTTTAGGGTTTGTGAAAATGGGGCTTTTTTCATTTGTGTTTAATCGATGGTGAGGGCATTTTGTGAAGAGTTTGTGTTTTGTTTGGTGTTAAAGTGGTCATGTGACTTGCACATGCTACATGAACGTTGGTTTTTTAACGGGATATAACGGTTCCTTTCACAGATCATGTTTTTGCAAAAAAAAATTTCACAGGTCAGTTCTTTGTAAAAACGGAAAGGTACAGGTCAGATATTTGTAATTTTCCCTTTTATCTATTTATATTTATTGAAAAATTAGTTATACTTATATATATATATATATATCAGACTAATTAATTGAAATCATCGATTTTTTATGGTTATAAATCAAAACTGAAAACCGAAAAAATTTAAAAGTCCAATCCTAAACCCAAACCGATGAATCGATTAACATCTTTTTTATTCGATTTTTTGGTTTCATTGGCTATTTTTTGTTTTTGCACACCTCTATATATATTTATTTATATATATATATATATATGATATTAGAGTCTTAATTTCATGATATAAGAAGACTAAATTAAACTAATCCTTATACAATAGGCATAAGCCATAAATAATTTACGATAATACTAGACATCTAGGATGCCTTAAGTAGATAGAATTACTGCTTACTACTCTAAAGACCATTTCAATTTGCGACGACTTTCATCAAAGGTAGTCATAATAGAGACACCATCTCTTGCCAAACTTATGGCTAAAGGGCCAAAGACTGAACATTAGCTTGGACTAGGATAAGTTATAGGATTCTGAAGATCTTAACGATGTTTTGAAATACGACATTCAAATTAGAAATGTTGCATATAGAGAAGAGATGGAGGATGGATAGTGGATGATTATAAATAATCATACCTTTGCTTAGTCTATGGATTTGTTTGACTAGCTATTTCTAACAAATACAGATACTGTTTTTAATTTTTTTAAATTATTTATCAAAAGATATATACAAATAAAAAAAATTAACAGTTTTCATGAAAAGATCAAATAATTAAATATAGATAAAATAAAGATGCAAATTAAACATATTTACATATATCGTTTTGATATAAATACAAATAAAAAATAAACCATCCAATCAGACCCTATAATGAAGGAGAGCAGTTAACATTACTCAAGCCCACAATTTACTAAATCTTATACTATAGGGTAAGTATTAAAACTTAGAGGTTATAGGGCTTGGGCGTATGACATCTCTATACCTGCATCCCTCTAAAACTTCTTTATTAATAAAATAAAACATAAAAATCCAATATTTTGAACCCATGAAACTTCTTTATTAATAATATAAAACATAAAAATCTAATATTTTGAGCCCAACAAATATCAAAGGCTCAAGCTCACTTGACCGCTCTAAAAAGTAAAAACCTAAAACATATTTCATCATTCATTCCTTTGCCGCCTCTCATTCTTCCCAAAGTATTACAGCGGTAAAATTTCATTTTATGATAGCATTCCGTAGTAAATTGTCTAGAGTTAATATTGAGATCACAATATATGTATTCGTTAAATATATATAATTTGAAAAATATGATTAAATTATTAAAGATTATTAAGTTGATGACCGATTAAAAAACTTCAACCTTGCATCACGGGAAAAAGAAAACAATATTGATTTTTTTTAAAAAGTAATTACAACAATACCACTAAGATAAAAATAATCCTAAAAATAAGCAAGTTGGCCTCGTTTTTAAAGAGAGAGGTCATTAGTGGCCAACCTCGTCTCTTCAAGAGACGAATCAGTGTATTTTGAAGAGAACGAGATCAACTTGCCTATTTTTTTGGGTTTATTTTTTTATTTGACAAATTTGTGTATTTTTTTCCTTAATCCTTGCATCAACTGGATTTAATTATTAAAACAAATACAATAATTAATATATGAAGTATTTAGATTTAATTATTAAAACAAACATAGTAATTAATATATTATGCTACCGGAGACTCCCAGGAAGTCGGAATAGGATTATGACGAGCATTTGCTACTGTAGAATAAACCAATTTTAAAATAGGATAACATGCTCGATAAGACATTAGTTCGAGTAGCATAAGACTGCTCCCATTTCGCTCGCTACTACTACGAGAATCGCTTTTGCTTTCTTTTCCTCTAGCTACTAAGATGTTTCAGTTCACCAGGTTGTCTCTTGCTTGCCCATGGATTAGCAACAGTTCAAAAATAACTATTCACTATCCATATGAAAAATTAATTACATCAGAACGTTTTCGTGGACTAATCCATTTTGAATTGAATAAATATATTGCTTGTGAAGTATGCATTCGTGTATGTCCGATAGATCTACAACATTTAATTATTAAAACAAACATAGTAATTAATATATGAAGTATTTCAGTGGTATAATTGACAACACCAATCCCCTTAAAACAAAGGACAACACCATAGAATTTTCCATACTAATTATAAAATAAAAAATAAATGGAGAAATTGATGGGATATTAACCAACTTACCTAAATAAATTTATTATATAGATTCTAGAGTAGTTTCTGCATGCGACTAGATAGATTTAATCTTATCTACCCTTCCTCTAGTATCTTGCTATTATATGGCCTACCAATCGCCTGGACTTGATGAATGTGAGTCCTCGTAGCGGGGATCCCTCTGAGATGCTGAACAAATGAAGTTCAATTCGTGCAGCAGAATGTTTTAAATTCCCGTACTGTGGATCATCCAAGCTTAAATGGTAATATTGAAAATACGAACCACTTTGACATTGATCCGGGTTGAAAGTTCTCGATCCTACAAATTCATTCTGTTCCACTGTATATGCTCTATTAGCTAGCACTTAAAAAACACCTTCCTCTACTCGCGACTCTACATGGTTTCATGAAGCCAAGATAAGAGGGATCACTACTGTTCCAAGCAGTCGCTGTCTGGTGCACCAAAGTCAATGCCACATATTACTGCAGGATATGAAAATGACCGACCTGTAAAGAAGATATGTGCAAAAGAAAGAAATTTGAAATGGATGGATTCTATTATAGAATTTGAGGTAGCTAATAGCTCCATATTACTGCAAAGGAAAACCAAACAAGAATGATTTTGCAAATATAAACAAAACACCAAGTGAAACATTAGTGGCAAAGGTAATGGATATGAATATTATCAAAACAATATCTCTCTGTTATACAACAATGGATATATGCATTTTTTATCAATTTGAGCAAGGAATCCCAAGTATTATGTGAGTAATCAGAAGGTGAAACTTCTCCCACAGCTCTCTCATGAGGAGAAAATGCAAGATTTTTCATTTCAATGTCACAACTCATACTGAATGGGGAGACAAGTCCATAAAAGAAGTCTTCGGGGTCTATCAAGAAATCGAGCTTGCCATGCAGGCTCCTCACTTTCGAGGGTGAACCCACTTTTCATATACAAATTCCTTGCTGGCTCATTGTCCACAGCAACATGGACATATAGGTCTGATATACCTGTTAAAAGACAAACCTGGGTGTTGTTACACATACATCTTTTAGTTCACCTCACAAGCAACTACTAAACAATCACCACATGCCAATGAACATTAATCTACAAAATAGAAAAACCAAGGCCTACATCATCCTTACTCTATATCACTGTCAACAAAATATCGTGTAATGGGAATATAATAAGTCCCAATTTTATGCAAAATCCGAAGCATATATTAGAACAGAAGCACCAAGAAAGACTAGATGAAGAAACATCATCTAAAGCCTGTGACTAAGATCTCAATGAGGGAAAAAGGGGACAAAAGGTGAAACAATTTGGACGAATTCCTGGATTTAATATTTAGATAAGCTTCAGTAAGAATGAAACCCCTTTTCTCACATGTTCTGACCATCAGGTATAAAGCTGATCGATAAAGAAGTTTTCAGTCGATGCTTCTCATCAATTATACATTTTATTTCAATAGAGGCACAAAAAATTTTGTCAAGAAAGAGACAGCAATTCCTCCGCTCCTTCATGAGTTACTAGTTCTTAAGATATTTTATCTACCTGGAAACAGTGGTTAGAGTTGGCATTTCTTACCCCATTCTTGAGCAACAAGTTTTGATTTCTCCATAAGTGCATAACCAAGTCCACTCCGATGAAGTTCCTTGGCAACACAAACATTGCTCAGGTATGCCCTCGCAAAATCAGCCCCAATGCCCTATGTAAACAGAATATAGAACTATGCATAATTAGTTTAAGGTTTGCATTTCCAAAGTAGAATTGTCCAGAAACCAAGTTTCCTTTTTCAAAGCCAACAGCAACTGTAATCTTTTTGTATGCCAATTACCAATGAGCTAGACTCAAGCAATGGAAAATTAATTTTATCTGGAAAACATGGAAAAAAGGAAAAGAAAAAGAAAAGGGTTGTCAGTAGAAACAATAGTAAGTAAAGATGGAAATGAATAAGAGGATAGATACAACTGTCAGTTAATGATATACTAGTCTTGACATTTTGCACTTATACATGTCAAATTTTATAAATAATATGAGCATCTGCTAATTAAACTAGACAGGAAATATCTAGAATCTCCCTCAAACATATTGCAAAGGTATTCCAAACTATAAATGCTTGCTAATGAATGTTGTAACATACTAAACTATGATTTCCACATACTGGAGTAAACAGAAGATTTTAAAATATATGATACCAGTTATAAAATGTAATCAAATACCTCTGGTCTCTTTCCAGGAATTTCACCCGGAAGATGCATACATTGATTAAGATCAAGTGTACCAACAACCACTCGAACCTCTCCTCCTTCTGAAAACTGCAATGGTTATGTTAAGTAGAATCATATGCATAGGTTCTAGGCATGCCAACCAGACTGTAGAAGGCCTATGTGTAATAAATAGTGTAACAACTAAGATGAAACTTGATACAAGAAAAGAAGAAACACACCCGACAGGAATCGCACAAATCATCTAAGCAGTGTTGAATTGCAGTCGATGGAACTGAGGCATTGATGCAAGATACTTGTTTAAACCCTTCCCTTTTTCCAGCAACCCGTTCTTTCAATGCCTCAAATTCACGCATGGTCAAGTACATTTTATGATCCTAATGAAACTTGACAAGTAGAATGGATGTCGGCATAAGTTCAATGAAAAAGGAAAAGGGAAGTTGGAAGAACAAGATATAATGTGGAGAATCAAAACAAAAGTCCATTAAAGAAATGTATATTTTAAGTATCCAGAGCTAGCATCAGCATACCCACAGTACAACTATATAGTGGAAATGGCTGGTTCTAGCTATTAAACACACAAATCACCATGCAACCAAAATTAAATTCTTTTTCACGATTAAAAGAGAAACCCTAGTTCTTTTTCAAGAATAAGGAAACTAACCAAAAGGCAAACACTCATCATCCAACCCTCATTCAACTCCATCTTCCCCTCCACATATTCAACAATTCTCACTCACAAGATTCACATTTTGGCTTCAGAATGGAATTAACAGACCCTTTGCCAAAAATTAAGAATAAAATATAAAATACAAAACTGGAAAAGTTGGTACAATTCCATAGTTATAATGTTGTGAAGATGGTTGCACTACCTAGTAACTCAAGTAATTGAAAGCAATGGGAGGTCATGTAATAGCTGCAACTGGTAATGGTGGTTTGCAATGAGATAAGAAATAACAATGGTTAGAAAGTAAAAAAATCTTTTTTCTTTTCTTCCTTTGGATATATAATTCAGTAATTCATTAGGGACACAATATGCACAATGAGGTGAAAAGATGAATAGAATCATTGTAGCAGGAAGGCATGCAAACATAAACAAGTTGAATATATTGATGCCTATACATCAAAGAGACACTCATTATAAGCACAATCACTAAATTGATACTCAATTTAACCCAATAGAGTAGACAAAGCAAGAACGAATATTTTTTCACTGCAAGTTGTACTGAAGTTGAGTGTAGTTCAGATACTCTTATATTCCACTCATCCCATACGCAGTAGACTTGCTGCAAGCAACAGTTTCCAATGAAGGAGGATCTTCTAGTCAAAACACTGCGTCCAGCTACGGCTTTAGTCCAACATAAGAAAATTTCCCGGGCACATCACTTTTACAATAACCATTCCCCAAAACCTCTTTAGAGTAGCCACATTGGCAACAGTATTTCTAATTGAACATTTTCATTTCAACAAAAATTCTTCCTTTCTTCTTTCATTCATTTATAATGGGACATTTTCATTTCAATGGAAAAAATGTATTCACATTCATTTTCCTAAAAGAAATGCACCCAAAAAATGAAAAAACATAAAAAAATTCTTTCACGTCTAACCATGTTTCATTAAGAACATGATATAAGAAACCGAAAACAACCTGCTACATGAATGTTATCCAAAAAATTGGTAGCTATTTAACATTCTATTTGCCAATATCTTTTGTAGGAGTTTTCATTGATGTAATCAGACACCAGATACAAGAAAAAGGGAAGGAACACAACAATCTAGCACAGCTTGCAGAAATTATCTTCTCTGTCAATTCTTCAGTTTGTAACTCCTCATACTTTTCAATTAGGAAACAACTTAGTCTCTATCACGGGTCAAGTTTTCCAACTTTAAAACCCATTTCATTGACCACTTATCCTGAAAAAAAACCATTTAAAAAGAAAAAAAATCTTCTTATTATCTGTTTACTAACAAATACTACAAAAATTTTTTAGAAGTTAAAATGGTCTTTTTAGTGAAATATGTAATCAACACTATGAAGATTATATATTCCTTTCATAAGTGTGGGATCATTCATTAACAAAACCTTTTAATCTTTCTTTCTCAACTTTTGACAAGAGAAACAAAATAAAAATGATTATACCAATAGACAAGCATCCAGAATCCAAGATGCCCAGATTCCAATTCTCATTGCATTATCAATCATTCAACAAGAAGTTCCCAATTTTATAACTATAATCATCCAATTGTTCAACTTTCAACCCATTTCCTCACCATTTATCCGATATACCACTTCTTGACAAACCCAACATCTAGCCTATAGCTGAGGTTAGATGTCCAAGTCACAGTCTACCATAGTGTTTAAATAGAAGGGCTTAGAATCTGCTGTCCTTAAACATGTCTTCATCAATCGCGTTTAAACAACGAATTTGTTTCGCATCCACCCAAATGTCTTAAATACAGTAGGAAAATAGATGGTTGAAGCAGGAAATGAGTACAACATAAATAGATTGCTACATAGGTCCATGTAGCACCTGGTGCAGCAGATCAACAGATATGGTTATAACTGAGGAAGCAGCGGAAAACCCAGAATCAATCCACATCGAACTCCACTTTCTCATCACTTACTAAACAAAAAGATCCAACTTTTTCATCACAAGGTCCCCAGTAAACGAGTGACTGGGCACTAACCTTTCAAAATTCCTTAATATGAATTATACACAATACAAAAGAAGTAAATGCATGAAAGACATAACTTTAGAATGAAGAGAAAGTGATGACTCACTTGGACACGGTAAGTGGAGGACTGAACTCGTAGAAAGAGCGAACACGAAGTGCGGCAGCCGCCCAAAGCTCATCATCCGAGAAAGCTTCGGATAAAACAACCAAAGACTTGTCGATTCTCATTCTACTACTTTGTTGGGTCTCTTCCTGGCACACGTGTATGGCTGTAACTGGCTTGAAGACAAACCGCCACTGGGTGGTTGTTAGTGTTACAACTGATGATGGAAGGAGTCTTAGTCTTTTAAAGTTTAAGGAAAAAGAACAAGAAAATGGATGGGAGTACGCTAGTGAGTGTGAGCTGAACATCACAGAAGAAGAATGCGAAGATGAAAGAGGAGACAGGAGAGACATGTTTTGTGTTGCCTGTTAGTCATTTAGATGTGTGTTCCCAGTTCAGTTCGGTCCTTATCCTTGTCTTGTGTACGGAATAAAGGCGCGGTTTGCTTGTTCCACGGTCCGAATAAAATGAGTGTGAACCGAATCGGGGAAAAGAAAATTAATTTTGATATTTTTAAAAATAAATTACAAAATTACTTCGGATATGAAAATAATCTCAATTTTAAGAATTTTAAACAAATTGAAGTCATTTTTTAAAAAGTTAAAGTCATAAGCAACTAAGCTCATCTCTTAAAAAGATAAGTTTTAGTTCAGTGTTATAAAATCAATGTACCTCTTGAGAGACAGGGTTAACTATGTTATTATCTTTTCAAGAATGAGTTTAGTTGTATTTATACTAACATTGTCTCTTAAAAAGACGAATTAGTCACTTACAACCTCGTTTTTTTAAAACGAGTAGTTGTCTATTTCTTGGATTATATTTTATCTAATGAGATTAGTATAATTTTTTGAATTATTATTTTGTTCCTTAATCCAATCGAATCAAATGCAAAAAATATTGATGATGATGATAATTGTGTTTCGCCATATCTTTACATGATATTTAGTAGTAAAAAAAAATGTATAAGGAAGAAAAAAATAATAATTTTTTAATAAAATTGATAAAATTACTTTAAATAAAAATAATACGAAAATTAAAAAAAAAAGTTGAATGTAATTATATTAAAAGTTAATTTAAAACTTTGTATTGAATGATATGTGTAAATATGTTCAATTTGCATTTATATTTTATTTATATTTGATCTTTTAATGAGAATTACCAACTATTTTTACTTATTTCTATTTCTTAATAAATAATTTATTAGAAAAAAGTTTGAAAAAATATTTATATCTGTATCTGTGAGGAAAAGCTAAACGGACAAGACCCTAAAACAATGTAGAGGGTACACATGGCATGGTGGGTAATGTGGTGGGAGAACTGAAAAATGTTGAAATGGAAAGGGAAGACATAGAGGAGAAGGAAGAAGAAACTAGGGTTCGTGATTGTGAGTCAGAAGTGAACTGTGAGTCAAGGTAAAGTAACGTGGAGTACTAGTCTGAAGAATTATGTCAGATAAAAATAAATGTTGATTCAAATATGAGGCGGAGCTTTGAAGATTCAAATATGAGGCTGAACCTTGAAGTCATGGGCTGTGGGCTTATCTGGAAGTGGACCTGGATTTGGATAAGCTTCAGTATTCTAAGGGCTAATGTTATTTCCATTCTGTTATTAGTAAACTAGTAAAACATATTAATAGAAATTCTGATACGGTTTAGCCACCACATGGGGGTAATCATTCTGACATGCTGTGGGTACAATTTGTTACGATTACAAATCATTATGTAATATGTCATGATTAAAGTAGGATATTAATACGGTAAAATGTAATACATACACATCAGAAAAATATTACTAGAAGTTTATTCCCAAAAGTTCGTATTTGAACTTCTCCTCGTTGCATACGGCTTGGATTAATTCTGTTGTTTATTTTTCTAACCGAATTCGCTTAGAAATTATTCCAGCTCATTTTGTTCCCTTCTTGTCTCGCTTCCATATTGCATTTGGTATAAAGTCATCTGCAGCCATGGAAACCCGTGAGCACAAGCCTATAGAGGAGGCTATGAAGGCTGTTTTTAAGAAACAAGTTGATCACCATGAGATAGCCATGAAAGAACAATTGATCGCCAAGACAACCAGGTCAGATGTTTTCCGAAACCTGAAAATGCAACAGGCAATGCTTGAGAAACAAAACCAAACAATTGAGTCATTGAAACAACATCTCACTAGTAAGGCAAACATTATGGAACAACCATCATTAACTCCGGGAAGTAGTAAAAGGGAGTGTAACATGTGTGGAACGGACAATAATACCGTTAATGATACATACCAGGTACCAACGAGAAATACTACAATTGAATTTCCTATTTTTGATGGTGAAGGCTTTAGGAATTGGGTAGCTAGGGTTGAGCAGTTTTTCACCTTAGATGATACTTTAGAAGACCTTAAGGTGAAAATTTCAACCATGCATTTAGATGATAAGCCCTATGAGTGGTACAATGCTTTTGTGAAAAGTAGGATATTAATAAGGTAAAATGTAATACAGACACATAAGAAAAATATTACAAGAAGTTTACTCCCAAAAGTTCGTATTCGAACTTCTCCTCTGCATACGGCTTGGATTAATTCTGTTGTTTATTTTTCTAAGTGAATTCAACTGGAAATTATTCCAGCTCATTTTGTTCCCTCCTTTTCTCGCTTTTGTATTGTAAACGACATCCTCTACCGCTCTTAAGTCCTCGGTTTTCGCTATCACCGAGTGTGTCGGTCTCGAAGGCGCTTCTATTGATCATCTTCAATTTCCCAATGTTAGTTTTGTCGTCACTTTATTTTTGGTTCTGTTAAGCTGTTAATCTTCATTTTCAGGTGAATGAATATGCATGTTTCAAATCGAAATCAAGTGTGAAATAAGCTTCTCTTTGAAATCATTTTGATATTTTATGTGGCTGCAATGTGCGTCATGAGCTTATCGAGTTGTATTGTGAACAAGACGAGAGCTCTTTCGACTAGATTTGAGTATTTGTCTTCTAAAGCACTAGGATTGTTGTAGTACCGTAATCCTTCGTTTAAGCTTGGTTATATTGATAAATCTTGTGGTGAGCAGGTCTGGCCTTGCCATCGGTTTTGATATGACTGCATTATTTCTTCGATGACAATTTTATGTTATAATTATAATAAACTCGCCTCATCTTTTTTATTCTAATTGTATAAAAATTATTGTATTAAATGATGAGTTTAAATTGCTTAATTTTATAATTTTTTATTAAATATTTTTTCTCAAACCTAATAAGAATTTATGGTGCAAAAGAATGATTATATATATATATTATAATATTCTAAACACTAAAATCTAATCATATTGAACCGGTTGTAAAAGAAGAAAACGGGTTGATTTGGATTATACTTCAGTTATGGGAAAATTCTATGGTCACATATCCAGTACAACAGAACCAATCCACCACACCATTCAGTGGTTCAAATTTATTTTATCCATGATTGAAGTCTATTGATACTTTAATACTAATTCTTTTTATAATTAATTTAATAATATTATTAGTGATAGTACAATCCTATAACCAGATCGTAGAAGTTCCCTCACTTATGAGTTGTGTCATCTTATATATGCAGTGTATCTAGAGAAGATTTTTGTACAAATCTATAATCCCTAGTGGAGTCTATTTGCATGGGTAAAGGAAAAAATAATAACTTTTTTTTTTAAATTTCATAAATGCTATTAGAGGCAAAAATAAACCAAAAAATACAGAAGTTGAATGCGGCGACCTTATCTTTTCAAAAAATGAGTTTAGTTTAGACATACGAGGAAATTAGATGTAACATGTACTTTAAAAAAAATTCCATAAACCAAAATTATAAAAGAAATTACAAAAGATTGTTACTGTATCGCATCTTGGTGATGCGATACAATTTTTTTTAAAAATTATAAGTGTATTACATATTGGTTATACGATACTCTTACATGTGTATCACATGACCAACAAGCAATACACCTATAAATATATATACGATACTGGGTCAGATAGTATCGCTCATGTTGTACTTAAATTTTTATTTTTTTATTTTTTGCCTAGGTTGTTATATCTCTATCTGAAATGCAATACAAGTATAAATACTTGTATCTCCACTCCAAGATGCGATATAGAACACTATTTTGGTAATTTTTTTGTATAATTTATATTTGTGTATTTTTTTTAAATCAACCCTAAACATGTGTTCAACCCCTAGACATACTAACGTTGTCTCTTCAATAAATGAGGTCAGTATAACTATAGTGACACCGTCTCTTTAAGAGACGAGTTTAACATTAAACATGTGTCTTAAAAGACAAGATTGACCACTTATGGCCTCATTTCTTCAAGGATGAGTTCACCTTACTTATTTTTGGGTTTATTTTTTGCCCTAGTAGCATTTGTGTAATTTTTTAAAAATGTTATAATCAATTTGTATGATATAATGTATTCACTAAGTATTATCCCAATTAATTATTTTTGAAGAAGTTTTTTTATTACTAAGAGAATTTACATTGTGTTTAATTTATTGAAATAGAATTAGTATTTTGTAATTATTATTGTGATCACTATTTCATAATATTTTAAATAAAGAATGCTTATTTCATATGATAATTTTACTTTATATGATTAGAAATAAATAAGCAATACGTGTTTCGTCCATCTTCATTATAAAAATTGTTATTCCTCATGATGTAGATCATTATTTCAAAAAACACTTCTAATCATAGTATAAAAGAACTGCTAGTTAACCAAATGTACCAAGAATTAAACCTAATTGTGGGATGATTTAATGAATTTTAAAGTGGTAGACTATAATGAAATTCACAAAATTTTTTTGTGCAATTATGTTTTTTCTCGACGGGTCAAGTATTGACGATAATCCATCATGAGTCTTGGGCTATTTTTCTTTTTATCAAGCCCATTAGGTTTATTGAACTAATTAGCTTTGCCTATGAAAAGTTAACATGATTATAAAAACTCAAATGAAATGTCCAAAATTTCTCACAATTGTATTCGGGCAACAAAATAAATGTAAATAATTTGTATTCATTTTAATAAAGAAAAGTTTGATACAATTGTAAATTTATAGGATTGATGAGCTGACTCGTGATTTTATCAATTATGAACTCTATGAGATTCAAATGGTTAGTATTACTTTATGCTCATTATAATTATATATATTATAATATATTATATTAGAGAGAGGGTTTTTAACCTAGGCCTTACTATCAGTGTATCACCTTATAGTTGAATATTAAGTTTGCTTAAAGTCACCTATTTGATTCCTCTTTATTTGCTTAAAGTCACCTATTTGATTCCTCTTTATTTTTTCTTTGCTTTATCATAACATTAACTCCTTTTTATTTATGTGAAGTGCAAGAACTCATAATGTGCATACTGAATATTGACAACGCATCAATACATTTACATAGATCAAATGTGAAATAAGACAAATTATCGAGTGTGAAGCATTTGTCATAATGATTGGTTTATGTTGATTAATTTGTGTTACTTAGTGAATTTGTTTTCTTCCATGGGTATCTAGTGTGAATCCCCAAAATTGTTCAATCATGTAAAAAATAATATGTGATTGGTTGAGATACAATAAAAGTTTAATTAAATGAATAAAATTGAAGTTTTCCTATGTCAAAATCACAATCTCATTTGAATCCTCTCTAATCACAAGCTATCATATATGGTAGAAAACACAATGAGCCAACTACACACACACACACATATATATATATATATTTGTCAAAATTGTGATTCTATTCATATGATTTTACATGTTTACTACTTTATTTGTATGACTTTGTCAAGTTTTAAATCGCACATACTTTATTAAGAAAATACAATTAGTGAAACTAATAATTCGATGATGGTAGAAAGTTTGACTTGATTAAACAAAAATCAATTATGGACCTAGAGATATAAATAAATGTGTTTTCCTCAAAGAATTTACGTTTTTCCACTAAGTTTAATATGGAGTTTGAATATGGAATTCTACCATAATACAACTAAATCTTAATGCTTCAATAGTAAAAACTCAAGCATCAAACCACACTTTAAATTTATGTGGATGTTTATATTTAGTAGTTCTTTGAAGAATAAGAGAACGTTGAAAAACCAAAGAAATTTGTGCAAAAAATATATATATATATATTCTAAATTAGAGAAGGAACTATAGAACAAGTATCAAAGATCATGACTTTTTACAGGAGTTACAACGTTTAAGATTTGAAATAGATTAATCATAAATTGATTTAGAACATTAACCATAAATGGAGTGTTACCCACACATATAAAATAATGTATGTTACCTACATATAAAAAACACTATAAAAATTTGATCGAATATTGCAATTCTCCAAGTTTTAATGTTTTAAGAATTTTACAAATTTAAAAGGTTCAAACTAACTCAAGTTAATCCCTGCAACATAAGAAGTCTATGCTAACCCAAGTTGTTTTGGACTAACTTGCATGATGACATTGTTACAACATAAGTATGAAACAAACAACATCCAACATGGATGAAGGATTACATAACAGAACAGGAAACATAGCTGTCATGAATAATAGAATAGATATTGTAAAGGAAACATAGCTGTCATGATATTTGACGTACATGCACAATTATAAAAGAGAAAATAAGAATAACAAAGGGGTATGAGTTGTACTCTCCAATAAATAGGGTTTGGAGCCTGTGGAAGCTTGAATCTCCACAATTACCTGCCAAATAATAGAGATTATTAGGGTTTTAAAAATTAGGGTTTCGGGATCTAGAGAGCTGAAGAAGATGAGTTGAGAGAGTGTGTCTTACGAATGAGCTTGAAGACGATTAGGGTAATCGACTAGGTTTTTGTAAATCCTGGTTTTCTTAGTAACCGAGTAAACTCCGTAAATCGGAAACCAAAACCCTAAATGGGATTAGCACAAGCAACCTAGGAACCCTAGTTCCGGCTTTTCTTCGATTTATATATAAAGAATCTCTATAGAATAATTTAATGTTGATTATTGTTTTAAAGTATATTTCAAGTCATAAGAAGTTTTGATTTTGAAAAATTTTCTATTCCGGGCTTTTCCGAGCTCCATTACGGAAAAGCGAGCCCTAGAACTAGAAACTCAGAAAATTATTTCGAAATACTCTTTAGAACCGAAATTTTATAAGGATTTCAAAAATATATGTTTTATAATTTTTTGGGTTATACAGTTATAGTCTTTTTCCCGTATTTTCTTTACTACCGGTAAAGTAGATGTCTTATCTATTATTTACTACTATTCACAAGTACAACCTACTACACACACACCCATACCCTAGTCTTACAACCTTACAACTACTCATTAAATTTTCTTTTCCAAGAAATTTTTGTTTCTTATTAAATTATTACATTCAACACATTTTATTACATAAATTACAATTTCAAATAAAATCAAATCTCTCTCTCTCTCTCAATCCTTGTGGCCGGCGCACCCCCCTCCTTTTTCCCCCTCAATTTGTTTTATTTTATCTCCTTTTTATAAAGAAAACAAACCTTAATTCACTTAATATAAATAATCTTTTATTTTCTCTCTCTTTCATTTTCATTTCATTTGTCTCAAAAAACTCTCAAACTCTCTTTTTTTTTCTCTTTTGCCGTGGAGCTCTATCCCCTTACATACACACACAACAGCTTCATTCTTCTTCTTTTCTTCACTAAATCCAACCTTAGGTGATGATTCTTAAGCCTTACTACCATCTAATCTTGTAGTGGCAAGATTATTCATGAGTGTTTTCACTCTAAGTCCCCATGAGCACTTGCTAGGGATAAAAAAATGCTACTACATGAATATCAAGCCATCACAAGAGTGGATCTTGTGTTTGATTAAGTTTTTGTTGAAGTATTTTCATGATTTTGCATGTAAAAGTAGGGTAAAGTAGAGATTTAGCATAGAAACCCATGTTCATGCTTTTAAACTTCATTTCATACATCATAAGTAGTAGACCTAGCTTTTAGATGCTTATACCATGCTTGACATTTATGATCTTATGGATGATTTATGTTTTCACACTCATGAAGGCTTTGTTTGTGTATATAGATGTTGTAGTTGGTAAATCCTTAGGTAAATAAAACAAGGAACTTACAAAGGAAAAGTTCTTGTTTGAAATGTTCAAAGACAAATTCGTATGGTTTTGAAGACCTATTTTGAAAACCCTATTATCAACTTTAAAACTCATGTTTTATGTGAAAAATGAAGGACATAGGTAATAGATATCATTAAGTAGTGATTTTTATAAGTTGAAATGAGTTTTGATGAGAATAATGTAAAAAACAAGAAGTGGAATCTAGATGGAAAATTTTAAGTTAGTAGTCAACATATGAAATTCGTAATTTTGAATGTAGGCCATAAGAACACCCATCATCTAAGCTCAAAATAGAAGTTTAATGTATTAAATGGAGTCCTTAAGTAATAGGTATCTTAAAGTCTTAAGTTTTAATGCATTAAACAAGTTCTTCCCAAAAGAATCATTCAAAAATTTAATTTCAAGAAATTCGGATTTTTGGATAAATCCTATTTGAAAACATATTTGCAAAGTGTAAAATACAAGTTTTTATATAGAAATGAAGGCTTGGGTAATAGGTATAACGAAGACTCAATTTGAACAAGGATAACTTGATTTTCTTAAGAAAATAAATCCAAAACAAAGGGATGGTCAAGTTAGGAAACTAGTTTTCTTGAAAGTATATAGTCATGGAGTTTTCCAAATAAAAAGTTTCTTAAATTTCCTTTTAGTAAATAATGTCAAAAGCATGCATGCATCAAGTTCATATCATATCATTCATGATAGGAAATCATCAATATTGCATGTGTAGTTAAACTATATGCTAGAAACATCACAAACATTCACAAAACTATTTTTCGGAATTGGAATCTTCGACCAATCAAAACTGATCAGCTTATTTCGTGACCTAAACATTTTCGAAACTTGGAAATAATATTAGGAATAGATAGATCTTTTGAAGTAGATAGGAATCGGTATATTATATACTCAATTCCGAGTTAAAATGAGTTAGATATGATCATTTAAAGTTAGGACTTTAGCTTATGCGGGAATTGACGAACTTAGTAGTTAGAATTGTTAAGTTATTAGAACTTTATAAGAAATACTCATTTCGGGTATTTCTTGTACTTAGGTGAATTGGAGGACGAATTTCCACTCCCCGAGGACTACTGCGACTAGTGGATTTCTCTCCATGGCCGAGTGAGTTCATTTCTTAAATAGATTGCATGTGTGTGCATGTAATCGTAGTGGCATTAGAGTTAGGAAAAGATAAAAATTATGATGAATTGTGATCTAATATTGATTGAATGAATGATAAGTATATCGATACAAGACTTGTTGAAAAATCCTTGTATGAGTTAGTATAGACTTGGATTGTTTGAAATTCTCTATGATCGCACTTAATCTACTTAATTAATATGCCACGATTATATGAATAAACTGTACATGCATATCACGTAGTGAGTCACATTGCATAAGTTATAATACCTTTGTGGGAAGAAGGCATAATAATTTAGGCAACGAGGGGCTTGTAAACTCAATTGTTGGCATATGGGCTGGAATTAAAAATGTGTGTGGGTGAGCACCTGTATCAATCACAGTAAAGATTTAAAAGTGGTGGATGGCCACCTATATCAATCACAATAAGAAGTGAAAAGAATTTAAATGTGGTCGTATGGGCCTAAAACATCTAACCCCAAATGGAGGGCGTAAATCTATTCAACATAAGATTTCCGGATGGTCTTATGTATTGTATGCTCATGTGTTTGTGCATTTCATATGGCTGCTAATAACTTGTTTGTTATATATACTGTTGTTGAGTATTAAATATTTGGAAATGAATATCAGTAAGCCTGTAGCTTATACCCCGATAGTTTTGTTGTGGTGTTCCTATTTTTGGTTGTTCCGAGAGAACACATTTCACAGGGTTATCTTTTGGATGAAGGAGCTTTTGAAGAAGTCGGGGCCTAGCTACAGGCGTGGACTTCTAGAAAATCTCTTTAACATAAACCTTAACGTTTGTAATATGGTTTTAGACTGGATAGACTTCTGTTATTATTTCGGCGGGGGTATGCCCCCTGGACTTTTGTAAAAACTTAACTTATTTATCTTGTTTTGATTTCTATTTTAATACTATTATATGCCTTCTTAAGACTATTCAATTCAAAGTGTGACCCTAAAAGTTGTGCAAGTACACCTTACACCCGGTATGTAAACTTATGGGATGACTAAGGTTATCATACTTAAGTTTAAGTATCGAGTGTAGTGGACTGTCGTGTTTTGGGTACCCTTTGGAGCATGACAGTTTTGGTTTGCAAGAAGACTAGGCCGAGTTTGGTAGAAAGGGCCTATCAATTGGTGCTCTGGTCACATTTCCGAACTCTATTGCGACAAATATTCATTCTAATTTCTTGGTTTGTATTCAGTCCCTATTTTCCCTATTTTGAAACTCGTTCCTGCACTCCATCTAATGAATCCTGTAAAAAACAAGAATAAAGAAATAGAAGATTGGGATTTCATCAAATCCATAATGTTTGCTATTCAACAAAGTTTGATACAATTGAATGCCTGTATTGACAAACTCGAGAGGACTCATAATTGTTCTTCAATACCGCATGATATTCCAGTGGATTCATCATCGTCAACTCCAGTCACCAATTCAACATTTCCATCAATAAGGGGCAATCACAATGATTCAAATCATATAATGATTGCGAAGATGACGTCATAAAACTCTAATCATGTATCTTCACAAGATATTCAATACAACCCTTGGCAAGTGAATGCAATGGTAAATTTAATAAAGAACAAAGATCTTACCGCAAGAAGAGAACCTACTTTGGAGGAGCAACACTATAATTTTGGCCAAATAAGATTTCAAAAAAACTACAATTTCAAACATTTACCCAGCAGGTTTAAAATTCTGAATTTTGAAATTGGTTCAGAAAGATTGTTATCTTCAATAACTAATTACTACCAACGGTTTTCAAGAATTAGGCAGCCACCAACAATTGATTATCACCAATAATTCTCAATAATTGAGTAGCCATAAATTTTTTAAATCAATTCTATCATCATCACCAGTTCGATACAAGGGATTTTGGAATTATTATCATTTCGATTCAAGGATGGGATGGCACATGGGTATTTTAATCCACCAATTTTTCAATTAGGGGCAAATGGGTTTTTTCATGTACTGCATGAATACAATTTTCATGTCACAGGGCATCAAGCATAAAATACCTTAATATCAGCATATTTCCTTCTCTCGAACATTTTTACAAACACATACAAGGTAAATTTTTTTCATTAACCCAGTGGCTATCATTAACACTCGAAGGCTATAGAAGCAATAGGTATCTCAACTTTTTCTCAGACCTTAAGGACAAGGTCTTTTTCAAGAGGGGAGAAATCTATTACAACACAAGTACGGAATAGGCAACATCCAACGTGGATGAAGAATTACATAACAGAATAGGAAACATAGCTGTCGTGAATAATAGAATAGATATTGTAAAGAAAATATAGCTGTCATGATCTATACATGCCAAAAATAGACACATTTAATGTAAATGCACAATTATAAAAAGGAAAATAAGAATAACAAAGGGGTATGAGTTGTACTCCCTAAAAATTGTGTTTGGAGCCTATGGAAGCTCGAATCTCCACAGTTATCTGTGAAATAATAAAGATTGTTAGGGTTTCAGAAATGGGATTTCGGGATCTAGAGAGCTGAAGAAGATGAGTTGAGAGAGTGTGTCTTACAAAAAAGTGTTGAAGATGATTAAGGTAATCGACTAGGTTTTGGTTTGCAAGAAGACTGTGTTACACCCCGCCCCCGCAGGCGACGGCGATGCGATGCCAAGACAGACAACCACCGCTGGCCCCCTGCTCAATTGGTAAGAGGTGCTGCCTTTGGGGCAGGCAAAAGCTTTAGGTCTGGGGTTCGAATCCTAGAGTCTGCAGACTGGATTCAACTCTGCCTAAGGGTAACAATACCTATAGTGCCCGTGGTACCCTGCGGGGCATGCGTTGGTTGGGGTCACCATGATGCGATGGTGGTGTCGGCCATTACCACTAGGGGGCCAGTGGGGTTTGTCTGCCCTGGTATCACGTTGCCGTCACCTAAGGAAGCGGGGCGTGACAGATTGGGTCGAGTTTGGTAGAAGCTGTACAGCCTCGAGGGTACCCTAAATGTGGCAGTCAGCCGTACACAATATTAAAGCCTAGGAATAACTACCTCAGTCATGCAAAGGCTTCCATATCATGTACAAGACGTACATCACAATCAAGGGAACGCATTGGAGTAACGCAATTTATATTGATAATAAATAAGTAACAAGGCAAAGAGAATACTTATCATACAACATAAACATATTAAATTACAATTCTTAGGAGCATGTCCCTCTATTGTCTTCAAATAAATATACATCTTAGAATCTCTAAAATACTAACATGGAATTCATTACATATAAAGAACCTTACAAAATTACTTCATCTTATATTTCCATTTCCTTCATAGAAGCTTAACATCATTCTATGACTTTCTTAATGTCATGATCCTCAATTTAAGCCACGGGTATACCTGTTTCAACAAAATCTATAGAGGTATAAGCTACAACTAGCTTAGTAAGATATTCCTTTTCATTCGCACCATATTTTCAAACAAGTTCATTTAGATTTTCACACATATGCTATGCTTACAATGCAACAATCACGTGATTACGTAAATATATATAGTTATCCAGAAACCATATATAGAACGGATTTACCCCTTCGTATCGAAGGTTAGGGAATCGGTGTTGAAGATCCTCGATCTCCTACTGCTAGTCCCCAGGTCCCCACCCAAAGTGTTCGGTTGGCTCGGCTCGGCTCCAAACCTAGAGTCGCATTCTCCAGGCAATTTGGATTCTCTAGGAAGGAACATGGCTAGTGTCACAGCACGATAACAGCCAATCCAACTCTACGCGTAGGAGTAGCAGCCTTCCGAAAATGATGTGACTCGATGGATGCTATGCGTGAGTGTTTATTTTTCTTAAACCGAACCTTATTAAGGTTTATTCAGGGGCGATCAATCAATTTAGCAAATAATAAGCAGTCATAATTAAGTAAACAAAAATACTTAAACAGGCAGTTTGAAGTTGCGATATTCTTAATTCTCATTTCACGCATAAACATAGAATCACATATATATATACATAACCCCGAATTCCCCAAATATATATTAATTTTTATCTTTTCTTAGTATACTAGTACTACTGCTTTCCAAGCACAAGCAAGGTAACGAAATTAAGAGGAATAACTCTGTAAGCCCCTGAATTTTTCGATTATGGTTTTAGAATACCAAATCGAAACCCTAAAAGTCTAACCCAAGTTGAAACCGAACCTTAAACAATTTCGATCACGGAATTTCATAAGAGAATTTTTTTTTCAAAAACAAAAATAGGAAGTTCAATAATCGATCGATTCAAAAATCTGAACATGAAAAGATCCACCTATCCTATCCCTGAGTTAAATCTCTCAATTTCTATGGTAAAGATGGATTAAACCCTAACCTTAGTCAAACCGGAGTTTCAAAAGCCAACAAAGACCAAGACAATCAAGCAATTTCAACTCCGGTAATCCCGCGTTCTCAAACCCTAGAAAACGAAATTAATTAATGGCTTAAAATAGTTCGTAATAATATAGGTAACATAAAAATATCATATTCGCGAATTTCGGGTATCCTTCGGACTCAAACGAGATCAGTTCTCGAAAAGCGTGTCTCGAAGCTCGGAATAATAAAAATATTCCAATAACACCAAAGGACTAGTAATTAAACAAGGATTTCAAAAATATCATTTTTAGAATTTTTCGGTAACTAAAAATAACAGATATAGCTCGTTTACGCGTATTTTTATTACTACTGGTATTTTATATGTCTAGTTTACTATTCATAGTACTATTCCTACTATTCATTACTATTTCACTATCTCTACTTTTTCTTACACCTATTTCTTACTACCTACATACCTATTTTCTTACTTTTTACTTTTCCAATACAACTTTATTTACATCAAACTTTACACATTATTTATTTTCTTTACAAAAAATTACAAAATAAATAAAAATCCTCCCTCTCTCTTTCCTTTATGCCCCCCCCCAACTCTCATTATTTTTCTTTTCAATTTATTTTATTACATCAAAATTCACTCCAAAAATTCTATAAACCCCCCTTCTTCTTTCATTCTTTCACACATCATTTTACATAACAAAACTCTACCAAAATACTCTCTCAAAACCTCTCTCCAACAAATCTCTCTCAAAATACTCTCTACCTTTCACTACAACTTCAAGAAGAAAAATAACAAAAACCCATTCATCTCTTTTTCAAACCTTTCATTAAACCTTAGGTAAAAATCTACTGTATTCTTTATCATGTTCATACAACTTAGCATGAGCTTAGTGTATATTTCTTAGACTCATATGAGTTAAAGAAGCAACAATATGTTCATGTTTTGTTTTTGTTTATATTCCTATTTTACATTATGTTATTATATTGCTATTATTGTTATTATTATTTTTGCTCTAATCTAACTTATATAATATTATGTATACTAAGTATATATACTTATTTAGAGCATATAAGCTCATTGTTCTTTATTTATTTTCATGTCTTGCAATTTATTTATTTACTTGTTTTATGCAATTTATTAAGACTAGTTTTCTAGTCTTAGACTTGTCCATATCAAGTCAAAACAAATTTCTTTTCTTTTCTTTTCTTTTCTGTTGGGACTAGTCCATTCTTAGTCCCGGGTTGTCTTGATGAAGCTAAGGCTCCCAATACATGATCGGGATACCTTGATGAAGCTAAGGTTCCCAATGCTTGACTATTTATTTATGTTTATTTATGTACAAGTATTTCTTTTAATCTTATTATGTTTTATACTTACTTTTACATTGCTACATATTCATGCATGATTATAATATTGTTGTCTTAAGTAAAAGTAAAAATGGGCTCTTTCTTAAATAAAGAAAAAGTAAACTAGATTTCTTGACAAAAGAAATTTCAAAAAAAGATCTAAGTTTTCTTTTCTAACAGGCTCTTTTTGAAATAAGTTAATCATAAATTCTAGAACAAGTAGTAAAGTAGATTTCTTCAAAAGAATAAAAGGAACTTATTTCTTTTTTAAATCAAAATTTAAATACCCCATAAAGGAAGAATTTTTAACCATAAAGGATTTTAACTCAACCATATCTTTTATACGACTTAATTATATTCATTATAGACTTTGAAAATCACATGATAAGAAAGATTCTTCAAAACTTAAATTTTGTATTGTTATTCTCTTTTCAAAATTTAAAATGAAATTTTTGTTAAGTTCTAATGTTAGCAATTCTTTAAGAAAGCTTTTCTTATAAACTTGTCTAAAGGGGTTATTCTATTCCTTAATAAATATTAAGTATAAAACAAGTTTTTCAAACCAAGATAAAATTAACTCACTATTTTAGAAACCAACATAGAAAAATAAAATCTGTCAAGAAAATAAAGTTTTAAAGGTATATCTATTTTCTAAAGAAGAGAAATGATATAAAAATAAAAGGAAAACATACATAACTTCAAATATTTGAAACTTAAGGAATATTTTGAAAAGCTTATTTTTAATCACTAGAAATAAAGTTAGTAGATAACTTAAAGAACCGAATTTTTTAAATAAAATTTACTTTTGAAAAGTAAGAAAATGGAATTATAATAGAAAAAATTTGCTCATAACGACTCAAATATATTTTTGTTTTCCTTCTAACAATTCAAAAATGAGAAATTCTCAAAAAGTTTTATCATTTAAAAACCATCAAAGACAAATCGTTTATAAAATATCGATATTGAGACAACACTATCAAAATCATGCATACATATGAGTATAAATATATTTCCAAAGGATTTTTCAACTATATATATATCCATATATTTTTCTTAAGAAGTTTTGAATAAAGTAAAGTTTGGAAAAATCATATTTTGAGAACTATAAATTCATAACTATTCTGTACCATGTTAGTTTGTAACCCAAATGACTTTTTATGACAAAAATAACCTTAGAAATGGATAGATCTTTTCGAGTAGGTAGAAAATGATATATTATTTGCACGATTCCGAGTTAAAATGACCAAGTTATGACCATTTTAAGTTAGAATTACCTTCTACGCGAATTTTAACGATCTTATGACATAGTTTTTGATAAAGTACCATAGAATCAATAAGAAATACTCATTATGGGTATTCTTCTTGATTATATGAACCCGAGGAGGAGTATTCATACCTGGAGGATTATTTTAATTAGTGGATTTATCGATCGACTCATCCGTAAGAAAAATAGATTCTTATGGCCAAGTGAATTTATTTCCTACCTTTTTCGTACTTGGTTGTGCTTGTAGCTAGAGGCACTAGAAGTAGGAAAAGATGAAAATGAATTGTGAATGATAATATTGGTTGAAGGAATGTTAAGCATACCGAGGCATGAATCGTTGTTAATTTAACGTATGTTTTACTATTATTCTGTTGGAGTGTGTGAAAATTCTGTGATAACCTTTAAATTACTTTAATGATATACTATGAATTATATAAATTGATTCATGCATATCACATAGATAGTTTCATTACATGAGCTACTAATTTCGATGGGACAAGAGTTTAGTAGCCAGGTGTGCAGTAGCTAGAAATCTGCAAGATGGTCGATAGGAGCCTGACAGAACTATGATGGGCTAGTAGGAGCCTGAAATAAACTACATGAGTTGGATTTTAAGGTGGGTTTTAAAGAGCCTGGAACACCTAACCCTGAATGGAGGGGTAAATCCATTCAAACATATGATTTTCGGTAGATCATATGTATTGCTTGATCACTTGCTTGATGCATTCATATGCTTGATTAATAACTTGCTTGAAATTATTTATACAAGTACATTGATTTAGGAATATTCTCACTAAGCTAATTATGCTTATACTCCGATAGATCTTTGTTGTAACAAGACTATATCTTTTATACCCGAAGATTTCATATACCCGAGAGGGATGATGTATTAGAAAAGCTTCTGGAAATCTTTTGAAGATCTTAGGTTAAATATCCTTTAATGTCTTATGATGTTACTATTATTTTGTTGTGAGAAAGATTAAGTTGTTATTATGATTGTTTGGAGAATTATAAGGGAAAAACCCCTAAGATGATGTACGGATTAAACTCTCTTAATGATAAAATAGATGTTTATTTAGATTCTTGTATGTTGTATTTACTATCTTGAATTATACATCCCACCGGTGTCCCCTATTGTTGTGATAGATGCCTTACGTATGGTGTTGAAAACTTTTGCATGACTTAGGGAAGTCATTCTTAAGTTTTAATACCGTATGTGGCGAACTTCCACATTTAGGGTACCATTTGGGGCGTGACAAACTCACTCGTCCATTTCGCGATCTTCTTAGTTGTAGTAATCTCCGGATAGGGTATTCTCGTATCCTTCATCACCTAGATAAAAGAAATACCCGGGATGAGTATTTCGTAGAAATTCAACTTAAACTTTCTAACTCTATTTCACTATGTTCGTCAAATTTGTATAGAATGAAATTCCAATTCAAAATGGCCATAACTTGCTCATTTTAACTCGAAATTTCGCATATAATATACCGTTTTCTACCTATTTGAAAAGATCTATCCATTTCTAAGGTTATCTTTGTCATATAAGGTCATTTGGGTTCCAAAAAAGTTAGGTACAGATTCAAAACGAATATTTCTAAATTTTTGCAAATCTATTTTCTAACTCATCTTCATTCAAAATCCTTTAGTAAAAATATAGATACATATATATATGTATATATAATTGATAAATCCTTTAAGTATATAGATAAGCTCACTTTATATACAAAATTTCTAATGGTAGTGTCTCAACAATTTATTTCATGAAATAATTCTTTTTAAAAGTGTTGAAACTTAACTTGATAAATTTCCTTTCAAGTATTTTGAAGAAATTTTATATTTTCATAAGTTATTATAAATGAATATATTCTTATTTTATTTTCTTCATTCTTTTTCCAAAAACAAGTAAATTTTCCTCAATCTTTCATAAATTTTACTTCTAGCGATAAAAGATCAAATTTATCAAAAGTGTATTAAGTTGTTGAAACCCTTTTTATAAATTTGTATTTAGAATGGTTTTAGAAAATGAGTCTTGTCTTCTTATATTTATTATTTAGAATATAAGTTTTTGTTTTCTAAAACTTGTTCTTTTATTTCCTGTGAAAAGAATTCTCTTTGTTGATAAAATTCGTTATTTTTAATCTTATCTTATTTATATTCTTTGAAAATGAGTTTCTCTTTTAGGAACTTGAAAATCATTGTTTTCCTAAGTGGGTTATAACTTTATGGATTGAATTCTTCTTAGCTTTGAAAACTAGTTTGTTTCTTAGTTTTGTATGGAGTTAAAAAAAGAGTTTATTTTTAAGCTTTTTGTAAAAACTTTTAATATTAACAAATTATTTTACTAAAACTTAGGTTACCATAATATACAAATAAAATATTTATTTCTTATGTTTCCTTGGTAAACTATCTTTGTTATTTAAGAAAACGTTGAGAAAACTCTATGTGTATGTTTTGATAATAACTCCATTATTTTGTGATAAGTTACATAATAGAAAATTTAGTTTTAAGTTCCTTTGATAAAGTAAAATTCTACTTTTAAATTAGTTGAGACAATATCATTATGTAGATGCAAGTACTATGAGCATATAAAATAATAAGAACATAAGAAAATACTAGAAACAAATAAAAAGCAAAATAAAAATATCAAGTATTGGGAACCTTAGCTTCATCAAGGTATCTCGGTTAAGTATTGGAGCCTTAACTTCATCGAGGCATCCCGGGACTAAGAATGGACTAGTCCCAAAAGATTAAATAAAATAAATAAAAGATTATTTTGACTTGATATGGACAAGTCTAAGACTAGAAAGTAGTCTTAAGGAAATAGCATGAAATAAATAAATTGCAAAGCATGAAATTAAGTAAATAACAAGTGAGCTTATATGCTCTAAAGATATATATAAATACATAAATATATTTAGTTAGATATAAATAAGGAATTAGCATTATAACAATAATAAAATCAACATAACATAATAAAAAGGTTCATGTACAAGAACAAAACATGAACATGTTTTGCTTTTACTACTCATATGAGTTTCAAAACAATACTATAGTCATGTTAAGTTACATGACATTAGTAAATAAATGGTTGGAAGAAGTTTACCTAAAATGTTTATGTGGTATGAAGATGGTAGATGAAAGGGGTATTATGTGAGTAATGATATGTGGTAGAAAGTTTGTGTATAAGGAATGATTTTTGTGAAGAATTGATTTAAGAGAGTTTTAGTAAAGAGAACTCTTGAAGAGAGGATTTATGGAGAGATTTTGAGATAGTTTTGGTAGTAAAATGAATTGTGTGAAAGAATGAAGGAGGAATGTGGTATTTATAGAATTTGGAGTGAAAATTAGATGTAATTAAATTAATTGAAAAAGAAATAAAATGGAGATGAAGAGAGAGAGAGTGGTGGACAGCAATGGGGAGAAGGAGAGAGAAAATTTAATTAAAAATTAATTTTAGAAGAAAAAGTGTAAGAGAAATTTAGTAATATGTGGTGTAGAATTTTTATGGAAAAGAAAATTGTAAGAAATAGGTATGTAAGTGTAAGAATATGTAGTAAGAAAAAGTAGAGATAGAGGAATAGTAATGAATAGTAGAAAAGTACTATGAATAGTAACTAGACAATTAAAATACCGGTAGTAATAAAAATACGCGTAATGATGCGATATCTGTAATTTTTAGCTACCGAAAAATTCTAAAACTAATATTTTTGGAAACCTTATATTTTTACGAGTCTATTAGTATTAACGGAATAGTTTTGTCATTCGATGTACCAGGGCACGATTTTTGAAAACTAATCCCGTTTGGATCCAAAGGACACTAGAAATTTGAAAATCTGATATTTTTAAGCTTCCCTATATTATTACGAACTATTATCAACAATTATTCTCATTTCTTTGTTTAGGGTTTAAGAGCGTGGGATTGCCAGATCTTAAACACTAGGTTTGTTTGTATGCTTTGTTGACTTTTAAGGTTCCTGTTTGACTTCCGATTTTGTTGAGTTATTCACAAGGTATAATTTTGGAGTTTTTTACCGTATCATATTTTTAGTTAGATATCTAAGGTTTATCTCATTTTATTTGTGATTATTTAATAGTTTTCAGTTCTCGATATCGTTTAACCAAGTCTAGAGTCATGAGTTGACTCAGTTTGACTTTTGGTGAAAATTGAAATTTCTGATTCCAAAATTCACCGAGGGTTTTAAGATCATAGCATTTCGTTGTCGAGCATTATTTGAATATATTATTTTGATTTGCGTTTTAAGAATCGAGTAGATGATTTGATTTGCGTACGATTGTTGATTCAACCGATAGTTGGATTTTGTTTCGAGGGTTCTCATTTTCTCAAGACTAAGAATTCTCGTTTTTGATCTTATTTACAATTAAGTTTTAACTTGGTTCGATTTTTAGGGTTTCGATTCTTGTGTTTGACTCTTAAGATTATTTTCTAAGAATTATGAAATTTTCAGGGGTTTACAGAAAGGGCCCATCACACATTCTATTTCACTTTTATTCTCTTTTTTGCAAAAGATAGTATAACCTTCTTACAACAAGTCTAAACCTTTTATATAGACTCCATATATCTCCCTCTTTTACTCATATTTAACACATGTACTACTTTAGTTAGTCATGGAGCTTTCTAAACACATAGTTTATACATTAAATCAAATAACTAGTAATACATTTCAACAGATTTTAGAAGAATTATAACACGCAAAATTGGGTAGAATTTTACATTTTTAACTAAATTTATTAAATCTACCTGTATGAGTAGATAAAAATTAAAAATATAATTATATTTCTATAAGCCCATCAACTATTAAGGAGGTATATTATCTTCCTTATTCCATTAAATTTTCAATTCCTTTTTTTCTCTTGCGCACCTAATTCCTCTTTTGACACTCATAACCTTCATGCTATATGATTAAAACGAGAATTGTTTACCTAAATTTATGCCATTATGAAATCAAAGTTAGTTAAAAAGACCTAGCTCCTTCAATTCATTATTTAAAGAAAATAATAGAATAAGAATTTAATTTTGGCTTTGCTTGTCCTTCCTTGATGGGCCATAAATTATTTTTTTTACAGAAAAAAGAACTTCATTTCTTCATTTGTTTGACTACTTTAAGTATAGGTATCGTTTTTGAAAGTTATTTTACATAGGTTATATAAATTTAAGTTACCATGTTTTGATTCTACTAACTTTTGGGCAATTTTAAGTAGAATTGTAAGTTTAACAACTTTAGATATACATAAGAATAGCTTTTGGTTTTCATTACAATATAGAAAAGAATAACATAATACATCATAAGCTGGTCAATGCAATACAAGTTTCTCATAGTGGTGCGAAAGGGGCAAAACTAAGGGAAAATGGCTTAGAAAGTGCCTGTACTTTGAATTTTTAGCAATTTAGTGCTCAATCTTTAAAATTCGACAATGCAGTGTCTGTACTTTTGATTCACTGGTGTTTTAGTTTCTCCGTCAATGCGACATCTAACGGAAGTTAAAATTTGTTAACTAAAACCTACTTTTGACCCTTTAGTAAATTTTAACTCCCTATTTCTTCTCATAACAAAAAACCATGCATTAAAGGAAGTATTTATTTTCTCAACCCCCATCATCAACAAATTTAAAGGTTACATCGGGGATTCAATTGGCATTCTTTATTCATTTGCTTCCCTTACCCAGTCTTATCACCACTGTTGAGGAACTCAGATTATGAACATGGACGACGAATAGAGACGACGTTGAAGAGGACTCTGATTCAAAAGGCTGAACTATAATGATCAAGTAAGTAAGCAGTGTGAATCCCTTGTTTTGTGAACATTTTTATTTAGCTTTTAATTCATTCATGTGTAAAATTAGGCTGTGGTCCCAAATCGAGTAAACTTTAAGTGATGATGTGGTACCATCCTTTGTTTGCACTAATTATTTAGCTCTCTCTCTCTCTCTCTATATATTATATATATATATTATGTTACATGATATTGGTCTCATGTGTGTATTTGTGATGTAGCCATGAAATACAAGCATGTGTAGAATTAAGCTATGGTCCCTATTTGAATAATCTTTAAGTCTCTGTGTGGTCCCAATAAGAATAAATTGTAAGTGAGAAATTTTACATTATTTATATTTGTTAAAGTTTTACCTGGTCCTACATTGATGTGCATTGTCCCCATGTCAATTGTAGGCCACACAAAGATGTCAGAGTAGCCTATATATGTCCATTATAAAGGTAGGTTCATGAAGGACAATTATGATGTTCTATATGTCAGCAGAAAGCACAATGTAATTTATGTTGACATTAAGAATCTCTCCTTCGATCTCTTAAATACAAAGTTAGTTATAGATCTTGGGTGCTACAACATTGAAGTTGTGCGATTTCTTACTCCAAACTCAAGCTTGGTTGATGCCCTTAGACTAATAAATAATGAATTTGGCCTCCTAGAGCTGCTAAACATTTTAAGGATATATGGAAGCATTGGTCTTTACATACAATATTCAAAAGAAATTGGTTTGTTTGCTAGAGGAAGGGATGATTGTTGTCATACAATAGATGCAACAGTTTAAAGCAATGAGGAAGAGGAGTCAGAGAGTTAAAAGGGCAAAAGTATGAAAGCACTGACATTGAAGGTTGTTTGAGTGGCAATACATCTAACGATGAGCTACTTGAAGCTCAAAATAATTAAAGACTTTAAATCTGGGTTGTGGTTGAAAAGGATTCAAGAAAATACTTAACCAAGTGAATTGAAGCAACTGGCAATAATGTACTTGATGTGATTCAAATATAGATTATGGAGAAGTTAAATGATGATTTTGTTTCAAACGATGAGGATGGGGACGAATAAGAACAAAAGGAAGAGGAATGATTACAAAGTGTCCGCCTCAAATGCTAAGGAAGTGCAACTCACCATGGGAATGTTGTTTGAGAGTCTACGGGAGTTAAAAATGCAATAATGTCATATACAATGGCTTCAACAGAAGAAGTTTACTTTTGCTAGGAACATAAAGCAAAAAATAAAGGCTAAGTGTGTAAGGGAAGGTTGCCCCTAGGCTGTGTATGCATCACTTAACAAGTAAACTAATTCATTTTAGGTGAAGACATATAGTGGCAACCATATTTGTGGGTCTCATTTGTGAACAAGCGGGTAACGAGTGGCTTGATTATAAAGGTCTTCTTTCCTATCATGTAAGTGCTCCCAAACATAAAGGTTTTAGAATTTAAAGGTTCAGTGAGATCACAAATGTGTGTGAATGACAACATATGTCGGCGTGCAAGGGACAGAGTGCATGAAATCTTAATGGGTCTTACCTAAAGGAGTACACAATGCTATGGGATTACTTAGAGGAGTTGTACCATAGGTGGGCTATAAACGAGCTGAGCTACTCGCAAGCTACTTAAGTTCGACTCTTTTCAAACTTGGCTCAGCTAGAATCGTTTAGCTAAACAAGTCAAACTCAAGCTCAAACTCAGGCTCATTTAGCTAAATGAGCTAGGCTTGAGCTTATCTTCTGGCTCATGAGCCAACTCGTAAATGAGCTTGTTAAGGGCTCGCGATCTAGGCTCGTGAACAGGGCCATTAAGTTATCACTTAACACACACACATTATATATATATATATTATATTAATGTAATATTATATGTAATTTTTTTTATATTAATATAATATTGTAAATATTATTATAATTAGAATTATGTATGCTAAATGAGCTGACCTTGGACTTGTTTAGCTAAACGGGACCCGAATCGAGCTTATATTCGAAAAATTCTTAACAGGCTTGAGCCTAAGCTTGCACATTCTATGCTTATTAAGAGCTCGGCTCGACTCGAAGCCATTAAAAATTAAATGAGTTGAACCTGAGTAGGCAATAGGCCAGCTTGGTCTGGCTTATTTGCACTCCTAACCATAGGCACCCATGATCATTGATCTTGATGAAGGTCTAGAGGGTTGTTGAAATTGGAAAACCAAAATTTGATTACCTATATATTTATATTATATATATATGTTTCAAGGGTCTACGAGATGGGTTCTTGGCTAGTTGTAGGCAATGATTGGGTTTACATGGTTGTTTTCTAAAGGAAGTATGCAAGGGCGAGTTGCTGGTAGCCATTGGTCAAGATGCAAACAATCAAGTGTACCCAATAGCCTACGCAATTGTGAAATCTGAGAGTAAAGATACTTGGACATGGTTTCTTAAAGCACTTATGGCAGACTTGGGTATTGATGAAAATGGTAGTCGATAGTGGACTTTCATTACTGATCAATAGAAGGTACCCAATCATAACCTGATATTCTTTTGTTACCATGACCTTACATTTTATGATTGTAGTAGCTTACAACATATGTTAATTATTTCAGGGACTTCTACTTGCTATTGAAGACATTTTTCCTAACGTAGAGCGTAGGATGCGTGCTTGACACATTTATGCCAATCAGGGTATCGGTGCGTTTACTATAAGAAGATGTTTTGGTCTATGCCAAAGTGACAACTCTTCCAAACTTTGAAGATGCCTCACAGTGTTTAAGTAGTGTTGACAAGGAGGCATGGAGAGATCTCATGAGGATAGAGCTAAAGAATTGGTGTAAGGCCTTTTTAAGGATTAATGTTTGTTGTGATAGTGTAGGCAACAATCTTCGTGAGGCTTTTAATGGAAAAATATTGGAGGTAAGGTACAAAGAAACTGTAATATACAAGTAAATAAATTCATAATGAAGGGTAGAAGTGAAATTTCAAGTTATTTAAAAGGGATTTTTTTTCTTTGAATAGGTGGATTTAAGCCCGGGGAAGAGGTACCCGAAAAATTAGACGAATGGACTTAAGCCTATGTCAAAGCCACTAGCTTTTAAGTGAAGGCCGCATGGCCTATGTAGGTGAGATGGCAGCCTAAATGTCTCTATAAATTTTTGTGTTTATGGGAAAGCTGGCTTAAAGGCCGTCGGCTTTTGGTACTTGTCACGCTTCGAGGGGTACCCTAAACGTGGTAGTCCACCGTACAATACTAAAGCCTAGGAATGACTACCTCAGTCACGCAAAGGCTTCCATATCATGTACAAGACGTAAATCACAACCAAGGGAACGCATCGGAGTAGCGCAGTTTATATTGATAATAAATAAATAACAAAGAAAGAGAATACTTATCATAAAACATAAACATATTAAATTACAATTCTTAGGGGCATATCCCTCTATCGTCTTCAAAGAAATATACATCTTAGAATCAACATAACACCAATCATATAAGTCATTACATATAAAGAACCTTACAAAATTACTTCATCTTATGATTCCATTTCCTTCATAAGAGCTTAACATCCCTCTATGACTTCCTTAACGTCATGATCCTCAATTTAAGCCACGGGTATACCTGTTTCAACAAAATCTATAGGGGTATAAGCTACAACTAGCTTAGTAAGATATTCCTTTTCATTCGCACCATATTTTCAAACAAGTTCATTTGGATTTTCACACATATGCTATGCATACTATGCAACAATCACGTGATTACGTAAATATATATAGTTATCCGGAAACCATATATAGAATGGATTTACCCCTCTGTATCGAAGGTTAGGGAATCGGTGTTTAAAGATCCTCGATCTTCTATGCTAGTCCCCAGGTCCCTACCCAAAGTGTTCGGTTGGCTCGGCTTCGAACCTAGAGTTGCATTTCCCGGGTGATTTGGATTCTCTAGAAAGAAACATGGCCCATGTTACAGCACGATCACAGCCAATCCAACTCTATACGTAGGAGTAGCAGCCTTTCGAAAGAGATGTGACTTGATGGATGCTATGCGTGAGCATTTTATTTTTCTTAAGCCAAACCTTGTTAAGGTTTATTAGGGGGCGATCAATCAATTTAGCAAATAATAAGCAGTCATACACGTAAGTAAACAAAATTACTTAAACAGACAGTTTGAAGTTGCGATATTCTTAATTCTTATTTCATGCATAAACATAGAATCACATATATACACATAACCCGAACTCCCTAAATATATATCTATTTTTATCTTTTCTTAGTGTACTAGTGCTAGTATTTTACAAGCACAAGTAAGGTAACGAAATTAAGAGGAATAACTCACTTGTCCATTTCGCGATCTTCTTAGTCGTAATAATCCTCAGGAAGGGTAATCTCGTACCTTTCGTTACCTAGACAAAAGAAATACCCAGGATGAGTATTTTATAGAAATTTTACTTGAACTTTCTAATTCTATTTCACTATGTTCGTCAAATTCGTATAGAATGAAATTCCAATTTAAAATGGCCATAACTTGCTCATTTTAACTCGGAATTTCGCATATAATATACCGTTTTCTATTATTTGAAAAGATCTATCCATTTCTAAGGTTATATTTGTCATATAAGATCATTTGGGTTCTGAAAACGTTGGGTACAGATTCAAAACGAATATTTCTAAACTTTTGCAAATCCATTTTCTAACTCAACTTCATCTAGAAATCCTTTAGTAAAAGAAAATATAGATATATATATATGTATATATAATTGATAAATCCTTTGAGTATATAGATAAGCTCAAAAAATTTCTAATGGTAATGTCTCAACAATTTATTTCATACAACAATTTATTTTGAGTTGTTAAAACTTTAACTTTGACAATTTCTTTTCAAGTCTTTTGAAGAAACTTTATGTTTTCATAAGTTATTATAAATGAGTATATTCTTATTTTATTTTATTCATGTTTTTTCCAAAAAACAAGTAAATTTTTCCTTTAACCTTAGTCTTGCATAAATCTTACTTCTAGTGATAAAAGATTAAATTTATCAAGAGTGTATTAAGTTGTTGAAAACCTTTTTATAAATTTGTATTTAGAATAGTTTTAAAAAATGAGTCTTGTCTTCTTATATTTTTTATTTAAAATATAAGTTTTTGTTTTCTAAAACTTGTTCTTTTATTTCTTTTGAAAAGAATCCTCTTTATTGATAAAATCCTTTGTTTTTAATCTTATCTTATTATTCTTTGAAAATAAGTTTTCTCTTTTAGAAACTTGAAGATCATTATTTTCCTAAGTAGGTTTACAATTTTATGGGTTGAATTCATCTTAACTTTGAAAACTAGTTTGTTTCTTAGTTTTGTTATGGAGTTAAAAAGTGTTTATTCTTAAGCTTTTTATGAAAGCTTTGAATATTAACAAATTATTTTACTAAAACTTAGGTTGTTATAATGTATAAAGAAAGTATTCATTTCTTATGTTTCTTTGGTAAAGTTATCTTTGTTATTTGAGAAAAACTTAAGAAAACTTGTATTACTTTATTTCTATGTTGTTGATAATAACTTCATTATTTTGTGATAAATCACATATTCCTTTAATAAAGTAAAGTTCTACTTTTAAATTAGTTGAGACAATATCATTATGTAGATGCAAATATTAGGAGCACGTAATATAATAAGAACATAAAAAAATACTAGAAACAAATAATAACAAGCAAAATAAAAATATCAAGTATTGGGAACCTTAGCTTCATCAAGGTATCTCGGTCAAGTATTGGGAGCCTTAGCTTCATCAAGGCATCCCGGGACTAAGAATAGACTAGTCCTGAAAATAAATAAAAGGTTGTTTTAACTTGATATGGACAAGTCTAAGACTAGAAAGACTAGTCTTAAAGAAATAGCAAGAAATAAATAAATTACAAAGCATGAAATTAAATAAATAACAAGTGAGCTTATATGCTCTAAAGATTATATATAAATACATAAATATATTTAGTTAGATATGAATAAGGAATTAGCATTATAACAACAATAAAATCATCATAACATAATAAAATAGGAAGTTCATGTACAATAACAAAACATGAACACGTTGTTGCTTTTACTACTCATATGAGTTTCAAAACAACACCATAGTCATGTTAAGTTACATGACATGAGTAAATAAATGGTTGGAAGAAATCTTTACCTAAAGTGTTTATGTGGTTTGAAGATGATAGTGAATGTATGGTTATGTGGTTATTGAGAAATGGTAGTTATAGAGAGAAATTTTGTGAGTATTTGATGAAAAAAAATTTTGGTGGAGGAAAATTTTGTGGAGAGTGTTTGTGTAGTGAATTTGAGAGAGTTTTGGTAGTAGAATGAATTGTGTGAAAGAATGAAAGAGGAAAGGGGTATTTATAAAATTTTGTACTGAAAATTAAATGTAATTAAATTAATTAAAAAATAAAATAAATGAGGATGAAGAGAGAGAATGGGGTGGACGGAAACTTCATGCAAGAGGGGGAAATTTGATTAAAAAAATTAATTTTAAAAGAAAAGTGTGAGAGAAGTTTAGTAATATGTGGTGTAGAATTGTTATGGGAAAAAAAATTGTAAGAAATAAGTATGTAGGTATAAGAATAGGTAGTAAGAAAAAGTATAGATAGAGGAATAGTAATGAATAGTAAAAAAGTATTATGAATAGTAAACTAGACAATTAAAGTACCGGTAGTAATAAAAATACGTGTAATAATGTGATATATGTAATTTTTAGCTACTGAAAAATTCTAAAACTGATATTTTGAAAACCTTATATTTTTACAAGTCTATTGGTATTTACGGAATATTTTTGCCATCTGGTGTACCGGGGCACGGTTTTTGAAAAGTGATCCCGTTTAGATACAAAGGACACTAGAAATTTGTGAATATGATATTTTTAAACTTCCCTATATTATTACGAACTTTATCAACAACTATTTTCATTTCGTTGTTTAGGGTTTAAGAGCGCGGGATTACCAGATCTTAAACACTATGGTTTGTTATAAGCTTTGTTGACTTTTAGGGTTCCGGTTTGACTTCCGGTTTTGTTGAGTTATTCGTAAGATCATATAATTTTGGAGTTTTGTCCGTTTTATATTTTAGCTCGATATCTATGGTTTACCTTATTTTATTTGTGATTATTTAATAGTTTTTAGTTCTCGGGATCGCTTAACGGAGTTTAGGGTTATGAGTTGACTCAGTTTGACTTTTGGTGAAAATTGAAATTTCTGATTCTAAAATTCACCGAAGGATTTAAGATCTTAGCATTTCATTGTTGAGCGTTATTTTGATATATTGTCTTGATTTGTGTGCTTAGGAATCGGATAGGTGATTTGATTGATGTACGGATGTTGATTCAATCGATATTTAGATTTTCTATTTTATTTTTTAGGGTTCTCTTTTTCTCAAATTAAGAAATCTCGTTTTTGATTTTATTTAGAATTAATTTTTAACTTGGTTCGATATTTCAGGGTTTCCATTCCGGTGTTTGACTCTTAGGATTATTTTCTAAGAATTATGAAATTTTTAGGGATTTACAATACCAGCTTTCATGCCTAAAGTTCTTTTTATAAATAGACTTCAAGGGTTTGTGTTTCTCATAAGTCCTTCCTTTCTTTTCGACCAGAGAGTGTCTGTTAGGGTTTTGAGAGTGCTTGAGAGGGAAATCTGAAGGAAAACAAGATCTTTGATCAATGTAAGTCAATTTAATCAAGACTCGTGTAGATTCATATGGAAACAACCTTTTTCTCATAGATTTTCATGTTTTTGAAGGAATGCTATAGAGAAACCCTAGTTTTCAATTATGATCCATTCTTCAGGGATTCAATCAAGGAGTAAGACTTGAATAAAGTAAATTACATCTTCTTTATCATAGATTTGAAATGAAATGATTATTTTCGACGAATCGTGTCTATTCTTATTGATATCTTAAAATCTAGTGTTTTGAAGGAAGTTGTTGCCACGCCTTGGGGTACCCTAAACATAGCAGTCTACCGTACACAATACTAAAGCCTAGGAATGACTACCTCAGTCACGCAAAGGCTTTCATATCATGTACAAGACGTACATCACAACCAAGAGAATATATCGAAGTAGTGCAATTTATATTGATAATAATTAAGTAACAAGGCAAGGAGAATACTTATCATAAAACATAAGCATGGTAAATTATAATTCTTAGGGGTGTATCCTTTTATTGTCTTCAAATCAAAATAAATACACTTCTTAGAATTTCTAAAAAACTAACATAACATACATTACATATAAGGAATCTTACAAAATAACTTCATCTTATGTTTCTATTGCCTTCATAGAAGCTTAACAACCTTCCATGACTTCTTTAACGTCATGATCCTTAATTTAAGCCACGAGTATACCTGTTTCAACAAAATCTATAGGGGTATAAGCTACAACTAGCTTAGTGAGGTATTCATTTTCATTCGCACCATGTTTTCAAATAAGTTCATTTAAATTTTCACACATATGCTATGCATACAGTGCAACATCCACCTGATTACGTAAATATATATAGTTATCTAAAAACCATATATAGAATGGATTTACCCCTCTGTATCGAAGGTTAGGGAATCAGCGTTGAAGATCCTCGATCTTCTACTGCTAGTCCCCAGGTCCCCACCCAAAGAGTTTGGTTGGCTCGGCTCGGCTCTGAACCTAGAGTCGCATTCCCCTAGCGATTTGGATTCTCTAGGAAAGAACAAGGCCCGTGTTACGGCATGATAACAGCCAATCCAACACTACGCATAGGAGTAGCAGGCTTCCGAAAGAGATGTAACTCGATGGATGCTATGCGTGAGCGGTTTATTTTTCTTAGACCAAACCTTATTAAGGGTTATTAGGAGGCAATCAATCAATTTAGCAAATAATAAGCAGTCATACAAGTAAGTAAACAAAAACACTTAAACTGACAGTTTGAAGTTGCGATATTCTTAATTCTCATTTAACGCATAAACATAGAATCGCATATATATACATATCCCCGAATTCCCCATATATATCCATTTTATCTTTTCTTAGTATACTAATGCCACTACTTTACAAGCACACGCAAGGTAATGAAATTAAGAGGAATAACTCACTCGTCTATTTTGCGATATTCTTAGTCGTAGTAATACTCAACAAAGGTAATATTGTATCATTCGTCACCTAGACAAAAGAAATACCCGGGATGAGTATTTCGTGGAAATTCTATTTTAAACTTTCTAATTCTATTTCACCATGTTCTTCAAATTCGTATAGAATGAAATTCCAATTTAAAATGGCCATAACTTGTTCATTTTAGCACGGAATTTCGCATATAATATACCGTTTTCTACCTATTCAAAAAGATCTAACCATTTCTAAGGTTATTTTTGTTATATAAGGTCATTTGGGTTCCAAAAACGTTGGATACATATTTAAAAAGAATGTTTCTAGATTTTGCGAAATAATATTGTAATCCCCTTGATTTTTCATAACCTGATTATAATAAATATTATAAATAAAATGTAAAATCATGAAAGAACTATAATAAAAATATCATAAATCACTCCAAATTTTTCGCGACTTAAATTTTAAGTATAAACAAATTAGGATAAAGAATATTTATCACTAAGACTTTAAAAGTTCATAATATTGGAAATCAAGAATAAGGAAAACTACTTAATAATTAAGAACCTAAATTTTAACGTTCGAAAAATATTAAAACCTTCAAGTTAAATAATTCTGAGTCTATAGAAACTAAAATGTTGATCTAATCTAGTAACTTATAATTATTAAAATGAACCAAGTAACCAATATAAAATAAATATTAAATTTCTAATCTAGTAAAAACTTTGGAATAAATTTATAAATAGAAATGAATTCATATGTAATTTAAAATCTTATAAATTTATAATAAAGTCAAATTAAGGGCAATATAATTATTAATATATCAAAATATCATTAAACAAAACTTTTAAACAGATAAAATATAATTTACGATAGTAGATATAAAAACCGAAAAATAAAAGTATTAAACTAAAGATTCTATGTATACTATTGTATTCAGAATGTCTAATAACATTAATATGTAAATTTTTATCCAAAAATATTATCAAATCAGTATTTATCATATGTGTCATTTAGATCCACAAAATGAACTTTTTACACAAGTTCATATTTTTGCCCACTCTTTACATATTTATTAGTTATAAATTTATCATCTTCTTTTTGTTTTTCTATTTTCATTCATCCTAACTCACTTGCATTTTTTTTATTTAGTTTTACGTTTTCTCTTCTGTTTTCATCTTTAATTCCACCGGATGCGACAAATTTCAAACAAAAACTGAAAAATCAAACACATATACGCATATCTTTGATGAAAATTCTATGTATACCATAGTGTTCAGAATATTTAATAACGAGAATATGGAACTTTTCATCTAAAAATATTACTGAATCAGTATTTAACATACGTATCACTTAGACCCGTAAAATTGATTTTTTTCACAAGTTTATATTTTTCCCACTCCTTATACATTTTTTGGTTATAAATTCATCATCTTCTCTTTGTTTTTGTATCTCTATATATCCTATCCTAATTACATTTTTTTAAAAAAAATCAATTTTATATGTATACAGTGCAAGTTGCAAAGGAATAACGGCTGGGAAATTCTTCAAGTTTGCACAGCCGAAATTCCCAAACAAATTGCCCAAAATTTTCTCCATAAAGTCAAGATAACCAACACATAAATCAATCAAAATTTGCCAAATATGCAACTCGTTAAATGCAACAAATCATGCAAGATGAAGTTGCAAATTGGAGAAGATAAAAAAAAACTCCTCCTTCTCGACCAAGTAGCTGCTACCTTTTTGTTCATTTCCTTCTTCTCTGTGTGTGTGTGTGTGTGTGTGTTTGTGTAAGACACTTTAATTGGCAAGAGAACAAAATAATTAATTCTCCTTTGGCAGCCAAGTTCTCCACCTTCTTCCTCATAAAACAAAAGCCTAAACCATCAACTACAGATACACAAACATAACTTTAAAACATAATCTATTAAAGCACCAAACCAAGCTTAGGAAAGGAAGCCAATCAAGGATCGGTTCAAGCCCTGGGAAAAGGTTTGGAATCATCAAACAATTTTAAACAAGGTAAGTTACACTAAAAAAAAACTCTAGTTATATTCCTTAGAATCATAAAACAAGGATTAGATGCATGTTAATATGTTATATGTTGATATATAAGTATATGTAACATGTATAAACACTTAAAAGTAGCTTAAACGAATGTATAATACATAAATAAAACAAGAAAAATAATTTATGAACAAAGGAAAAATGAGGAAGATGATGAACAGTACCAACGTTGTCCCTACGCCGAAAGCTTATACCCCTAAAGCCGACGGCTTGTAGGGATAGGCTGGCGGTGTAGAAGCGGCGTATCTGGAATAGAGGCTACGTAAATTTTGAAACACGAAATTCTTATACAAACGCTGGCCTCTGGAATTCAAAGCCGGCGGCGTACACCCCAACGCAGGTGGCGTTCGTTCAACGCTGGCAGCCTTTGAGCCGGTGTTCACTAACGTTTGAATAGAAAAAAGTTTACATGAACGCCGGCATCTGGGAATCAACCAGCATTTGATGCTAGCGTACATGCAAAATTTCTCAAATCAAGCTTGTTCATCGAATCAGTATATATTATTTATATTTAAATATACATATATATGCAATGAAGAAGAATAGTCTATAAATAAGAAATAAATACAATACTCGAAAAGGGAATGATAAAGTGTGATAAATGTAATTTAGCAACTCTTAAAATTATTGAAAAATATCACTTACAATATTATTGTTAATATTAATATATTATACAAATAAAAATGAATTATAAATATTCTAAATAATTATCTAGATAGATATATAAGAATGGAAAATTTAATAAGCTAAAATTATGAACCATGTGATTTCCATAGATAACAAAATAAATACATAAAGTAGAATAAGGGGAACATGATAAAATTAAAAGATAGAAAATAAATATTAGTTTCTATAAATTAAAGAACATTCTAAAATTGATAATAACAATAATAATGAAATATCAGTTTATTGAGAAGGAGTTCTATGACTACTCAATTAAAATATTTAATATCGAATAAGATCAAGAAAAACAAGATAAAAATAAATAATTAGAAATAGGAATTTGTTGCTATAATCGGCCAAGCTAAGAGACGATATAAAATGATAATAATAATCGTAATAAATACTTAGTACGAACTCTGTAATTATTAATAAAATAAAAATAAAATATAAAATATTCTAAGATCAAGAAAAGAAAAATGAAAATAAATAATAAGTAGAAATATTCTTTACTATAAAAAGGACCAATACATGTAATAGAAATTAAATTAAATATTAAGATAGGACACTTAGACAATCATAGAAGTTCAATTGTGTTATTTACATTATGTTAATAAGAATTTTATCTTAATAAGTAACAATGAATCGTAAATATATAAATAAAGGTAATATAGAATTATTCTACTAAGTAAAATCATATTAAGTGATTAAGCTAATTAAAGTAAATATAGTAATTGAATTAGGAAATTAGTTTCAATCAAATCGGCTTAGATTAATATATTAGGTAAAACCACAAAAAGAAAAAATACGTAATTTCTAAAATACGTTTAAATTAAATTAGTGTAACTTATAGCATAAGTTATGCCATAATTAATATGGTGAATATGTTGTTTCAAATATCTTATTTTGGAACTAATAAAAGAATAGATTAGTTAAATAATAAATATCTGTTATTTCATTTCATAGGAAAAATAAATCAATTCTCGAATTTTCAGTAGCTTATGCAACAATTTAGCGAGGACCACAGGTGAGGGAATTCTAATGATCTACTATTTACTTGTGCTTGCTAGTGCTTGTTGTTGTGTTGATTGTATTGCTTGTATATGGAATGACTGATTGGTGTGAGTGCTATCATTTGCATGATCATCTGAATAAATGGATAAAGATAATAATTCGACTAAACTAATTGGATATACTCACCACATGTGCTCGATCCCCTTGTAAGAAATGTTCCGAATTTGAAACCAAAAATATTTTGAAATATATTTTTAAATTAATTTGACTTGGAATATTCCAGGTTGTTTTTATATCCTTTGAAAAGGACAAATCTATACTAAAAGAGTTTATGAGATAAACATGGGACATTTCTGAGTATTGTTGTGACAGTGGGTGTTGCCTGAGTCGGGGTCCATTGGTTACGTGGTGATAGATGTTACCTGAGTTGGGGTCTATCTGCCGAATTCACCTTTAGTAGGTGATGGTCAGTATTGGTAGTAGATGTTACCTGAGTCGGGGTCTACTTGCTTGATTCACCATAAATTGGTGATGGTTAGTGAAAATCGCCATTAAATTGGCATTATATATACTTAAATATTAACCGGTGTATATCATGTGAACACGTTGGGGAATATTTCCTGTTACCAATGGTATTTAAGCATTGGGTAAGTCTGGATGGACGCTACTACCAGACAGCCTCGTGCGAGTAAGGCGAGGTGTCCCATGCGAGTAAGTGTAGGAAACAACTGAAATGTAGACAGGTAAATCTACATCATCTATAGATCCAGACTCCTATAGATGTGTTGCTTACATTCATCACGTATGCATTCATATTGTGTGTAGATAGATTTGCATAAATACATAATTAATGTTTGATAACTTGCATGCAGTAGTAGTGAGGATGAACTCACTGAGCCTGTGGTTTTGGTCACTTCCAATAGTTTCTATGTAGGTATAACGCTAATTGGGACTAGGATAGGGATATGTGAAGAGTGTTTCTCCATCAGTCTATAGCGAAGTTAGATATATAAGTGGCACTGAACTTAGAATGTAAAATTTGTAATTTGTATAAACAAATGAGACTTTATATTTTAAGTTAGAACTCATTTCATTATTTGGTGGGGAATACTGATTCTCTGCGATCTTGATAGAAATTGGAAAATCGGATTCCATAGTTGAAATCCAGTAATATAATATATCAATTATATAATAGACATTGATAAATAGAGTCTTGTACACTCTGACGTATAAGACGGCTCTCATATTAAGTGCACACGTGGTATGATAGCTTTAGATTAATTCTACTAGGCCCCTTTTGAGGCGTGATAAATATTCCAACTCAACTTCATTCAAAAATCCTTTGATGAAAATATAGATATATATATATATATCGATTGATAAATCCTTTTAGTATATAGATAAGCTCACTTTATATGCAAAATTTCAATAGTAGTGTCTCGATAATTTATTTCATAAAATAATTCATTTTGAGTTGTTAAAACTTTAACTTTGACAAATTTCTTTTCAAGTATTTTGAAGAAACTTTATATTTTCATAGGTTATTATAAATGAGTATATTCTTATTTTATTTTCTTCATTCCTTTTTCCAAAACAAATAAATTTTCCTTTAACCTAAGTCTTTCATAAATTTTTACTTCTAGTGATAAAAGATCAAAGTCATCAAGAGTGTATTAAGTTGTTGAAAACCTTTTTATAAATTTTTATTTAGAGTGGTTTTAGAAAATGAGTCTTGTTTTCTTATATTTATTATTTTAAATATAAGTTTTTGTTTTTAAAAATTCTTATTTTATTTCCTTTGAAAAGAATCTCTTTATTGATAAAATCCTTTGTTTTTAATCTTATTATTTATATTCTTTGAAAATGAGTTTTCTTTAGAAACTTGAAAATCATTATTTTCCTAAATGGGTTTATAACTTTATGGTTGAGAATTCATCTTAACTTTGAAAACTAGTTTGTTTCTTAGTTTTGTTATGGAGTGAAAAAGAGTTTAATCTTAAGCTTTTTGTGAAAACTTTGAATATTAACAAATTATTTTACAAAACTTAGGTTACCATAATATACGAAGAAAGTATGTATCTCTTATGTTTCCTTGGTAAAGCTATCTTTGTTATTTAAAACTTTGAGAAAACTTGTATTACTCTATTCTATGTTGTTGATAATAACTTCATTATTTTGTGATATGTCACATAATAGAAAATTTAGTTTTAAGTTCTAAAGTAAAATTTCTTTTTTAAATTAGTTGAGACAATATCATTATATAGATGCAAGTATTATGAGTATGTAAAATAATAAGAATATGAGAAAATACTAGAAACAAATAGTAATAAGCAAGATAATAAAAATATCAAGTATTGGGAACCTTAGCTTCATCAATGTATCCGATTAAGTATTGGGAGCCTTAGTTTCAAGACATGGACTAAGAATAGATTAGTCCCAAAAAGAATAAAGAAAATAAAGAAAAGATTGTTTTTACTTGATATGTACAAGTCTAAGACTAGAAAGACTAGTCTTAAAGAGATAGCATGAAATTAATAAATAACAAGTGAGCTTATATGCTCAAAAGATTATATTAATACATAAATATATTTAGTTAGATATGAATAAGAAATTACAACAATAAAATCAACATAACAACATAATAAAATAGAAGTTCATGTGCAAGAAAAACATGAACATGTTGTTGCTTTTACTTCATATGAGTTTCAAAACAACACCATAGTCATGTTAAGTTAAATGAAATGAGTAAATAAATGGTTGAAAGAAGTTTACCTAAAGTGTTTATATAGTCTGAAGATGGGTAGATGAATGGGGTATTATGAGAGTAGTGATATGTGGTAGATAGTTTGTGTATAAGGAATGATTTTTGTGAAGAATTGGTTTAAGAGAGTTTTCGTAGAGATAAATTTTGAAGAAGGATTTGTGAAGAGATTTTGGGAGAGTTTTGGTAGTGAAATGAATTATATGAAAGAATGAAGAAGGAAGGGGGTATTTATAGAATTTTAGAGTGAAAATTAGATGTAATTAAATTAATTGAAAAAGAAAATAATTGAGAGAGAAGAGAGAGAGAAGGTGGACGGAAAGCATGGGAGGAAAGAGAGAGGAGCGACTAAAAATTAATTTTAGGACAAAAGTGTAAGAGAAGTATGATAATATGTGGTGTAGAATTTTTATGGGAAAAGAAAATTATAAGAAATAGGTATGTAGGTATAATAATAGGTAGTAAGAAAAAGTAGAGATAGAGAGGAATAGTAATGAATAGTAGAAAAGTACTATGAATAGTAAATAGACAATTAAAATACCGGTAGTAATAAAAATACGCGTATAAATGCGATATCTGTAATTTTTAGCTACCAAAAAATTCTAAAACTGATATTTTTGAAAACTTATATTTTTACGAGTCTATTGGTATTAACGGAATATTTTTGCCATTTGGTGTATCAGGGCACGATTTTTGAAAACTGATCCCGTTCGGATCCGAAGGACTAGAAATTTGAATATGATATTTTTAAGCTTCCCTATATTATTACGAACTATTATCAACATTATTTTCATTTCGTTGTTTAGGGTTTAACAGCAGGATTGCGGATCTTAAACACTAGGGTTTGTTGTAAGCTTTGTTGACTTTTAGGGTTCCAGTTTGACTTTCGGTTTTGTTGAGTTACTCGTAAGATATAATTTTGGAGTTTTGACCATATTATATTTTTAGTTCAATATCTATGGTTTATCTCATTTTATTTGTGATTATTTAATATTTTTCTGTTCTCGGGATGTTTCACGAGCCTAGGTTAAGTTGACTCAGTTTGTTTTGGTGAAAATTAGAATTTTTTATTCTAAAATTCACTGAGGGTTTTAAGATCTTAGCATTTGTTGTCGGGTGTTGTTTGGATATATCGTTTTGATTTGCATTTTAGGAATCGGGTAGATGATTTGATTGGTGTATGGATATTAATTCAACCGATAGTTGGATTTTCTATTTTGTTTTTTAGGGTTCTCTTTTCCTTAAGATTAAGAAATCTCGTTTTTTATCCTATTTAGAATTAAGTTTTAAATTGGTTCGATTTTTAGGATTTCGCTTCGGTGTTTGACTCTTAGGATTATTTTCTAAGAATGATGAAATTTTCAGGGTTTACAGTTGTTCTTTTGGAGTTTTTGTCTTATTATAATTAGAGAAATCTAGGATTTTGGATACAGAAGATTATCCAAATAAGTTTTTTTATCTTATTAAACATAGATTCTATAAAAGTTTGATTTTTATCATGATTTGTCTGTAATTGCTGGATTTTACAAATTAGGGTCTTGGTGAAAGGAGTTGTTTTTGTGAGAATTCTGTAGTTTGATTAAGAAGAAGGTGCGATTGAAGATTTCTTGTAAGGTTAAGGTTCTGGAGAATTTTGAGATGTTAGGCTTTGTTTATAAGGATGATGTTTATTTCGTTTTTGTTATATTTGTTAACCAAAAGATTTGGAAAAATTGGCATTCTAGGGTTTCGTTGTTTGGTGATCTTAGAAGACAGGTGTGTGGATCTAATGTTATAAATCTTGTGTTTTGAGATTGTGGATTTTACGGTTAGGAATTAATTATGAATGTGGAATTGGATTTTGATTTGATATATGTTGATGATCAAGTTTTGGTGAAATTAGGGTTTATAACCTTTTAAAAGATTTTGTTGGTAAATTTGGAGTTTTGGAAAGCGAATCCAGGGACGACCTTATCTTATTTGTTGTTTGTGCTTGTAGGTTTAGAATTGCATAAATTGACCTAATTCTATCAGGCCTTTTAATTTGATTTGCTGCTTGTGCTTGGCTGCAGTTAGTAAAGACCACGACGGTAGTGTGATACTAATGCTGGCAACCTGATGATCCTTGTGTGGTGGTGTCCCGAATAGAGTTGCACTTGGAGATGATTCCGATAGATTAGGAGTCGTTCCAGTCTATATGGCGGAATGCAATGATATGTGGGGGTACCCAATATCAATATATATGTATATAACTATTTTATATAAAGTTTGAGAATCGGGGTCATGAGTTACTCTGGGTTTAAGATTGGTCATGAATAGTCCTAAACTGTGCTGCTTATTGGTTAATCAAAAGATAATAAACCTGTGGATGTTGCATAAGCATATGATGCATGTGAATTTGCTTGATGTGTGTTCACGTGTATGTGTGTGTGGTATGGCGTATTAAGTGTTTTCGCTCAATCCTTTATTTTTTAGGTGTAGGTGAAGATGATGTTGGTTGAGAATTATCTGGATATGACTTTAATGTTGACCATGGGGGACGATGTTAGTAGATTCGACTTTCCTACTGGTGACTAACAGATTTTGGATAAAGAAGAATAGGAAAAAAGATTTTTGAAAACCATACAAAGTATATGGAGTTTGTTTGGATTATTATTGGAGATGTTTATAAGATAAGTTGTTATGTTTTGGATTTTATATAAGTACTTTTGGATAATATCAGTTTATGTTTCTAAGAGGTGAATTGTAGTAATGATAAATTCAAGTAGCCTTTTATGTGGAATTTGGAGATAATTGTATTTGTGGTTTAGTATTTTATAGCCTTAGCGTGTCCTTTTCAAGAGAAGAACACGTGGCGAGTTGTAATATCGTTAAGTTAGGGCGTTACAGAAACCGTGTCGATGCTAAAAGACATAAGCATTTATGTAAAGCAAAGAATATAAAAACAGCGAGATGAATTCAAGAAGTGGTCTAGGAAGCTATGTCCAATGATGAAAAAGCTAGAAGAGAACAAAGAAAAAGCTAGATAGTAGATCATGCTGGTCTGTTGTGATGGGTCATGCTATTATATTGTGTAGTTGCTGGTAGGAGTTCAGTCACCACAATTTGAGGTGCTTAACGTATCAAGCATGAGTGCATAAGTTGCTCCTATATTGGCTATGTCAATGTTATGCTATGATACGTTGCTAAAGCTTATGCTTTACTCAAGTAGTGTGGGCTTCTAAGGCTTTTATCATGTTATTGTTGCTACTAGTGCTACTTTTACCATGTTTGTTATTGATTATTTTCTTTTGATGTTAATAAACAAGTTCATGCGGTGTTCATTTAACTTTGTTGATTAACTAATGTCATTTCTTTGTCCTTCACTTTTCTAGAGTTGCTGGTGCTACTAATTATAGTTCAGAATTTATCGCATACTAAAACAAGATTTAATAATTAAGATATATTTGAGAGAGAAAAAACACAGTTCAACTTCTCATATTTTTATTTTTTGGGGCATTAGTACATGCACTAATGTTTCACATATTGCAAATCATATGGACCATGTAGTTTCTAGCCTTGGAAGAAATCCATTAAAGGTTTTAGTGCAAGTTAATACTAATGGAGAAGCATGTATCAGTCATCGTGACATCTAATGAAGGCCGCATAAAACTAGAAAGCTTAAGACATACTTGGAAAAAAAGAAAAAAGAAAACAATAACTAGTCTAACATTGAAAGACATATAAAACTTTAAAGATTCATTACAAATTCAAGCATGAATTGCTTTAAAACATCCATAAATAACAACAATGATTTGCTAACATTTCCACAATGACAACAAGCATGGTATCTTGATTTTGACAAAAATGATAGAAAATAACAACTTTATTTGACAAGTTTCTGTTGTCATTTCTCCCTAACACATATTGTTACCTCATCAAATTATAAGACTGCTACATCACATTACAAGTGTCCATGCAAGCAAAACTAAGATTGTAAAAGGGAGAAACAGCTCTACTTGGACTACTACACACTTGTCACAAACACTTACAAAGAACCTTAAGTGCAACTACCAACACTACAAACTTTATGATCCATGATATTCTTTGAAAGCCAGTAGCGCCCACTTCATGCTCACTGTTATTTTGTCCTTGATCCAAGATCTGCACTTGGGGTGGCTTACTATCGAGGAGGTCATTAATCACATCTTTTGCTTGATCGGGAAACTGTAGATTATGCCATATGAAAAATCCACGCCTACCCTCCCTATAATTTGGATATCTAAAAAAATGCCTTCCTAGATTATCGCATGTCTAAAATGTTAATAGCAATGTAAGTAACCCACATCCACACCTTGAGTTTCCTCATCCGGTGCCAATGTTGCTCATAGACGAAGAGATTGCTGGTGGGGAACACTGATTTGTTTGGCATGTAGCATTGTTTGATTTGGTTGTCTTCTCCTCACATCTACCTTCCTTGCTTTCTTCTTTGCTAAGGTAATATTAGGCCTTAGACTCTTAATATTGAGTTTCAAACTATGGCAGAGAGAATCGAGGTTATGAAGCCATCAATGTGTTCCATCGTTACTTGTTTTGCTTTTATTTAAGGTCAAAAGCAAGTTTTAGTCAGTCATGGGGGTTAGAGTAATGAAAAAAGTAAAGCTAACTCAACAAATTATAACATCCGTTAGATGTCACATTGATAGAGGAACTAAAACGCCATGAATTAATGCACTTTATTGCCAAATTTTATAGATTGGGCACTAAATTGCCAAAAATCCAAAGTACAAGTATTTCCCATGTCATTATTACCAAATCTAATCATAAGCTATTTAAGTTTGGTTTGATATTTAGCCATGCTATTGAAGCAATTTCTTGAGTTGAACCTAAGCTTTATGATGTTTGACTCGATTAACTCTTGAGTGTAATCAAGCTTAAATGTTAGTGAAGATAGAATCAATTTTAGATATCAATTTTATTTCAAATAGAATAATAATATTTATTAAGATAATCAAATCAAATCAAGTTGAATCGATTCAAGTTAGAGTTTACTTAGTACTACTTTGAGTCGGTTTTAGCTTAAAATCATAAGTTTGATTGAGCCAGAGTCGAACTTTGCTGATGACTTTACTACAGTAATTTATAACTTTAGTTTACTATACTATGCTTAATTATTTACTATAGTATAATTTTTTTTATTGTTGTGCATTTTTGTTATGGCATAGGTATTATAAATAACAATGAGTGTAATATATATCTATCAACCCTGCAAAAGAAAATTACTTAAACACAAATCACATAATTATAATTACTAGCACAAAATTGTATCTAAGACATACAATTTTAGTTTTAACATTGCAAAAGCACATGTTTAATATGCAATTTGCTATAAATAAAAAGTAAAATCACATATTTATTATGTAATTTACTATAAATAGAAGTTTCACTATTTGTACAAAAGTCACAAAAATCTCATATAAGACATGCGACATTTATAGAAAAAGTAAAATCGCATCTTATATATGCAATTTTACATTAGTCTAGTAAAAGTTTTTTTTATGTAATTGTTATTTACATAGATAATTTTCCAATGGAACGGTAAATTGACAATTTTCTCGAATGATATTTTTTGTTGTATTATTTTTCATTTAATATTTACCATTACTACGTTGGTGGCCTTATGATCATTAACATTAATCTTTCAAATAAGATAGATTGGGTTTGAATTCTACCTCCTTGTTATATTGATAATATATATTTATTATAACTACATTTTCTTATTTTATCATTGTCTCATCATTAATGCCACTACTTCCACTACTGTGATTGCACCGTTACTACCACCACGATAGTACCACTATCACTGTTGACTTATAACCACCATAGTACTTTTATGATGACAAGGATATGTACTTACAACTCGTTCACTTAACATGAATATCTATTTATTTCCTCATCATTCTATATAAAGCTGCTATTACGATGTTCACTTGAGAGGGATAACAATTCATAATGTCAAATGATGAATAGTAATTTATATCCCCATGCCCATGAATTGTTATTCAATGGCTTTATTTTTCAACTTTGTCATAAATATCCTATTTTGAAAATATCACATATATAATTATCCCTTCTACATAATAAAGATAAGGGACATTATAGATATTTTTACCTTTTATTCCAATAATTACTTGTTGTATATTTTACATCTAAGTGAACAATGTAATAGTCATTATAACCCTGTTACATTCCTATTGAATTGAAATTCAATCCCCCCCCTTTCGTTAGTCTATTGGTAATAGCAATGATGATGATGATGATGATAAAATGACAACTATCGAGGAGCAATAATGGCAATGATAATATGCAGTGATAGATGTGTTAGTGATGCAGTTATTATAGCTAACACAAAGGTGGTATAAGTAAAGTTATCAAGATGGTGGTGATGTAGAAAATGATAGTGATGGTAGTCATAGTGTAAGGGATTATAGAGGTAGTAATGATAATAGTGAAAGTGGTGTAGTAATGGCAATGCAAGCAATGGTGATGGTGTAGTGCTAATAATATGATTTTAGTGGTGATGACTTGGTGTTAGGTTCTCTTGATGATGGTGACAATGGTAGAGGAGGTTGTAGTGGAAGCAATGATGGTACTATAGGTTTAGTGGTGGTGTTAGCAAGGTTAAGGTGTTAATGGTGAGATGGTAATAAAAATAAATAAATAAAGTAAGAAAAAGTGCTATTTTATGGATTTGCTATGATAATATTTTTTCCCCTTTTTTAAGTAAAAGATTGAAAATGATAAGAAGAAAAAAAATTGATAACTTAAATAGAAAAGTAAATAGTCAATATGTTGAACTTGAGAGTTCAATGTGAATTTTGATGAGATAATAAAATGCACAATCAACTATTTATTTATCATAAACTACACTTAATTAGTCATATATATATATATATATGTGCATGCTTTGTGCGTATTTGTTTAGCAGAAACAGGAGATGGTCGAGAGTAAGCCAAAATCAAGTGTCAAGGCACGACAAAGCAAAGGCCAAAGCTCGATAAGCTCAAGAATGCCAAATTAGTGGTTGACAGGTTGGTCAAGTCCTAAACATGTTAAGTGATTGAGGCTCAACAAGTTAAGTTTGATGCGTAGCAAGGCAAAGAAGTGAATAGACTTGTCAAGGGCTCAACGTGCTAAAGATTTTAGGCACGTGAGATCAATCTTAAGGCTCAACAAGGCTAAAGACAACACACTGTTGGTTGAAGGTCAAGTGAAGCATCAATGTATTCAAGTTTAAGGCACGACGGTTTAAATTTTCGGGTTTGAAGAAGAGCACGTGTGAGAGGCTATTGAAGGCAATGTTTGGGCATGATGAATGAGGCACGACAGATATTTAAGGTACAACAGCTTAAAGTCTGAAGCTAATGTGGCAAGAAAAGAGCTATTAAAGCGTCTTTAATGTTTGGCATATTATAGACATTGTGTCTAACGGACTTTTGAATTTCAAATGCTATTTATATACAAAGTCTAGAAGATCAACGAATGGGAACGAAGTGCCAGAATTATTTACGAGTTCTTTATTGCAATAAAACAAAACTTTTATTTTTTTGTTTTCCTATACATTAAAATTTGCAAATATTTATATATATATAGAGAAAAACACTCTAGAGCTCAGTTCTTATTTTTACTATCTATTTGAGAGCATTCTAGAGAGTGAAAGGAAATAGTTTATTTTCTTTGTGTTGTAAACTGTTATATTGTTCAGCTTAAGCATCAATTTAAGATAACTGAAAGTGGTGGTGAAGACCTCGATTCAAGGCATTGGTGGACTGTTGAGAGTAGAAAGAGGGCTAAACTCCATGTTAAAACATTGGCTTGATTTTCCCTATCCTTATCTTATTAGTTTATGCATTATATCTTTTGTTTATTTATCCAGTGTAAATTTATTTGTATTTTGATTTGTTGAAATTAAAATTATTCATTTAGGATTTTTTGGGAAATACTCAATTCACACCCTCCCTTCCTTAAGTATTTCTAGTGTATTTTCAACTAGTATCAGAGTCTGTCTCTATTATTTTAGTACTTAACTACCAAATAGAGTAAAGATCATGGCTTCTAATACATTAGGGTTTCTAAAGGGGCAAGTGATAAATGGGCCTCTGCTTCTATGTAAAGGTAATTATCCTTATTAGAAGTGTAAGATAAAAGTAATTTTAAAATCCTAAATAGACTGATATGGAATGTTATTGATAACAGGCCTTATAAAATTGAAGGAAAATAAAAAATAGATTATTTAGAGGAAGATTGGAAAAAGCTTGATTTAAACAAAATTACAGTGAATATATTACATTATGGATTAAATGAAAGTGATTTTAATAGAATTCGTACATGTTCTACAGCAAAGGAGATTTGGAATGAGCTAGAAAAGACTTATAAAGGTACATATCGAGTTAGAGATACCAAATAAGTCTTTTGTGTGGGGAATTTGAAAACTTTAAAATGATCTCCAGTGAAATAAGGCATTAAGAAATAAGCTATTGCCCTAAAATAAAGAAGAGCTTCTTGGTGCGCTCAAAACCTATGAGCTCATTAAGAAATAAGGCAAACAAAGCAACAAGAAAGCTATTGCCTTGAAAGCCACAAGACAAGACTCAAATAATGAAGAAAATGAAGATAAACAAGAGGATCTTATCTTGATGGCCAAGAAGCTGAGAAAATTTATGAGGCCTAAATCTGAGAACATAGAGGATGATAGTAGTGTAGGGTTTCGAGGAATTTTAAAAAATAAAATTTTGTAGCGGAAAATTCAAAACCCTAAAACGGAATCCATGTGTTTTGATTAAATTAGGTACCAATAAGAATGGATCCAAAAAAATACCTCGCAATTTCGTATCCAGAGATTTGAATTAAATCACTTGTAATCCGGATCTACAAGGTACCATGATTTTGTTGCACCCTCTACGTAGTCTACACGAACAAGCACACCAAAAAGGAATCACCTTTGCGTGCTAACACAATCTAGAACGCTTCTAAATTGATCAGGAAGAATCGAGTTTTTCCCTTCTTGTGTTTTTCTCTTTGTTAGGGTTACAAATTTTCTCTGCCGTCTAATATGATAGTCAAAAGTCATAACCCTAAAGAGACTCTATCACTCCTATTTATAATATGTCAGTAATTTTAATTGACATTAATGCCCCCAATTTTATTAGGATTGGACATGATAATAACTCTTTTAAAATAATTAAATTATTATTCATAATAATAATTTATTTATTTATTCTTCCCGCTGGACTTTAAAATTAAATCCATGTTCCTTTTTTGCTTATTCCTTTGTGTATGACCGGTTCATTTGATATTGGCAGTTAACTTGAAAACCATTTTTAGTAAATAAAACATAAGCGACCTCTAGCAAGACATTATGTTTACCCAAATCAAATGAAGATCGGTGATCGGATTTTACCTGTTCTATAACTTATGCCATCATCCTTTTTGTCTCGCGATATCTAGATTAAATATAAGACACGGATAATGTCACCCTCATATTATTCAATCTTGTTATTTCTCGATTTCTAAGTGAACTGATAAAACAAATGAAATTGATGACATTATCAATTCATTTAAGCACGACCATGCATTTGTCAATCTCACTGATTGAGGGGCCCAAAGATATCTTTCTCATAAAGAGAGGGACAAATCCCATCTTAATCATTCAACCTCCTCTACACGATTCACATTATGCCCAATCAAAACCTTTATAATTATTTGATTAAGAACAACGTTTGATTCTATCGAAACATAATGTTACTCATATTGGAATTTATGGTGATTTTAGGTCTAAGGATGTATTGACATTGCTATTATGACAATCACTTATGACTCTGGTTCATGTAGTGATCTCATAGCGGGTCAATCCAATATATTTAGATCTCTAATATATACTTATGAGTTTTATCTGTATCTCTATACACATAAACATCTCATGATCATCAAATAAAACTCATACTAGATTTAATTCACCATGATTTCACAATAATGAGAATCTAAGAATAAATAGATTATTCATGAATTCTATTATAAAGTAAACATCCAAACTTTATAATAAAAATGCCTCTAAATTAAAATACATATGAAATAACAATACTTAGTAATTGGCCTAGGTCACAATCACTAACAAGCAGCTCCTCTAAGCACAAGAGAAAGGATATGATTACATGCTACAACTGTCATGCCTCAAAGGGTACCTTAAACATAACAGTCCACTGCACATAATTTTAAAGCTAATAAACGACAACCTTAGTCACACAGAATGATGTGCTTAGATCTAAAAGTGTGTGTTTCGCTCAACTCACTCTCACAATTGATCAATCGCTCAAATTTCAATTAAGAACAAATAGCAATAAAAAGGATAGATAAACCTAATTCTTGCTAGATATGACACACTAGCAAGGAATTAGTCTTAGCGTTGAATTTGCTGATATGACTCACAACAAATCCAAGGCCATCACTCGCCACAATCTAAGATTGATAAGAGTAGGGTTTGGAGAGAAATGACTTCTCAAATTCAATACTCGACCAAAAGTTTTCTTTGAGTCTCAATACAAAAGGGGGTATTTATAATAGTTCCCCAAAAGACCTAATTAATGACAAAAGGACTAATTACTAAATATGATAATAAGACTAATAGATATGACAAAAGGACTTTCTATATCTAATTATCTTAATTTGAAAGGAATCTACTGACATTAAAGACTAATAAATATGAAATTAAAGACTAGACGTAATTAATGACAATGAAGATTAAAAAGATAATAAAGACTAATAATTATGAAATAAGAACTTGCTATATCTAATTAAAACAATGTAACTGTCATTCAACGCATTAAAACAATGTAACTGCCATTTAATGCCGCCGGCCTTCAAGCTTTCCGATCTAGTTTCCTTTGAATTGCTCCACTTAGCTTGATTCCGTCTTCCGCAATGATCCCGGGGTACTTCTGGTTCATTCTCTTATCGATCTCATTGTTATCCGATGGAATTCATAGTAACAAACTCTTTAATTCCATGATTTGAACTTGAGAGTTTGATCCGGTTTCTTGCATGGTTAGATTCCTATCACAGAAGCTTCGTATCACGTGTAAGGCGTGCTTCCAAGATAGTAGGAGACTCACAGGGGTATTACGTTTAAGCAGATAATAAAAGTATGCAAGAACTTATATAGATAAACATGTAATATTCATTAGAATAAAAGTCTCTTACAACTTCTTAGGGGCATTCTCCCGTTCTAATAGTCTTGTTCAATTAAGCCATCTTCAATATATACATAAATATAACATAAGTCTCTTATAGAGATTTTTCTTAGAAGTCTATATCCAAAACTAAATACATATAAATTTCCTCCAAAAACTCTTAGTAGCTTTGGTTCATACCTAACAAAAAGGGCTCCTTGGTGCCAACCACAAGTAATCATACTGTAACAAAAAGCTATAGGGGTATAAGCAAAACTAGCTTAGTGAGATAACTCTCATCTACAAAACATTTTCATAAAACACACAAGTATTGAGACAATTATATGAGAATGCATTAATCACATGAGCAAACAAAATACACACGATTAACCGGAAACCATGTGTAGTATGGATTTTACGCCCTCTATGTCGAGGGTTGAGTGGTTACTGGCCCATACGACTATCAATAATCACAGACTTACCGTCTCTACTTGCCTTGTAGACTTTTTGGCTCTTACTTACCCATGTAGACTTTCCGGCTCCTATTAGCCACCACTACAACTCTTCGTTTTCCTACACGAAGAATAGTAGTGAAAAATAAATGTGACTTACTATCACGCCCCCAGGGTACCCTAAATGTAACAGTTCACCACACTCAATATTAAAGCTTAAGTATGATATCCTTAGTCATTCCTAAAAGCTTTGACATTAAGTGTAAGGCATGCTCTCACAAATTTAGAGGACCATATATGGAATTATGAAGCTTAAAAAGATATAATAACAAATTAAGAAAAGAGGATTCATAATATTCAATTGTTCATATCAATAATCTTACAAAACTTAGGGGTATTCCCCCATTACAAATCTATTATAAGAATATTTTATCCAACTCTAAACTTCATCTAGAAATTCCTTAACGCAAAAGGAAAATACCTGGTTGCAGGGTCCACGTAGCCTCAACCACAAATAGGTGAACTACAAAAGATATCTATAAGGGTATAAGCTAATAGGCTTAGTGAGAACTATTTCCATAAATGACTTCTTATAATGAAACTCAAACAAGTTATTTAAACAAACAAATGAAATGCAACATACACGTAAGCAAACAAGGCATATAGTTTTCCGGGAACTATATGTTGAATGGATTTATGCCGTCCATTTGGGATTTGGTGATACGTAACCTCAAAACAAGTAGTTTTAGTTAAAAAGATTTGTGCTCTCGATCATTATTGCCAAGCACATTAAGTCTACTTGAATTGAGCCTTACTTTCGGACTTTCCGCCAAGCATTTCCTCCATGTCGCCAAGCAATCGCTTTCGGTCACTCCGCCAAGTGTTGCTTTCGACCTGAGCTACCATCCTTCTCACCCAAGGATAATAACCCAATGCAATGTGACTCACTTCATGGTATGCATGAACCAGTTTATTTATGATATCATAGCATCATTATTATCAAATTTAAAGTGATCATCGAATTTCATACAAATCAAGTGTATACTAAAATAAACATTAAATCAATTCGGCCTCGATATTCTTAGGATTCTTTCAACAATTATCTTACATACATATCCATTTGTCTTTTCTTAGTTCTAATGCAACTAGACTACAAGCATATTCAAGTAAAGCATTTTAAGGAAATAAACCACGATGCTATGTCGACAATTCTTCTACATGGATGAGTCGCTCACACAATCCTCTTAATCGAAATAGTCTTCGGGGTATAGTATTCTTCCTCGGAATCACCTAGTAAAAACAATACCAAAATGAGTATTTTTTGATGATTTTCTTGAATTTTGACAAAACAATGTCATGAGAACGTCAAAGTTCGTATAAAGGAGAATTCCAATTTAAAATGGCCATAATTTGGTCATTTTAACTCGGAATTGCGCATATAATATACCGATTTCTACCTACTCGAAAAGATCTATCCATTTCTAAAACTATTTTTATCAAAATAAACCATTTGGGCCCAAACAGTGGTGATCAGATTCACTACAATTTTTCTCACCCAAAAACAATTTGTTTCAAACTTTAAATCATTCAAAATTTGTTTGATAAATACTTAGTTATCTATATAGTTGAAAAATTCTCTTTTTATAGCTATTTAGCTCATATTTATTCATGCTTAAGTGTTTGTTGTTCAACCTTGTTTCTTGAGTAAAACAATGTCAATTAGGAGTTTTAGAAAACTATAATTTACAAGAAATTCATTTTGTAAATCTTTGTGAAATGAATACTTTGATTCTTTTGTTTTCAAAGAATTACTTTATATTTGACTTAGTTTCTTTCCTAGATGACTTTTTCGAAAATTAATTTTTTTCTTTTCTAAATTCTCTATATTTGTGCTACTTTTCCTATTTTTTTCTATACCATTTTTCTTTGACTATTTATTTGGAAAGATCTTAATTTGAAAATTCTCATTCCTTTCTCATAAGGTTCCCTTTTATTTTTTTTATAGAAATCATTTTTGTATCAAAAATCATTTTCTTTTTGAAAAACAAAGTAATATAGAAATAATAAAAGAAAGTTTTTCAAAACAAAAGTAGCTTTTAAAATTATAGTGAGTTCTTCTTATAACTTGGAAAGGAATGACTTTATTTTTGTTAAACCATAGATTTTATATTTCATATAAACTTATTCCTAAGTGATAAAAATCTCCTTCTTATCAAATATTTTTAGAGCTTAAAAAATTTGGACATCAATCTTAATGGCATGATTTATGAGAAATAATAGCAAGCAAAAATAACATAAATAATAAATAAAGTCAAGTATTGGGAGTTTAGCTTTTTCAAAACTCCCGAGACTAAGAAGTAGACTTGTCCTAAAAGAAAAATAAAATGAAAGAAAAAAATTTGTTTTGATTTGATGAGGACAAGTCTAAGACTAGAGACTAGTCTTAAAACAACAAGAAATAAACAAATTGCAATGGAAAGAAATAAATAAATTACTTTGCATGGAAATAAATAAATTTCAAGTGAGCTTATATGCTCTAAAGGATATGTATACATATAGATACATAATAATACTTAGATATAATAACAATACAACAAAGTAAAATAACAACATAAACATAAATAGATATTCATGAACAGAACAATGCATGAATATAGTATAGCTTCCATAACATTTAGTTTTTGAAAACTCACACCATGGTCATGTAAAGTTACATGACATGATAAAAAGAATATGTAAAAAGAAATTTACCTAAAGAAGGTTTTTGAAGTATTATGTGGTTATGGTTTTGTGTAGGTAGAAAGTGGTTTGAGATTATTTTGAGAGAGTTTTGAGAGGATATTTGGAAAGAGTTTTGAGAGGAGAATTTGAGACAGTTTTTGAGAGAAATTTGTGAGTAGTAATTGTGTGAAAGAAGTGCAAGAGGAGGGGGGTATTTGTAGGAAATGAGGAGTGAATTTTTGTGTGATTTAAATAAATATAAAATAAAACAAATTTGAGAGGGATATTGTTGGGGGGGGGAAGGGGTTGGTGGGCGCCGGCCATAGTGTAATAGAGGGGAGAGAGAGTTTTATTTTGTATTTTTTTGTTAAATAAATGTAATATTAAGTAAGGTAGATGTGAAATAAAGTTAGAAAAGATAAAAAGTAAAGGTATAGGTTATTGTGTTGTAAGAGTAGGTTGTAAGAAAAAGTAAAGAAAAAAGAATAGTGTAGAATAGTAATAAATAGTGTAATGTAAAGTAGACATGATTAATAAAGTATCGGTAGTAAGAAAATACGCATATAATTGCGATATCTGTTATTTTTTACTTATCGAAAAATTATAAAACTGAAATTTTTGAAAACCTTATATTTTTACGAGTGTAATGGTATATTCGGAATTTTTTACTATTTCGAGCCCCAAGACACGTTTTTCAAGAGCTGTATCCGTTCGGGTTCAAAACGATTCGCGGTTTTACTAATTTAATCTTTTTAAGCTTCTTAGGTAATTACGCACTATTCTACATACTAAACTCTTACTTATTTTCTCAGGTTGCTTATTCGGGGTTGCCGGACTTAAACCATTACGTCTAACTAGGGTTTTATGACTTCAGGGTTCGGTAGACTTTGGATTAGGGTTTTAAGCTAAATCGATTCCAAAAATTTGGGGGTTTACACTCAAAAATATGATATGCATGAATCGTTTTCAATATAGGGTTATTCCATTATCGTCGAGTTCAAGTTAAAGGTGATCAAAACAATATTCATTATATCATTACAAGAAAACATAAATTATTCATTAATTCCTCTTTCGATATTCTTAGCTTCTATTCAATCCATTATGAATCCAAATATTTTTCTTCATTTATCTTTTTCCTTATTTCTAGTGCTACTACTTAAAAGCATAAACAAGGATGTAAACCCCAAAATTTTCATAATCCTTAAAATAATTCTAGAAGAATAAAATCAAAAACCTGAAATCAACTTGAAATTAAAACTCAATTCTAGACCGAGTCAAATAACGGAAACGAAACCCTAAAACACGAACCAAGTTAAAACTTAATTCCAAATGAGAACAAAAACGAGTTTTCTCAATCTTGAGAAAACAGGAACCCTTGAAACGAATATAAAGTCTAACTATCGATTTAATCAACGTCCGTACATCAATTAAATCACCTAAACGTTTCCTAACACGCAAATCAAGACAATATATCCAAATAACGATCAACAGTAAAATCTTAAAACCTTTGATAAATTTCAGAAATCACAAATTTTAAATTCTCACCAAAAGTCAAACTGAGTCAACTCATAACCCTAGACTCGGTTAAACGATTCGAGAACTAAAAACTATTAAATATCACAAATAAAATAAAATTAAACATAAATTTCGAGCTAAAATTTTAAAACATCAAACTCAAAATTATACAATCTTACGAATAACTCAGTAAAATCGGAAATCAAAACGGAACTCTAAAAGTCAACAAGCCTATAATGAACCCTAGTGTTTAAGATCCGGCAATCCCGCGTTTCCAAACCTAAAAAACGAAATTAAGTTAATGACCTAGAATAGTTCGTAATAATATAGGGTAACATAAAAATATCAGATTCGCGATTTTGAGTGACCTTCAGACCCAAACGGGATCAGTTCTCGAAAACATGTCCGGAGCTCGGAATATTAAAAATATTCTGTTTATACCAATAGACTCGTAAAATACAACGATTCCAAAAATATCAGTTTTAGAATTTTTCGGTAGTTAAAAATTATAGATATCGCATTAACACGATTTTTTATTACTACCGGTACTTTAATTGTCTAGTCTACTATTCATAGTACTTTTCTACTATTCATTACTATTCACCTATCTCTACTTTTTCTTACACCAATTTCTTACACCTACATATCTACTTTCTTACTTTTTTCATTTCCAATACAACTTTAATCACATCAAACTTTACACATTACTTCTTATTACACAAACAAATAAAAATAAAATAATTTCCTCCTCCCAAAAGCCAAAACCGGCGCCATCTCTCCCCTCTCCATCTCAATTATTTTTCTTTCTCAATTTATTTTATTACATCTAAAATTCACTCCAAAAATTCTATAAATACCCCCTTCCTCTTTTCATTCTTTCACACAATTCTTTTACACTACCAAAACTCTCTCAAAATCTCTCCACAAATTCTCTCTTCAAGAATTCTCTCTACCAAAACTCTCTCGAACCAATTCCTCACAAAAATCCTCTCCATACATAAACTATCAACCACATATCACTACTCACATAATACCCATTTCATTCACCATCTTCATACCTCTTACATACCTTAGGTAATATTTTCTTCCATCTATTATTCATCCATGTCATGTAACTTAACATGACTATGGTGTTGTTTTGAAACTCATATGAGTAGTAAAAGCAACAACATGTTCATGTTTTTGTTCTTGTACATAAGCTTCCTATTTTATTATTTGTTATTATTATTGTTATTATATTATATAATATTATGTATACTATGTATATAATTTATTTAGAGCATATAAGCTCATTTGGTTATTTATTTACATTCAAGTTATGCAATTATTATTTTATATGATATTAAGACTAGTCTTTCTAGTCTTAGACTGTCCATATCAAGTCAAAACAATCTTTTATTTATTTTCTTTAATCTTTCGACTAGTCCATTCTAGTCCCGTGATACCTTGATAAAGCCAAGGCTGCAATACTTGATCGGATTCCTTGATAAGCTAAGGTTCCCAATGCTTGATATTTTATTTTCTGCTCATTAATTATTTTTAGTTCTTATTATTTTATATGCTCATGATACTTGCATTTACGTAATGTTAATGTCTCAATTAATCAAAAAATAAAATTTTGTTTTAATGAACTCAAAGCTAAGTTTTCAATCATATATTTATCACAAAATCATGAATTATTATCAACAACATAGAAATGTAGTCTCTCAACGTTTCATAATAATAAAGATAGATTTTCAAGAATCATAAGAAATAAATATTTCTCTGTATATTATGTTAACCTAAGCTTTTAGTAATATAATTTATTAATATTAAAAGTCTTTACAAAAAGCTCAAGATTTAAACGCTTTTAACTTCGAAATAAAACTAAGAAAACAAACTACTTTGTAAAGTTAATATAAATTCATAAGGTGATGAACCCACTAGGAAAAATAAGATTTTCAAATTTCTAAAAAGAAGGAACTCATTTTCAAAAGAATATAAATAAATTAAAGAAATGGATTTTATCAATAAAAGATGATTCTTTTCAAAAAGATGAAAGAACAGTTTTGGAAAGTAAAAGCTTATATTTTAGAAAGGAATATAAGAAAACAAGACTCATTTTCTAAGACCATCTTAAATAAACAAATTATGAAAAGGTTTTGACAACTTATATACTTTTGATAAATAATCTTTTATCACTAGAAATGAAATTTATGAAAACTAGGTTAAAGGAAAATTTGCTTGTTTTGGAAAAAGGAATGAAGAAAATAAAAAAATACTCATTTATAACAACCTAAGAAAAATATAAAGTTTCTTTAAATACTTGAAAAGAAATTTCAAAGTAAAGTTTAAATGAATTGTTTTATGAAATAAATTGTTGAGACACTACCATTAGGATTTTTGCATATAAAGTGAGCATACCTATATATTCAAAGTGTTTATCAAATATATATTATATTGTTACAAAAGGATTTTCTTTAAAATGAAGTTGAGTTAGAAAATGGATTTTTGCAAAAGTTTAGAAAATTCGTTTTAAATCTGTACCTGACGTTTTCGGAACCCAAATGACCTTTTATGACCAAGATAAGTTTAGAAATGGATAGAACTTTTCGAATAGGTAGAAAACGGTATATCATATGCGAAATTCCGAGTTAAAATGAGCAAGTTATGGCCATTTTAAGTTGGAATTTCTTCTTATACGATTTTACCGCGATTTTAAGAAAGTTTAGAATCTCCAAGAATAGAAATTCATGAAAGACTTATCCCGGGTATTTCTTTTGTCTAGGTGACGAAGGATACGAGAATACCCTACCCGAGGATTTCTACGACTAAGAAGATAGCGAAATGGACGAGTGAGTTATTCCTTCTAATTTCGTTACCTTGCTTGTGCTTGTAATGTAGTAGCATTAGTACTAAGAAAAGATAAAAACGAATATATTTGGGGATTTCGGGATTATGTGTATATATGATTCTATGTTTATGCGTGAATGAGAATTAAGAATATCGCAACTTCGATCTGCTTGTTTAAATAATTTTGTTTACTTACTTGTATGATTTATTGTTGCTAAATTGATTGATCGCCCCTAATAAACCTTAATAAGGTTTGACCTAAGAACAATAAAACGTTCACGCATAGCATCCATCGAGTCACATCTATTTCGGAAGGCTGCTACTCCTACGCGTAGAGTTGGATTGGCTGTGATCGTGCGGTGCCACGGGCCATGTTCCTTCCTGGAGAATCCAAATCGCTCGGGGAAAGCGACTCTAGGTTCGGAGCCGAGCCAACCGAACGCTGTGGGTGAGGACCTGGGGACTAGCAGTAGAAGGTCGAGGACCTTCAACCCCGATTCCCTAACCTTTGATACGGAGGGGTAAATCCGTTCTATATATGGTTTCCGGATGACTATATATATTCGCGTAATCATGTGATTGTTGCATTGTATGCATAGCATATGTGTGATTAAATAAATAAACTTGTTTGAAAATATGGTGCGAATGAAAAGGAATATCTCACTAAGCTAGTTGTAGCTTATACCCCTATAGATTTTGTTGAAACAGGTATATTCGTGGATTAAATTTGAGGATCATGACATTAAGGAAGTCATGGACGGATGATTAAGGATATGGAATCATACGATGAAGAAATTTTGTAAGGTTCTTTATATGTGCTAACCTATATGATTAGACGTATATTTATTTGAAGATAATAGAAGAATATGCCTTAAGAATTGAAATGTGATATGCTTATGTTTTATATTAAGTATTCTCTTTGCCTTGTTACTTATTTATTATCAATGTAAATTGCGCTACTCCGATGCGTCCCCTTGGTTGTGATGTACGCCTTGTACATAATATGGAAGCCTTTGCATGACTAAGGTAGTCATTCCTAGGCTTTAGTATTGTGTACGGCGGACTGCCACGTTTAGGGTACCCCTCGGGGCGTGACAAAGGAAATGTAATTAGTAAGGGATTAACTCACTCCATGATGATAGGTCCTAGTCGAAGTAATCTTTGGGGAAGACGATATCTGTTCCTTCTTCACCTAAACAAGATGAAATACCCAAAATAAGTCTTTCATAGAATTCTACTTTGAAGATTCTAAATTTATCTTGAATTCGCGGTAAAATCGGATTGAAGGAAATTCCAACCTAAAATGGCCATAACTTGCTCATTTTAACTTGGCATTTCGCATATTATATGTTATTTTCTACCTATTCGAAAAGATTTATTCATTTCTAAGATTACTTTTGCTATAAAAGGTCGTTTGGGTCTCGGATTAGAAGGGTATAGATTTAATACGAAAATTCCATCTTTGAAAAACAAGAAGTTCTAATCTTTCCTTTACTAAGGCTTGTTTAAGTAAAACTCAAATATGTATATTTTTGAAAAGAATTCCTTATGTAAATAAATATACTCAATTTATGCATGAAGCTATAGGTGTTGTCTTGTTTAATTTACTTTCTTAAAACAACCTTTTCTAGTGTTTTGGAAATTTGGATTTGTTAGATTTTTGCTTTATGTGGGTGAAGTAACTTATAAAATTTTTGGATTATCAAAATCTAATATACTTTATTTTGATTCTTTAGTTTATCAAAAGTGAGTTGAAAATATAGTTTGGTCTTTTGAAGTTATCTACTAAATTTATTTATAGGATAGAGTTTCCAAAAAGTTTTCTTTAGTGGTACTTGATGAGTTTATTCTTTGAAAATTCCTTTTCCTTGTAAATTGATTTTGTTGAAAACTTATTTTGCTTTTGGTTTAGAAAGTTGATAAAAATACTACCAAGTTATTATCGATATATCAAGACTTTATTTGAAAAGGAGATATCTTTAGACTTTAAGGAAACTTCATTTAACAGTTTGAAATTTCATGATGAGTTTTACATAAACTTTTAAAAGAGATTTCTTTGAAAATATTTTTCTAAGTCTTTGAAAAAAAAGACTTTGATCAAGTTTTATTCTTTCGTAAAAATGATTCATTTTTTTATTTGGACAACAACTTATTAGCCATGCATGAATATGATCATATTATAGGATAAGATAATAAAGAACATAAGAAATAAATAAACACAATAATAATTATCAAGTATTGAAAGCCTTAGCTTTTTCAAGGCTTCCTGGGACTAAGAATAAACTCCCAAAAGAAAATGAAAATTGTTTTGACTTGATGAGGACAAGTCTAAGACTAGAAAGACTAGTCTTAAAATAACTTGAAAGTAAGTCAATTGTAAGGTAAATAAATAAATTGCAAGGAAAGTAAATAAATTGTAAAACAAATGAGCTTATATGCTCTAAAAGATATATATAGCCACATAGATATATTTAGTTAAATATATATGAAAACAACATATTGTTGCTTTCTTAACCTTCATGGTTTTAGAAAACACATATTATGCTCATACTAAATAAATGAACATAAAGGAAACTTAAAGAAGTATTACCTATGAAAAATAAACTTGACAGAACTTTAAGAGAAGTCTTGGAGAAATTTTGAGAGAGTAAGAGTAGTATATGAATGGCGTGAAGGAAATGGAAGGAAGATGTGGTATTTATACAAAAAAGTGGAGGGTAATTAGTGTTAATTAAATAAATGAAAAATAAAACAAATTGTGTGTTTAGAAGGGAGGGCCGGCGCAAAACATGAGAGAGGGAGGGATAGAAATTTATTTTTTTTTGTATTTTTGTTAATGAAAAGCAATATATCAAAGATGTAAAGTTGTATTGGAAATGAAAATTGTAAAAAAATAAAGGTATAGTTGTAAGAGTAGGTTGTAAGAAAAAGTAGAGATAGATAAATAGTGTAGAATAGTCATAAATAGTGTAATGTAAAGTAGACATGACAATTAAAGTACCGGTAGTAAGAAATACGCATATAATTGCGATATCTGATATTTTTAGTTACCGAAAAATTCTAAAACTTAATTTTTGAAAACCTTAAGTTTTTACGAGTCTAATGGTATATTCGGAATATTTTTACTATTTTGAGCCCAGGACACGCTTTTCAAAAACTGTGTTCGATTATGATCAAAACGAATTGCGGTTTAATTAATATGATATTTTTAAGCTTTCTCATGTTATTACGAACTATTCTACATACTAATCTCTCACTTACTTAGGATTACGAACACGAGATTTCCGTACTTGAACGGTTACGTCTAACTAGGGTTTTGTTGACTTTAGGATTTTCGATTGACCTTTTATTTAGGGTTTAAGCTTAATTGATCACAAAACTTTGGGGGTTTACAACAACTACCAAAAGCCAGGACACATGTAGCAGTGTTGCTCAGTGCTTAAGAAGAGATTGAAGGAGGAGAGAAAGAAGGCTTACATGGCAACACGGAGCGATGAAGACTCATCTGACTCATATGATAAAAATGTGTGGTTCATGGCTCTAGATAATGAGGTATCATCTCCTTATTCTCTTTCATATAGTGAATTGCATGCTATGTACAAAAAAGTTTGTTGTAAATTATTGAAGGCTAAAAAAAAGAAATAGCATATTAAAATCTTTAATGACAGAAATTGGTAATCAATTAGATAATTTTTAGACTGAGCATGAAGAAGTTAAATCTGAAAATGAAAAAGCTAAACAATGAAATAAATAGTCTAAAAATAGAAAACGAAAAGATGGATATTAAATGTAAAAATTTGAAAAGCAAAAATAAAGAATTAAAAGAAGTGAATGAGAAATTAAAAGTTGAAAATGATCTGCTCGATATTGAAATTAAAACATAAAAGATAACAATACTGCATATGCTGATAGTTATAGTAATGAGATGATTAAAGAGCTGGAAAATCTAAAAAATGACAATAACATGTTGAAAACCAGCTTGGATGATTCAAAGGCTACTATAGCCAAATTTACAAATGGTAAGAAAAATTCGAATGCACTTCTTGGGAACCAAAAGTGTTATTCAAATAAATTTGAAATTAGCTATAGAGAAAATAATACAAGTTTCACAGAACATGTTTTGTAAAAGCCACCTATGGGACATGTAATTATTATAGCAAAATAGGTCATATTGCATATAACTATGCAATAAGAAAATCTTTGAATTTGAATCATCAAAGCAAGTTTGTTTAGGTTCCAAAAAGAAAAGTTATTATACCTCCTTACCAAAAAGGACCCAAACTAAAATGGGTACCAAAGAAGTAATGATCTATTTTGGAGGGATCCTCAAGTGGAAGCAACTAATGGAACTTGGATAGTGGCTGCTCTAGACATATGATAGGAGATGTATCTAAGTTTACATCACTTGACTTGAAGGATCAAGGGAAGGTTATCTTTAGGGATAATGGAAAATCAACCGTTTTAGGTGAAAGTAACATTCTGATTAACAAAGATTTAATTATTAAAAATGTTTTGCTTGTTGATAACTTAAAACATAATTTGTTAAGTATTAGCCAATTGTGCGACAATGGGTTTAAAGTAATATATTCTACTAAAAAGTGATCTATTAAAAGAATTGATAATAACCAAGCATGTTTTGAAGAATATACACAAGGAAATATTTACAAAATCAATTTAGATGATTTTATATCTTCAAATGAAACCTATCTATATTCTAAAATGACAATAGTTTTTTTTTTTTTTTTTTTGAAGATGACAATAGTTGGTTATGACATAGAAAACTAGGATATGCTAGCATAAACATCATTTCAAAACTTGTTAAAAAAGATCATGTCAAAAGTTTACCAAAGTTAAAATTTCAAAAGAACAAGATCTGCCATGCATATCAAAAGTTGAAAGCAAACTAAGACTTCTTTTAAGTCTACGGATGTTATCTCCACATCTAGGCCATTAGAACCATTGCATATGGATTTATTTGGTCTTACCTAAACCTTAAATTTGGGAGGAAAGAAATACACTTTAGTTATTGTTGATGATTTTACTAGATACACATGGACTTTCTTCCTTGCATCTAAAGATGAAATCTATCATGTCATTTTTAGATTTACAAGAAAGTCTAAAATGAAAAAGGCCTTAACGTTGTTACAATTCGAAGTGATTAAGGGGGGAGAATTTGAAAATCTTGAAATGAAAATTTTTTGTAATAATTATGGTATTGAACACACATTTTCAACTCCTACAACTCCACAACAAAATGGTGTAGTTAAAAGGAAAAATAGAACTTTAATTGAAGTGGCTAGAACCATATTATTTGAAAACAATTTGCCAAAATATTTTTAGGCTGAAGCTGTAAATAAAGCATGTTACATTTCAAATCGCGTTTTTATAAGGCAAATTTTAAAGAAAACCCCCTATGAACTTTTGAAAGGCATAAGGCCTAACATATCTTATTTTCATCCATTGGAGACAAAGTGTTACATTTTAAATAATGACAAAGAATAATTGGCTACATTCAACTTTAAAAGTGATGAAGGAATTTTCTTATGATATTTTTCAACAAGTAAAGCTTATAGAGTTTTTAATAAAAGAATTTTAGTTATTGAAGAATCTATTCATGTTGTATTTGATGATTCTTTGCCTGATGTATGCTCGTATGATGATATTATAGTATATGTACTGATTTAAATAAAATTTCTCTTGAAAATGGTAATAAAGAAGTTAATGAACAATGATTGGATGTTGATTTGCATGAATCTAATAATAATGATCTATTTGAGGAATGGAAGTGTTGTAAGCCTCTAATTTTTAGGATAATATCGAGTTCAAACCCTAAACTGGAAAGTCAACCGACCTAAGTCAACGAATTCCTAAAAAAGCCTAGTAGTTTAGGTTCGACTATCCCATATTCCTAAACCAAGAAGTCTAAATACGAGTGAAGAATGTAGTTTGGTTCGTAATAATATGAGGATGCTTATAAAGATAGGATTAGTGAATTTTCGACCCATTTCAAACCGATCGGATACAGAGTTTGAAAAGCGTGTCTCGGGGCTTGAAATATTAAATATATGGTATTAATACCGTTAGACTCGTAATTTCATAAGATTTCAAATATATCGGTTATATAATTTTTAGGTTATAAAAGTTACAGTTATAATATTTTTATTGTATTTTCTTTTCTACCGGTACTTTAAATGTCTAATCTACTTTTTGATTTATTCTACACTATTCACAAGTACAACTATCCATAACCTATTTCTTACTTCCTTATATCCTATTCTTACAATTTCATCATTTTCCTTACAATTTACTTTTCCAATATAACTTTTACTACTTAAATTACTTTATTAATTTTGAATCTTACACAACACAACACAAACAAACCCCCTCTCTCACTCCAAAACCGACGCCTCTCCGTCTCTCTTTCCTCTCTCTAATTTGTTTTATTTTATTTTCTTTTATTACACAAACCCTAATCCACAAGTCTATATCCCTTTATACCAACTTCATTTCACTTTCTTCCTTCTTTCTTGCTTTAGAAAATTTTTACAAAAACTCTCTCCTCTTCCTCTCCAAAACTGTGACACACACATTTACACACACTCACATATTTTCTTCAAGTTTCTTGTTCCAATCATCCAATAGGTAATAGGTCTATACTTTATTACCTCAAAAACATATAATGGCAAGTTCATTCATGTGTGATTCCACACAAAAATCCCCATGAGCTTCAAGCTAGAGATGTGGAAATACTTGAACATGAGATCCTTGCCATCACAGTGTTATAGATCTTGTTATTTGAGTTATTTTGCCATTATCTTGTTTTATTATCAAGTTATATTGTTGTTATTAATGATTTGTGCATATATTCATCATCTATTCATATTCACATAACCATCATAGTGTTCATGCATTTATGACTAGTATAGTAAACTAGATCTAGTTGTTTTGAGCTCATAAATGCATTAGACTTTTGTTTTATGTTCATAAATAACTTAAAATGGCATGATGAGAGTAGGAAAATATTAGAAAGCTCAAGATCTACTTTAGTTTCAACAAAAATAACTTTTGAAAATTCGAATAAAAAAGGAACTATATTTACAAAACCTATTTTTCAACTTCAAAATGTATATTTTACATTTAAAATGAAGGGCTTAGGGAATAGATATCATAAATGAGTGATCTTGATGAGTAAAGTTTAGACCTACTAAGAAATATTTTCAAAACAAGGGCAAGCTTACAAAAGTTATATTTCAATCTAAAAAACACGTATTAAATTCGTAATAAAGGAAGCTTGAGATGTAAACACCCATTTTTCAATTCCAAAATAAGATTTTTATTAAAGAAATGGAAGTCTTAAGGGGTAGGTTTGATTAGGAAATGGTTTTTAAAAGACTAAATAAGTTTTACAAAGAAAACAATATCAAATGAAATTTTGAAAATTCGGATTTGAAAATGGCCACTATTTAAATACCTATTTTCAAAAGCCAAAATGATGATTTTTATGAAAAAAATAGAAGTCCTAAGGGATACATATAATAAAGACCTAATTTTGACAAAGATAAGAGAGGTTTATCAAAGTATAATCCTAGAATAATGAATGACTTCCAAGAATAGATTTAAACAGTGTTTTTATTTTCTAAAATTTTGTAAAATTCGTAGTTAAGTAAACCACCTATTAAAACATCTATTTTCTAATCCCAAAATGAAGATTGTAATTAAAATAATGAAGGTAATGGCTATATAGGTCATCAAGGTTAGGTTTTGATAAAAGCAAGTGTGATTTTACAAGAAAGAAAACCACTTTTCTTAAAGTCTAGTAAATTTCAATAGTTTTGCAAAGTAAAAGTTTTTCAAAAAGAATTCTTAGTACTATATATATACATATAGATATATCATCTCATAACCTTCATGACAATAGCTTATAGGTATTGCATATATACATGATGCACTTGTAAAAACAAAGTTAGGAAAGTAATGTGATATGCTTCTTATTTGACATTATCTAAGTATATGAGAAATTAGAATTTACCAACACCCATAAACCATGCATGATATTGAGTTGTATATGTATATAATAGAGTTTTACAAGATATAGTGATAGCTAAGTATCTATCAAAGCTTTAGTATGATGTTTGTTTTGAGGTTAAAGTTAAATTGTGAAATGGGAAATTCATGTAATATTCTGTATCCTACTATTCATGGACCAACCAACCTCGTTTATTGGAAATAACTCTAGAAATAGATAGCTCTCATCGAATAGGTAGAAATCGGTATATAATATGCGAAATTCCGAGTTAAAATAACCAAGTTATGGCCGTTTTAAGCTGGAATTTCCTCTTAGACGAATTTTGACGAACTTGCTAGAATAGAAATTGTAAGTTCATTCAAACTTCATAGAAATACTCATTAGAGTTGTTGCTTTTGATTAGGAGACTTGGGAGACGGACTAGACCTTCCCGAGGACTATTACGATTAAGTGGATTTCCGCGCCATGGCAAAGTGAGTTTACTATCTTTAAATTTTACACTTGTGTTTGTGCTTGTAATATTAGTGGTATTAGAATTAGGACAAGATAAAATTGGTTGTATGAATATGATCTTGTTGTAATTATTTTTATGACTTAGTATAGAATTGATATGTCTGAAATCTCTATGATCACCCATAAATTGTTAAATTAATATGCCATGATCTTGTAATCAAATTGACCATGCATACCATATGTGAGTCACATTGCATAGGTTATTAAGGCATAATAACTAGGCAACGAGGGGCCTGTAAACTCGAATGTTGGCGTAATGGCTGGAAATTAAATGTTGGTGTGTGGGCCGGAATTAAAAATGTGTATGGGTGGGCACCTGTATCAACCACAATATAAATTAAAAATGTGCGTGGGTGGGCACCTGTATCAACCACAATATAAATTAAAAATGTGTGTGGGTGGGCACCAGTATCAACCATAATAAAAAGTGAGAAAAATTAAAATCGTTGGTCGTATGGGCCCGAAACACCTAACCCCGAATGGAGGGCGTAAATCTATTCAATATAAGACTTTCGGTTGGTCTTATGTATTGTATACTCACATGTTTGTGCATTCATATGGTTGTTAATAACTTGTTTGTTATATATACTATTGAGCATTAAATTTTGGAAGTGGAACTCACTAAGCTTGTAAGTTTATACCCCAATAGTTTCCTGTTGCAGTATGAATATTTATGGCTATCTCCGAGAAGCCACTTTCCTTAAGTACAGCTTTTAGACTCTAAGGAGCTTTTTGAAGAAGTTGAGACTTAGATGTAGGCGTAAACTTCTAGTTAAATCTCCTAAATTGATATATTTATATATATAATATATATGATGGTTGTTGTAGGAGACTTTTGAGAACTTAAGAACTCTTAATATTTTGACAGGGGTATGTCCCTTAGATCATGTAATGACTAATCTAGCTATAACTATTATGATTTATTTTCTTATTGCTATGTATGTATCCTTAAGCTATTTCGAATCAAAGTATAGTTCCCTATATGTTGAACGTGAGCCTTACACCCGATGTTTAAACTTATGGAGTGACTAAGGTTGTCATACTTGAGTTTAAATCTCGAGTGTGGACTGTCGCGTTCAGGATACCCTTTGGAGCATGACAAGTATGCTAAATCACATCATAAAGATTTAATAATTAATGAACCTTCAAATCTTGCTCAAATGAGATCATCTTTAAGGAACTTAAGTAATCCAGTTTTCTTATCTCATTTTGAACCAAAAGATACTAATGAAGCCTTAAAAGATGAATTAATCCAATTCACAAAAAATGAGGTATGATTTTTGGTTCCTAAACCTGAAAACAAACCTATTATAAGAACCAAATGGGTTTATAGAAACAAACTTGATGAATTTAGTTTAATAACAAGAAATAAGGCTAGATTAGTTGCTAAAGGTTATAATCAAGAAGAAGAAATGATTTTAATGAGACATTTCCTTCGGTTGCTTGACTGGAATCTATTAGAATGTTTTAGGCATTTGCAACTTTTAAAGACTTCACTCTTTTTCAAATGGATGTCAAAAGTGCATTCTTGAACGGTTTCATAAAGAAGAAGTCTACGTAGAGTAATCACCTGATTTTGAGAACAATAGATTCCCCAATCATGTTTTTAAGTTGAACAAAGCTCTTTATGGACTAAAGCAAGCTTGTAGAGCTTATATAAAAGACTTAGTAGCTTCTTGTTAAGTAATGGTTTTTTAAAAGGAAAGGTTGACATAACTTTATTTATCAAAAATCACAAGCTTGATAAATTGATTGCACAAATCTATGTTGATGACATTTTGTTTGGAGCTACAAATATAAGTCTTATAAGAGATTTTGTTAAGTCCATGAAAGATGAATTTAAAATGAGTATGATGGGGGAACTCAATTATTTTCTTGGTCTCCAAATCAAACAATCTGAAAATGGAACCTTTATCAACCAAGCTAAATATACAAAAAATTGTTAAAAATATTGCAAATCAAAACCAACACCTATTAGCACAAGTATTAAGCTTGATAAAGATGAAAAGTAAAAATGTTTGTAAAAAGATGTATGGAGGTATGATAAGCAATTTATTATATTTGATACCTTCTAGACTTGATATCATGTTCTCTATATGTGTATGTGCACGGTTTTAGCCTTGCTCAAAAGAATCACACTTGAATGTGGTAAAACACATTTTCAAGTATCTTGCAGGCACGATTGAAATTGACTTGTGGTATCCAAAATTTTCTTCTTCCAATCTAATTGGATACTTTGACTTTGACTTGTTGGATGCAAAGTAGATAGGAAAAGCACAAGCGACACACGCTATTTTCTTGGAAATTCTTTAATATCTTGGTACTTTAAAAAACAAAATTCGGTTGCACTCTTGACTATTGAAGCTAAATATATAACAGCTAGCAGTTGTGCACAAATTTTATGGATGAAACAAACCTTGCTTGATTATAGTTTAACTTTTGAAAATGTTCCAATTCTTTGTGATAATACAAGTGCTATAAATTTGACTAAAAATCCAATCCAACACTCAAGGACCAAGCATACCAAAATTAGACATCATTTCATAAAAGATCATGTTCTAAATAAAGATATCAGCTTGGAATTTATTGATGCAAATAATCGGATTGCTGATATTTTTACGAAACCTTTGAGTGAAGATTGTTTCTACACTTTAAGAAGAGAATCAAGAATGATAAAGGAAGATAAGTGCTAAATTTTATTAAATCAAAGTTGAAAAAGAACGAGATTTGGGTTAAATAAGCTGCTAAATATGATATATGCCTAAAAATCTGGTCTATGCTTGTATTGGATCTGTTTTTGTGCTAGTATGTGCTAATCTGGTTTAATTGTTGCATATTTGTGAAGATAAGTGCTCTGATATGATTGCAAATCTATTATATGTGAGCTTGCTGTTTTTTTTTTTTTTTTGTGAAGTCCTCAAGTATTGAGGCACTTATGGTGAAGTCCTATCTGTGTATAGGCACCTGTTGAAATGACCTAGATTTACATTTTAATAAAATCTCATGTGTTTATTAATTTATTTTAAGGAGTTGAATTGAATGAGTATGTTTGTGTTGTTAGTAGTCTAATATATAAGATTTTGTATGTGTATATGTGGATATTAATATTTTGTTCTATATGCATTAATGTGTGAGTAATGAAATTATTAATGTTGTCTTGTGCACATTAGATGTTAAATTAGGTTAGATTATTAATCAACTCCAATTTTGTTAAAGATTAATTGATAGAGTTCTTGGTAATTAAGTAGCATTTATGCCCTAAATACAAGCCAAATGAAGTTCAAATTAAAGCTAAATGCAACCTAAAGTTATAGAGGCATTAAGGGGTAAATTTGGAAGGGGAAAAAGTCAAAATTAAGCTAATTTAACTTACTTTTTGAAGGCAGCCAAATTTTATCCGAATTTTCCTTTTCTTTCTTCTTTTCTCTTCTTCTTCTTTCTCCATTTCCATCTTCATTTCCAAGCTCAAGTTAGGGTTTATATCAAGTTTAAAAATCAAAGTATTCTCTTAAGACAAGGTATGTATATATAATTGAATTGATTTAATTTAGGTTGTTGTGTTGTTTTATTTTCTTTCTTGAAATAGATGCATGAATTATTGGATGGATTGAGTTTAAGATTGATCAAATTGTTGTTCATGCATGGGATTAGTTGAGAAAGTGTTATATGAGTGTGGGAGAGTATGCATGTATTGTTGTATGATTATGAAGAGTTGGGAAGATGTTAAGAGGATTTGTATAGGAGAATTTAAAAATTTATGGAAGTAGAATTTGAAGTGTTTAATTGTATTGAATTCATGCCTTGAATTGCTAGAATTGAGTAGTATAGATATGAGTAAGGCTAAGATGTTTAAGGTGGTGGAGGAAGGATTAAAGTGTATTATGATATGATCTTGTAAAGTTGAAAAACAGGGATTTAAGTTTTCTCTCGTTTAACCTTGTTTTTAAAACGTACGCCGGCAACCTGGAAATTCAACGCCGCCGGCTTAGAGGCAGCGTTGGATTCAGAATTTTTAAGGCTGGATGAAAGCCGCTGGCTTTCGCTGGGAAAGTCAGCCGGCGTTCATTCTGTCATGTTGAACGCTGGAAGTGAAAATTAAGGCCGCCGGCGTATATGTCAAAGCCGCCAGCTTATCTGAGTAAGCGGCCGGCTCAGACCTCTCTGGACGTTTTTGAAAATTTTGATTTTGGATTCTACGCCGACTCAAGGCCGCCGGCGTAAGGTATAAAGGCGACGGCGTACAATTTGAACGCTGCCAGCGTTGGAAGTGTAATTTTCAGAACATTGAGCACCGGCCCAAAGCCGCCGGCTTTGGCTGCCGGCCTATCCCCTGTGCTTTGAAATTCAAAAACTTTTTCACAAATTTCCGAATTTGTTATTTGAGCAATTGAGTTTTATTAAGCGATTTGGGACATAATAGGATGTTTAAATGATTATCATGACCTTGTATTCAATTATTTAGATTTCTTTGATAATTGTGATATATGGATATAATATGTATATATTTGTGAATGAAATCTTAATTTTGATTTATTATTATTGTGACATTTTATTACAGTTAAGGATTCTTCGGTTAGTTCATCACCGAGAGATCCTAGTTCTATTCTAACGGTTCAGGTACGCAATAACTTGTCTGATGTTTGCTAGGACCAGACATTTCTAATTTGACCTAAATTGATTCGATTTAACATTTGGATGAATTGGATGTCTATTACGCTGTTTAATCTGGTCCGAGGAGCAGCAAACCTGTCATGATGCAATGACATGTTAGCTAGGCGCTTAACCAAGTCATGATGCAATGACTTTACCATGATGCAATGGTACGCTATGATGCAATAGCGATTCTTTTGGTTAAGTGGGTAGCCGATAGGGGGAATTGTATCTGTGTAACGTTTGCTTAAACTTAGGGGGAAATACCATGATTTAGTTCAAGGTTTATGGGAACTTGTGAACTAGGCTCATGTTATGGACTGAGTTTAAGTAGAGTCGGGCAACGGCTTTTAAACCCTAGATGAAGCTATTATCTTCATGAAATAGATATAGGAGATATAAGTATTCGGACTGCTTATATCAACCCCCTGAGCAGCTGCTGTTACTCAGGATCCCTGGATTCCCGAAGTGTGACCGGGGTTTGAATACCCTCTTGTTGATTTGTGAATCAAATGTAATAAAGATAACCACTTGTTCTATGATGCATTACATGAATTGGATGACTTGTTGCATTGGTTATTGTGTACTGGGCCTCTGGCTCACTTTTGCTGCTTTGCAGGTATTGGAGACGAGTATTACGATGACTTGGGCTATGGGTCCGATTTCGAAAGATTTCTGGACGAGTGGGATGAATAGGATCCGATGACCCGGGACTTTTAGAAGACTTTTTGCTAAGGACAGCTATGTATAGAAGGCTTGTTAGTTAAGCCAATTTCTTTTGTAATGACCTTAAGATCCTTTAGGATTCTCATGTTTTGAGAAAACATGTAATTTTTGTAGTGTCATGTATTGGCACTAAACGATGTTTATTATGTAAATATATGTATAGATTGCTTTTGTTAGCAATCTTGTTTTATTTAAAAAGTTCTTTACAAAGTATGATTTTGATCAAACAATTTTCATAAACTGTTAGTTTTAGGACAACCTTACATATAATGTGAAAACGTTATATGTGGTTGGGGATTCGGTACTCTAAGTCTCGGGATTTAGAGGATCGGGTCTTTACAGATGGTATCAGAGCCTTGTTTATGAAATTGTTTGATTAAATAGTGGTGACTTGACCTTAGATACGGTGAGTTAGTTAGACATATATAGGACTTGTTTATATTAAGTTTTATGTTTAATTGTCTAATTAGTTTATTAATTGTTTTGATATTGATTTGACCTTGTAAAATTATTATATGTCATACATGTTGCATGTTTGTTTAAAAGATGGATAGGTCACGAAGAGTAACCCGACAATCTTCGGAAAGAGAAAGTATGCCACCTCCTTCTCAGTCTACTATTTCAGCTTCTGCATCAGCTAGTATTCCAGCTTCTACTTCGACTCCATCACCGGCTTCGGCTTCTACTGCACCGAATCCACAGCCTCCTCAAATGCCAGCATATCCAGCTATGCCACAGATGCCTACGGAGATCCGAATAATGTGCTCACTATGTTTCGGGATATGTTTGCATAGTTCAGCAGTACCAACAAATGATGTATCAACAACAACAACAATTTATGCAGCAATATCATCCTCCAACTGTGAGAGAAGAGCCACAAGTACCAATGGGAGACCGGAACGAACAAGTCAAGTTGCATGATTTTGTTAGACTGGTACCTGATTTTGATGGAACTGTTTTGGATCCGACTCGAACGGAAGGTTGGATAGTGGAGTAGAGAAAGCGTTTGCAGCTTGTGAAGTGCCTGAGCATAGAAAAGTTGATTTGGCTATATATATGTTGAAGGGAGATGCATATAATTGGTGGAGATTGAATAGTGAAGGATATGTGAGACCGATACCATGGAACAGATTCAAGGAAGCCTTTTTCTTGCAATACATTCCATCCACAGTGCGGGAACAAATGATATCGAGTTGGTTGAGTCTAAGGCAGGGAAATAAAACTGTTGAAGAATATCATGCAGAATATTGTAGATTGCTTCGATTTGCGGGTACAAGTTACAATGATGAGAGCATGAAGGTTCAAAAGTTCCAAGATGGCTTGAACATGGAGATTAAGAGTGAGGTTAAGAAGTTTCAATTATCAACACTGTCGAAACAGTAATCAAGGCAAGTTAGTGGAACAAATTAATAATGAAAATAAAGCTCAGAGGGATAGACGTGCGACATTTATGGGCAAGAGATCGGTGACATCCTACACTCCTTATTCAAGGTTTGGTAATGTTAACAAAGGCAAGCGACCATATTTGGGTAAGAAACCAAGCTCGGGACAAGTGGTGAAGACTCCTATGCCATCCATTCCATTTGATAGGCGATGCCCTATATGTTTTGGGCCTCATGAATCGTTTCAATGTAAATGGACTCCTGGAGCTTGTTTTGCATGTGGGAAAGTTGGTCATAAAGCTTCTGATTGTCCTGATCCTAAATTGAAGCCCATCTTTTGTGCTCATTGTCAACAAAGGGTCATCATGTGGCAAATTGTAAAGAAAAGCCGAGGAATGAAGGACCGAACTTTGGAAAGGGAATGACAGCTGCTAGGGTGTTTGCTTTGCAACAATGTGAGAAAGCTCCTTCGGTTGATACACTGGCAGGTATAATACAGATTGCAAGACATCCTGCATATACTTTAATTGATACTGGTGCTACTCATGCATGTATTGCTGAAAGCTTTGTGAATGAGTGTGGTTTGTCTTCTGAAGTGTTGTATGATAGAGTGATGAGTGTGAATACTCCTTTTGGTGTGCAATCCAAAGAGCCATGTGTATGTAAGAATGTTGATGTTGTGATTTCTGATGAAAGCATGCCAATAGATATGTTAGTTCTACCTTTAATTGATTTTGATGTTATTCTTGGAATGAATTGGTTGAATCTTTACAAAGCACAATAGATTGTAGTAAAGCGGAAGTGAGTTTTGAATTGGAAGGTAGAAGACTATTTCATGTGTTGGAAAGAAGGAGACCCGAAGTATGTATTCTATGGAATTGTGGGAGAAGGATATGGGAACTACAATGGGTAGTGAAGAACTCCGAGTTGATATGGTGCCAGTAGTAAGGGAATTTGTTGATGTTTTTCCTGATGAATTACCCGGTTTGCCACCGGATAGGGAGATTGATTTTGGGATTGATTTGATACCTGGAACTACACCTATTTCTAAAGCTCCGTATCGTATGGCTCCGGCTGAGTTGAAAGAATTGAAAAGTCAGTTAGAAGAATTGCAACACCTCGGGTTTATCGTCCAAGTATTTCTCCTTGGGGTGCTCCGGTATTGTTTGTTAAGAAGAAAGACGGAAGTCTAAGGATGTGTATAGACTATAGAGAATTGAATCAAGTGACAATCAAGAACAAGTATCCACTTCCTCGAATTGATGATTTATTTGATCAACTGAGAGATGCGGCATTGTTTTCCAAGATAGATTTGAGATCCGGATATCATCAACTCAAGATTAAGCAACAAGATATATCCAAGACGGCTTTCAGAACAAGATATGGACATTTTGAGTTTATGGTTATGCCTTTCGGTTTAACAAATGCCCCTGCTGCTTTTATGGATTTGATGAATAGGGTATTTAAGGATTATTTGGATCAATTTGTGATAGTCTTCATTGATGATATATTGGTATATTCAAAGAATGTGGAAGATCATGAGAAACATTTGAGACTTGTATTGCAAAGATTGAGAGAGAGGAAGCTTTATGCTAAATTTAGCAAGTGCAAGTTTTGGTTGAGAGAAGTTGCATTCTTGGGACATATCATTACAAAGGAAGGAATATCTGTTGATCCGGAGAAGATTAGAGCGGTATTGGACTGGCCACCACCGACAAGTGTCACGGAAGTGCGAAGTTTTCTGGGGTTGGCAAGTTATTATAGAAGATTTGTACAAGGTTTTTCCAAAATCGCTTCACCATTAACTAAGTTGACGAGAAATATGTGAAGTTTGATTGGGATGAAGATTGTGATCGGAGTTTTCTTGAGCTGAAGGAACGATTGATTTCTGCACCGATTTTGGCATTACCAATTAGTGGAGAAGAGTTTGTAATTTATAGTGATGCTTCACTTCAAGGACTCGGATGTGTTGATGCAAGATAATCGAGTCATAGCTTATGCCTCAAGACAATTGAAGTCCCATGAGAGGAATTACCCAATTCATGATCTCGAGCTAGCCGCAGTGGTATTAGCATTGAAGCTTTGGAGACATTATCTGTTTGGTGAAAAGTGTAAGATATTCACGGATCATAAGAGTTTGAAATACATTTTCACTCAAAAGGAATTGAACATGCGACAACGAAGGTGGTTGGAATTAATTAAAGATTACGATGTTGAAATTTTATCACCCGGGAAAAGCTAATGTGGTAGCCGATGCGCTCAGTAGAAAGAAATCGATGAATGTGGAATCTTTGGTTACTAATCAATGGGAGTTACAAGAAGATCTTCAAAGGATGAATATTGAGATAGCTATGGAAAATGTTGACATTATGCTAGCAAGTTTATCATTACAACCGAATTCTGATCAAATCAAGCAAGGACAACTTGAAGAACCTAAGCCAAAGTTGAAATGAGATAAATCAAAGAGGAGAAAGAGATGAGAATTGATGATAAAGGAATTATCAGATTCAAAGATAGAATTTATGTACCTGAGATCCATGATTTGAGACATCAAATTATGAAGGAAGCACATTCCTCCTCATATTCAATTCATCCGGGAAACACGAAGATGTATCGAGACTTGAAGCGACATTTTTGGTGGGAAGGAATGAAGAAGGACATTGCAAGATTTGTTTCTAAGTGTTTGGTATGTCAACAAGTGAAGATCGAACATCAACGGCCTGGAGGAGAATTGCAACCATTGAAGATTCCGGAATGGAAATGGGATGAATAACTATGGATTTTGTGACCTTTACCAAAGACAGTAGCCAAGAATGAGATGATTTGGATCATTGTGGATCGACTCACGAAATCGTCACATTTCATTCCACTGAGAGTCGGGTGTTCACTTGAAGATTGGCTCAGATTTACATCGAGAGATAGTGAGATTACATGGTATACCAATGACCATTACTTCATAGAGATACGAGATTTGTCAGTCGATTCTGGAAAAGTCTTCATGAAGCTCTTGGAACAAAGTTACAATTTAGTACAGCTTTTCATCCACAAACTGACGGGCAATCGAAAGGACAATTCAAATTCTTGAAGATATGCTTAGAGCTTGTGCATTGGATTTTGGAAAGAATTGGGATGAACACTTACCTTTAGTTGAATTCGCTTACAATAATAGTTATCAAGCATCGATTCAGATGGCTCCGTATGAAGCGTTATATGGAAGAAAATGTAGATCTCCTTTGCATTGGGATGAAGTGGGCGAGAGAGTGTTGATTGGACCCGATTTGGTACAACAAGCTGTTGATAAATTCAAATGATCAAACAGAGATTGAAAGCTGCTCAAGACCGATATAAAAGTTATGCCGATTTGAGAAGAAGACCTTTGGAGTTTGAACTTGGAGATCATGTGTTTCTCAAGATATCCCCGACTAAAGGAGTTTTCAGATTTGGTGTGAGGAGTAAATTGAATCCAAGATACATTGGGCCATATGAAATATTGGAAAGGATCGGACCATTGGCTTATAGATTGGCGTTACCACCAAGTTTGTCAGGCGTTCATAATGTTTTTCATGTATCTCAGCTTAGAAAGTGTATATCCGATTCCGATGCAATATTGGATACCAATCAACCAGAGATACTACCAGACTTAACTACTGAAGAAAAGCCAATTAGAATTTTGGGAAAAATGGACAAAGAATTGAGGAATAAAGTCATACCAATGGTAAAGGTCCAATGGAGTAACCAATCCGAGAGAGAAGCGGTTTGGGAAGTAGCGAGTGCAATGAGACAGAAATATCCGGAACTTTTTGAGTAAGAAGGTAGTTAAGTTTCGGGGACGAAACTTCTTGAAGAAGGGAAGAATGAAATGACCTAGATTTACATTTTAATCAAATCTCATGTGTTTATTAATTTATTTTAAAGTTGAATTGAATGAGTATGTTATGTTGTTAGTAGTCTAATATATGATTTTGTATGTGTATATGTTGATATTAATATTTTGTTTATATGCATTAATGTGTGAGTAATGAAATTATTAATGTTGTCTTGTGCACATTAAGATGTTAAGTTAAGTTAGATTATAAATCAACTCAATTTTTTAAGTTAGTTGATAGAGTTCTTGTAATTAAGTAGCATTTATGCCCTAAATACAAGCCAAATGAAGTCAAATTAAAGCTAAATGCAACCTAAAGTTATATAGCATTAAGGGGTAAATTTGGAAGTGAAAAGTCAAAATTAAGCTAATTTAACTTACTTTTTGAGGCAGCCAAATTTTATCCGAATTTTCCTTTTCTTTCTTCTTTTCTCTTCTTCTTCTTCTCCATTTCCATCTCCATTTCCAAGCTCAAGTTAGGGTTTATATCAAGTTTGAAAATCAAAGTATTCTCAAGACAAGGTATGTATATATACTTGAATTGATTTAGTTTAGGTTGTTGTGTTGTTTTATTTTCCTTTCTTGAAATAGATGTATGGATTATTGGATGGATTGAGTTAAGATTGATCAAATTGTTGTTCATGCATGGGATGAGTTGAGAAGTGTTATATGAGTGTGGGAGAGTATGCATGTATTGTTGTATGATTATGAAGAGTTGGGAAGTGTTAAGAGGATTTGTATGGAGGAGAATTTAAATTGATGGAAGTAGAATTGAAGTGTTTAATTGTATTGAATTCATGCCTTGAATTGCTAGAATTGAGTAGTATAGATATGAGTAAGGCTAAGATGTTAGTAAGGTGGTGGAGGAAGGATTAAAGTGTATTATGATATGATTTTGTAAAGTTGAAAAACAGGGGATTTAAGTTTCTCTCGTTTAACCTTGTTTTTAAAACGTACGCCGGCAACCTGGGAATTCAACGCCGCCGGCTTAGAGGCAGCGTTGGATTCAGAATTTTTAAGGCTGGATGAAAGCCGCCGGCTTTCGCTGGGAAAGTCAGCCGGCGTTCATTCTGTCATGTTGAACGCTGGCAGTGAAAATTAAGGCCGCCGGCGTATATGTCAAAGCCGCCAGCTTATTGAGTAAGCGGCCGGCTCAGACCTCTCTGGACGTTTTTGAAATTTTGGTTTTGGATTCTACGCCGGCTCAAGGCCGCCGGCGTAGGTATAAAGGCTGACGGCGTACAATTTGAACGCTGCCAGCGTTGGAAGTGTATATTTTCAGAACATTGAGCACCGGCCCAAAGCCGCCGGCTTTGGCTGCCGGCCTATCCCCTGTGCTTTTGAAATTCAAAAACTTTTTCCACAAATTTTCCGAAGTTTGTTATTTGAGCAATTGAGTTTTATTAAGCGATTTGGGACATAATAGGATGTTTAAATGAATTATTCATGACCTTGTATTCAATTATTTAGATTTCTTTGATAAATTGTGATATATGGATATAATATGTATATTTGTGTTAATGAGATCTGTAATTGTTGATTTATTGATTATTGTGACATTTTATTACAGTTAAGGATTCTTCGGTTAGTTCATCACCGAGAGATCCTAGTTCTATTTAACGAGTTCAGGTACGCAATAACTTGTCTGATGTTTGCTAGGACCAGACATTTCTAACTTGACCTAAATTGATTCGATTTAATATTTGGATGAATTGGATGTCTATTACGCTGTTTAATCTGGTCCGAGGAGCAGCAAACCTGTCATGATGCAATGACATGTTAGCTAGGCGCTTAACCAAGTCATGATGCAATGACTTTACCATGATGCAATGGTACGCTATGATGCAATAGCGATTCTTTTGGTTAAGTGGGTAGCCGATAGGGGGGAATTGTATCTGTGTAACGTTTGCTTAAACTTAGGGGGAAATACCATGATTTAGTTCAAGGTTTATGGGAACTTGTGAACTAGGCTCATGTTATGGACTGAGTTTAAGTAGAGTCGGGCAACGGCTTTTAAACCCTAGACGAAGCTATTATCTTCATGAAATAGATATAGGAGATATAAGTATTCGGACTGCTTATATCAACCCCCTGAGCAGCTGCTGTTACTCAGGATCCCTGGATTCCCGAAGTGTGACCGGGGTTTGAATACCCTCTTGTTGATTTGTGAATCAAATTGTAATAAAGATAACCACTTGTTCTATGATGCATTACATGAATTGGATGATTTGTTATGCATTGGTTATTGTGTACTGGGCCTCTGGCTCACTTTTGCTGCTTTGCAGGTATTGGAGATGAGTATTACGATGACTTGGGCTATGGGTCCGATTTCGAAAGGTTTCTGGACGAGTGGGAGGAATAGGATCCGATGACCCGGGACTTTTAGAAGACTTTTTGCTAAGGACCAGCTATGTATAGAGGGCTTGTTAGTGAAGCCAATTTCTTTTGTAATGACCTCAGATCCCTTAGGATTCTTATGTTTTGAGAAAACATGTAATTTTTGTAGTGCCATGTGTTGGCACTAAACGATGTTTATATAATGTAAATATATGTAAAGATTGCTTTTGTTAGCAATCTTGTTTTATTTAAAAAGTTCTTTATAAAGTATGGTGTTTTGATCAAACAATTTTCATAAACTGTTAGTTTTAGGACAACCTTACATATAATGTGAAAACGTTATATGTGGTTGGGGATTCGGTACTCTAAATCTCGGGATTTAGAGGATCGGGTCTTTACACCTGTGGTGAAGTCCTATTGTATGTACGCATTGTGGTGTGGAGTCCTCAAGTGTTGAGGCATTTGTGGTGAAGTCCTATCTATGAATTGGAAAAGTGGTTAAGTCTTACATGGATATAGGTAAGCAGTAAAGTCTTATGCGAGCATAGGCATGTGTATGAAGTCTTATGCGAGCATAGTCAAGTGTGGTAAAGTCCTATTCGAGTATAGGCAAGTGGTGTGAAGTCCTATATGGATGTAGGCAATGTGTGAAGTCCTCTGTGATTGAGGCATTTGCTCGAGCTTATTTTGTTTGTTATATGTGCATTTCTCCTCGTTTGTTATCTATTATAGTATTTTTTTATGAGTACAAAGTGGGAGAGAATGTGGGATGCATAATTAACAATATGCATGAAATATGTTTTGATAGGGGGAGAAAATGGCATATTAAGTAAAAGGATCCAAACACCACCACCATAGTTAATTAAATTCAAATAAAATAGCCGGAAAATAATTGGGAGAATTTAATAGGAGGATGAACAAAATTAAATAAGGGTCGGGATAAAATAGAATTTAAAGATGGATAATTAGTGGAAATTAGGGAAAAAATGTATAAAAAAAAGCCTAAGATGAATTAACGATTGTGATCTTGCCAAGTGACACTCTAGGGAGAAACCCTAGAGACCTTAGACCCTAGCCGTATATAAATGCCTCATTTTTCTGCTATTGTCTTTTTGGGAAGCCTACAGAAACCCTGAGGTAGAAAACCTAGACCCCAGCCTTGTTTAGATTATAACTAAGTGAGATTAAAAGATGATTAGCACTAATGAGCTGAGATTTCTGTTTTATGATAGGAAATGTGGATGTTGAGAATGAACTAGGAGAAAAAGGAGCTCAAGAAACTCAAGAAAATTCGTAACAAGGTGAGTGTGCTGATTTCAAGTGTCAAAAAGCAATGTTTAAGATGTTTTAGATGTAGATTCTAATATAGGGATGTTGGTAGGAAGCGAAGGAAGCAAGAAAATTAGTTTTGCATGTGTTTTGAATTTGGAGAATCACCCTACAACTGCTCCAAGAGGTAAAAACTCAAAACTCAACCTTTGTTGAGAAAAACTTGTGATAATGAGAAAATGAGACATGTCTGGAAGTAATAGAGAGGAAGATAAACATGTTTTCAAATTGAGATATGCTATAAACTAACTTTAAGGAAAAATAAATGTTGCTACGTGTCGAAAATTATGGACAAGATTATGGAATGAGTAGAAAGTAATGCCATGGATATTAAAGTAAGCTAAGTAAAGAATTTCACCAGAAACGTTTGAAATTTCAATGAAACCATGATAATGTTAGTAGCTATTGTTAACATAGATGATTTGAGCTTTGATCTAAAATTTATCATGCTTTAGCAAATGGAACATGAATATAGTTGAGCTTAGGCATATACATGAATATCTAATACCATAAGATCACCATAGGATTGGTTTAAAAACTTGTTTTCATGAAAAAATGAAGTTTAAAATGCAAAAACATAAACCCAGAAGAGCACGATGGAAACACAACATCGTGTTTTCCACCGCGCTTCTGTATGATATCTAAAACAAAAAGAAAAGTGAAAAAAGGATAGAACGATGGGAACACAACGTCATGTTTCCCACCATGTTTCTCTCGGACCAAAAATATAAAGGAAAATAAAAAAAACCTAAAAAAACATGGCAAGAACACAAGGGCATGTTTCCCACCATGCTTCTCGCTATATTCCAAAATCTAAGAAACACGGTGGCATACATCCAACCGTGATTCCTCCGTGTTTCTATCTTCTTGCGACATTGTTTCGTAAAGTGATCATAACTTTTTCGTCCGAACTCGGATTTAAGTGATTTAAGAGGCTACGAAAATCTTAAAAGAGATCTACAACTTTCATTTTTTTTAACTTTTTACAAATTCTAAAAGTATCAAGGGATAAATTTCATTTGTTTCGAGCTATTATATAAACAAACAAAGTCGAAAACTTGTTTGATTAGTTAAGTTTATATAGTTAATTATAAAATGAATTTTTTGAGCTAAAATGAAATAGATAAATGATAGTTAATGTGCTATATTAGTTGAATGATATAATTAAGCATAAGTTTAGTAGATTTATAAATTTAATAAATAATTTGTTTAAATACAAAGTTAGATATACAATGAACTTAGTTAATAATCTAAGTTCAACTTGTTTACTAAACTTGAATAAGCTAAAATAAACTAGATTGATTAAGTTTAATTAACTTGACTTAGTAATTGAACTAAATGATTAGATCTATATAACTTAAGTATAACAAACAAGATAAAGAGATTAAAGATGGTTAGTTATAAACTGATTTCAATCTCGATTATGAATAGTTATTGGACTTTGACTTGGAAACGGATAACACACTCGGGTTAACGAACAAATACGCAGTAATTACGTGTTGCTTGCTAGGTTAATTCTAGTAATTGGACTAAAACTTAAACTCAGCTTAAATAAGTGATGATTGTTGTTTGGCCACTTACTCTAGGAGTGACACCGTCGGACTAGGTTGCGAGTCTGATTACAACTTTAGGATGATGCAATAGGTTAGATGTTTAGGCCTCCATGGATGAGTGGTTGGGCTCGGTGGGTAGCCGATAGGGAAATTTTCGAGATCAGGCGATTGACTAAAAGCAGGTACAAAGTTGTGACTAGTTATACGACATCATGGGACCTTGTATAAAGCGTTACATTGGACCATGTTCGTTGGTGGTAGTCTGTGAGGAGACGATTCGGACGAGATTACTTCTTTCTTTTATTTCCAGTAAGCGTTAGGGACTTATCGAACCCCCTTCTTTAGTGCATGATCCGTTGAGGGAACCCTACCCTTTTGTTTGGTGGGAGTCATGAGTACCCTTGTGCGTGTTTGTATTTGTAAGACGCTGGAAATATTTGTTTGCTAACCTAAAACTAGTTAAACTTAAATTGTACTTGTTGCATTAGCCTAGTGTATATGATATGCGAGTATGTGCTTGATTACTATTGTACTGAGCTTCGCCACTCACTTTATATTATTTCAGGTACTGATGAGGACTCGTATGTGGATCTCCACTATGACTTTATGGGATATAGAAACGACAAATACAGAGAGTATTTCCGAATAGTTATAATTTAAAAGGGGACTTTAAAAACTAATTAAATATTTGTTGTTTCATGTTAAAGGATGATTGTAAATCCTTAACTTTATTTTTACCTTTAGGCTGAGTGCTAAACTTGTTTTTGGGTTGAGCCTAGCTCCCAATTATGATTGTTATCTTAAAATGTTTTAAACCTTAAAATTTTCATTTCACTCTTTCTTATGGAATTTTTATGCCTATTGATATAATGGTTTCTAAATTATTCACAAATTCACCTTTGACTCAATATGTTTTTACTAAAGAGAATAAACATGATTTCTTAACTAATATGTGATTAGAAACTCATATAGAAATTGGAAGCCTTGCACACGTCATTTGGAGGCGATATGCATGGCTAAACAACCTCCCCCTCAAACACCCTAAGGTTGGGTCATTTCATTAAGTGTAGTTTGTATTTTTCCAAAATTAAGCATCAGATATCTATTTTGAAATCTGTAAAATTAAATATTCTTTTAGAACCTGGATGCTTAATTAAGGGGGAGTATGCTGTAATGAATATGAGTTAATTGTGCATAAATTGTCCTCATAAAAAAAGGGGAGATTGTTGAACTTGAGAGTTCAATTTGAATTTCGATCAGATAATAAAATGCACAATCAACTATTTATTTATTGTAAACTACACTTAATTATTCATATATATATATATGCATGCTTTGTGCGTGTTTGTGGAGTTTTCTACAAGTTTTATTAAAAATAGGGGATAGTCGAGGGCAAGCCAAAGTCAAGTGTTAAGGCACGACAAAAGCAAAGGTCGAAGCTTGATAAGCTCAAGAATGCGAAATTAGTGGTCGATGGGTTGGTCGAGTCCTAAACAAGTTAAGCGATTAACGCTTGACATGTTAAGTCTGATGCGCGACAAGGCAAAAAATTGAATAGACTTGTTAAGGGCTTGACGTGCTAAAGAGTTGAGGCATGACCAGATCAAACCTAAGCTTCGATAAAGCTAAAGACAACACAATGTTGGTCGAGGGTCAAGTTAAAGCCTTGATGTATTCAAGTTTAGGGTGCAACAGTTCAAATTTTGGGGCTACAACAAAAAAGTGCGTGTGAGAGGCTGTCGAGGGAAAAGTTTGAGCATGATGGATATTTGAGGCACGACAGCATAAAGTTTGAAGCTGATGTGGCAGATTATAAACGTTGTGTCTAACAGACTTTTGAATTTCGAAGACTATATATACAAAATCTAGAAGACCAACAACTGGGAATGAAGTTCCAAAATAATTTACGAGCTTTTTATTACAATTAAACAAAACTTTTATTTTCTTGTTCTGTTGTATATTACAATTTGCAAATATTTGTATAGAGAGAGAAAAACATTATAGAGCTTTGTTCTTACTTTTGCTATCTATTTGAGAGCATTTAGAGAGAGAAAGGAAATAGTTTATTTTGTTTGTGTTTTAAACTGTTGTATTGCTCATCTTGAGCATCAATTTGAGATAAATAAAAGTGGTAGTGAAGACCTTGATTTGAGGCATTAGTGGATTATGGAGAGTAAGAACATGGCAAAACTCCACGTTAAAATATTGGCTTGATTTTCCCTATCCCTATCTTTTTAATTTACGCATTATATGTTTCGTTTATTTATCCGCTACAAATTTATTTGTATTTTGATTTGCTGAAATTAAAATTAATCATTTAGGATTTTTTTGGCAAATACTCAATTCATCCCTCCTCTTGAGTATTCTTAGTGCATTTTCACAATAACCTTATAATCTAATGGTATCAATATCGGTCTCTCAAGTAAGGGTATAAACTAACAAAACCAGTTCACAAAATATTCAAGTAGGGCTTGATTTTTATTTGAGCTAGATTTAAAATAGTAGAATTATTGAGCTTAAGCTTGAGCTCGAGCAATTCAAGTAGGCTATCAAGCTAAACTCAAATTTATAACGTTTAACTTGATTGGTTTATGAGCTTAATCAAGCTTAAGTAGAATATAATATTTAAACGAGTTTAGTCGAATTTGGATGTTAATATTATTTTAATTATAATTAAAAATATTTTTTCAATAAATTGAGGCTAAATGAGTTTAACTGAGTCGAGCTGTGGTTAATATAGTGACATTTTGAGTCGATTCAAGCTTATAATTTTAAGCTTGGTCAAGATCAAGCCAAGTTTAAGTTTTATTGAGTTAAGCTTGAGCTTACTACTATACCATCTTAATTTGATTTGATCGTAAGTTACTCTTAGATATGGTAAATCAAGTTTGTATCCCTTTCCTATTATAGTGGGCTATAAAAAATAAATAAAACATTAATAACTAAAAGTATACCTCTTCCTTTATAATTGGGGATGCATCACACATCTATGCCCATTCTTAACAAATAAAGATAGGAAAAAGTACATTTTTAGTTCTTAATGTTTCACTCTTTTTTTTTTTATTTGGCTCGTAAACCTTTTTTTTTTTTTGCTCAAAAACTTACAAACAAGGACTTTGTTAATGCTATTAGTTTATTTTTCTTTGTTAAATTTTGACACTTGACACATTTTCATTCATTGGAAATTATTAATTCAAATTAATAAAATAACTAAATTAAGATAAATTTAATAAAATATAGAAAATTCTATAAAAAACAAATAGGATGAGAATATTTTTTACAAACAACCGTTGCCACTGGCGATTCTAATCCACCATTCTTGGACTTCCTTCCCTTGTTGCTCACAAAGATCCTCTTCTCTACCTCTCTCCCTCCCCTCATTCTCCCTCTGCCCTACAATAAATAAATAGAATTAACACCGCAAGAATTATGTTTAGCGTCAACAATACTACTAGATCGAGATCAAGTAAGAGGACAAAATGAGTTTGATTTTGGCTTAGCTTAGACTATAGACCACAACTAACTTCATTTTTACCCAAAACCATCACCAATAGGGATGCAACCGGTCGATCATTAATAGGTTTTCGACCCGCCTAACCCAATAAAAACCCTGAATCCTATAGGATAATAGAATCGAGTTTGGACATAGGTAAAAAACCTTGTATGGTATTAGGGTCGGGTTTGGATACTATCAAAACCCGATGGATACCCACCCGACCTATTAGTCATAGTTAAAAAAATTTATAATGTAAACATAGTAATAGGTTAAATTTAAAAACAGGTTGACAAAGAGAATGTGAATTGCTATATTATTAGACTATTATTTTATTGGCTTAAGTCTACTGAATCTATTGAAAAAAAGAATAAGCAGGGTGAGTTTAGATTGATAATTGGGGGAGTGGTCGAATTGATAGTCAAGTGGATAATCGGGCAGGTAGTGGGTTTTAGAGTAAACCCTGTAGGGTAAGTTTGGATATAGAAGGAAAACCCTACAGAGATATAGGGTTGGGTTTGGTATGCCCTATAGTGTAGCAAGTTCGGGTTCATATGACTCGCCTGAAACCCAACCCGGTTACATCCCTAATCACCAGTTTCATCTCTGAAGTTTTAACAATTGATGATGCTTGTCTTAGATCATCTGGGCTTGATAATTTAATCAGCAAAATATAAAAGAAAGTGAAAAAGATTGATGCTTTCAAACACAAACTTCTTCTTTGCATGCTACTTTTAAACGATGGCTCGTCTAATTCCCCCCTCCTAACCCCCTCCCCCCCCCACACACACACACCTTCTTTTTTGGGGTTTTTCTTTATTTTAATTTTTAATTTAAATTAATGGTGTTTGCTAGAGCTGTAAATGAGTCGAGACAACTCGCGAGCTACTCGAGTTCGATTCTGTAAAAACTTGAATTCGATTTGCTTACAATCGAGTAGTGAGTCGAGCTCGAGTTCGAGCTATTCGAGTAGTTATCAAGCTCAAGTTCGAATTTCAAAATACTTGGCTCGGTAAGCTCACAAGCTTAATCGAACTTAAACGAATATTAAATTGAGAGAAGTTGAATTCGAGTTTATCGAATATTAAATATTCTATGTAGTTAAATCAATATTTAAAAAAGTAATAATCGAGTCAAGTTCAAGTTTATCGAGTATTAAATCAAGTCGAGTTCGAGCTTAAAAATCAAAGCTCGATCGAGTTCGAGTTTGAGTTCAAATTCAAGTTTCGAGCTTTTTATTTGAGTCGAGTTTAAGCTTGGTACTGTGTTGACTCGACTCAACTCGTTTACAATCCTAGTGCTTGCAAGTGGCAAAGGGAGGGAAGTTAAAGAGTGGTGGGATTATAATTACTTGTGGCGACAATTGTTTGTCAAATATATTTCAACCCTATTTGGTTTTTTTTTTTCATATAGAATTTTTTATTTTTTTAATTTTGACAATTTTAAATTAATTTTTGGAATATTAGTTATTTTTAATTAATTTATTAAATTTATCTTATTTTGGTTATTTTACTAATTTGAATTAATAATTTATAGCAAATGAGAATATGTTAGGCATCAAATTTAATGGAAAAAACTAATAACATTAAGAAAGTCAAGTTTTTATAAATGTTATGGACTCAAATAAAGAAAAAATAATTTAAGACCCAAATAGAAAAACAATAAAATGTTAATGACTAAAAATGGGCCTTTTCCCGTAAAGATATTATCTTGACATCAGGAAATACGATGCAATAAATAGAGCTGCTAGCTTTGGGATCTTCTCATCCCATGAACGTCAACTTTGAACCGATTTTGCAGGTGGGGGTGGAAAGAGCAAAAGCAATAAAATCACATATAATATATTTTAATGGATATATATTTAATTCCAAGGTTTTTAGAATATTTGTTATGATCAATTTTTTGCTATTTTCAAATAATATCGTAATAATTTTAACAGGAAACAATGACAATAAGTAATAACTTTTGGCTTCGGTACGTGATAGAAGACAACAATAGCATCCAACCTTCAATGGAGACGATCAATAGCAATACACACACACAATAACTAATAAGAGAAACGATTTAAATATAAAATTAATTTTTTTTTCTCATTTTACATTGATATTTTTTGTGATAGCAAACTACCAACATCAGTTGCAAACTATCAGCTTCAACTCTCAAAATCACTCACTAGTTAAGGCCAATGGTAGCTGCAAGTTGTTCAAATCACTTGATTATAAATTTTCGTCTCCCATGCATCACTAAATTCTGTCCTAATTTTTTTTTTTTAAATAAGAATAGATATATTTATATATAATCTAATCATCACATATAAGTTAAAGCCAATAGTAATTGCAAGTTGTTGAAATTACTTTGAAGAAAATTTTCTGCATTCATCATTAAATTCTTTTCCTTTATCTTTTTAATTAGAATAAATATATGATAATCTATTTATTAAAGATATATAGACTAATAGTAGGATTGTATAATATCCAAATGACGAACCGGAAAAACATATTCAAATATAAAAATATGCATATATTTGTCAGAAATAGCTGTCAAAAGCGTTACTGATAGGCTGAAAGCAATAGTCTTAAAAAATAAAACAGAATATCAACTATTAATCTATTTGCTTGCACTTATGATAATATTAGTTTTACATTAAGATTATGTCTTAAAATATCAATATATCTTTACACCAGACGGGATAAAATTGTTAACTAAGGCCTTTAAGGTAGAATATGAAAATGTACGAGAAAAGATCAATGAATGCCTAGTCCTGATTCTGAAAAGGAATCACAATCCTAATTGACAGAGAGTAATAGTTTTATTAAAAGGAATAGATAATCTAATAAATTTTTCATAGTAACCATCCTTATTGAGGTAAAGGACATTGGGTACTCAGTTCTGTACAGACCAAATATCCATGTCAGGATTTACTCTGAGGATACATGCAGTTTACCCTACGGATATTGAAATCACAAACATGTAAAGCAGCAAGTAAAGAGCTAGCCGACATTTTCACTGGTTACAACTTACAACTTACAACTCTTTAAGGTTGACTGGCTCAGTGAGGAAGGATTTCACAGCTTTGATCATGTCATGTGAAGTAAACCCATCATCTTCACTATAGAAAAAGTGCAGCACAGTGCTCATATTCCAGAATAACTTCTTGCAAGCTCTTGGAACAACACTGCCCTTTTCTTGCAAAACCATCCTCAGAAGTTCCCTTCTGTAACTATCGACCATGCCGTTCATTATATTGGTGGATTCTTTTTCACTCATACCTTCATGAATCATTTGCAATGCCACAGCATTCAGTTTCCCTTCCTTGGACTCTCTCTGACTCACCAAGGTAAAAATGATTAATAAATGACATTAGTCTAGCAAGTTCAAGTCATATTCTTTTCCCTTTTGTAAGTTCTTGATTTGGGAAGAAAGGTACCTTGAAGCCCATAATGTCGTTTAAAAGACGCCCGCAAGTGCTCATAATCTTGAAAAGATTGTTGAACTCAACACTACGGACAACAGATTCAGACAACTTGGGCCCAACAAAATAGAGAGTTGGGAGAACAATTGGTCCAAGGGCAAATGATACAAATGCATTAGCCATGTACTCATCAATTGCTGGCACCGTCCTCTTTTTTGTCCATTCGGCTTCTATAAACATAGACTCAAGCAAAGCTAACCACTGCATTAAAAACAGAAGCAGGTTGGCAACTACCAATGGTTATTGTGTGCACATTGCACCAAATCAATCTGCTGACAATGAATGTGTGAGAAAACATATCTTACAATTTCAGCTACATGATCCGTCACATCTCTCCCTTGCCACTTGAATGCGGTTTCACCAATCTCACAAATTGTACTTTTAAGGGCTGAAAATATAATCTGAACTTTCTCCGAACAACAATCAGTGCTAATATTTACATCCCACCTGTTGTTCATTTTTTATAGACACTGCTGCCATTTTAGTTTAGAAGATAATTTGGCATATCAAAAAGAAAGATTAAGCAGCTTAACTCACTTTTTAACTAACTGTATAAGATTTTTTATCTCCTCAATGGAACCTCCAACATCGAAAAAGTCATCAACCACAGTAGTAAGCACACCGTTCTTTGCCCATGTTACACGAGCATCTGAGAGTTCAGGGCCTGATAATGTTGCTGCAGCAGAGAAGTAGCAATAATGTAGCTTCTGTCGTGCAAACTCCAGTTTGTCCAACCTATTCGCTGCATTCCATCTGCTCTTATACAAAGGTATAGGCTTTTAATGCATGCTCACCAACTAAAATGGCGTATACAAGGATATTAATTAATCCAAAAAATAAGTCTGACAACCATAACCGTATCCTTTTCTTTTCAAATTACCATATCCATATCTAAAGATAAGCAAACTCGTTCATCACTTTCTAGTTGTTTCTTGAGATGGATACCTTCCTAGATATTTGAGCTCTTCCTTATGCATCGATTGACATTTGTTGAAGTCATCTACCGCCAAATTCAGGAAATCTACATTACTTATGACAGCAGAGCTAATACATGAAAAGTAGAGAAAATCAATATACAAGTCAAGATTTCCATTTTGACCAAAAAAGAAACAATAAAAAGTGAAGCCACCAACAGATCTCTACCGATATGTGGTCTTTAAAATTCGAGAATTGTCTATGTTATAGTTCTCCATGTTTCTTCTATTTCCTAGCCTTTCCAAATTTGAGATAATAGGATATCGAAAGGTATCATCAACCTGATATCAAAAGGAGAAGATTACACACTGCATAAGCGTTGGAAAATTAATTATCAAAGAAAGAAAAAGAACACATCCAAGCCAGATCTCTGTACCTCCTGTCGGATGTACTTGTCGAGTCTATTACCATACATTCTAGGGTTAAGCATTCCCTCTTGAAGGAAACAGCCAGTCCAAGATTTAATTTTATCTAGGACAATTTCATCCTGGTAAATAGCCATTTGCGAAGCTCTATATAATTCCAAGACAGCACTAGTGTCATTAACGTATCCTTCGAGTGAATCATGGAAATGGTCCTCTTCGGCAAAAGCAGATAATTTCTCTACACAAAAATTAACTAAGTCACTACATCAACCCAGAATATTATGAAGATTTTTCTAGCTTGAAGAAGGATTAAACACTAAGAAACCTGCAGAGACATCGTAGCCATGCTTGCGCAATATTCTAAATGCCATTGCAGTGGTAGCAATATCAAGAAAGATCTCTTGTTCGCCCTGCAACCAATATCTGTTTGATGGATAACACTAATGAGAGAATAGGCATACACATTCTTTATGAGTTTGGCTAGAAATAATTGGGGTTAAAATAAAAAGAGATAATGCCAGCAGAAGAGAAATATCCCCCAGAAGGTACTGATTGAAACACCAGTGACTTCAAGTCAGAATAGAAGGGATATAGTTACCTATATGTGTGATCCAACAAGGAGGCAATCTCCTCTTTAAAATAGCAATCTATACCTAATGTTTCCAGATTATCAACCATACATAGATGAGAATACAGCTCCACAGGATAAACTGCAGGAACTGAATGAAAACAGCCAATAACATGTCAGAATAGTTGTGTTGAGAGCAAGGACCATAGAAGATTTAGAGGAGATAAGCAAACCTGCATCTCTAAACTTCTCCAGTAGAGAATCAAGATAACGGAGACAACCAGGATTCTGGGTTTTAGACAGAGCAAATGCTGTGGTAGAAGGTGAGTTGAATAATGATCCGTTCTTCCTTTGATATTTCATAATCATCTCCCAATCACAGAATTCCCCCATTCCTTCAGCAACATAAGATAGGTAGATCCTCTTTCCTTCTGAAATGCTCTCATTTTCTCTATGAACATGCAAAATAAGAATAATTTGTGTATTTTTTTGAAGGAAGTTGCTGACACTTTTTTTTCTTTTTTTTCCAACAGCACCATATGACTTCACTTAATAAAACAACATAATATGCTGAATGATTCAAAGTCAATAATTATCTTTCGGGCAAACAAACTAAGGGGTTGGTGATGCAGAAAATATCGGTTTCACCAATGCATACAAACAGGGTAATGAATTATGAAATCCTACATAACCAAGGAAAAAACAAAATTGATAATGTGATCCTAATTGCCTATTTAATCACAACAACCTATTCAAAATATACCATTTTTATTTTTGGTTGAAAGCATGTTGGATTGAAAAGAAAACAACCATGATATTCCTACCTCCTCAATTCCATATTTCTTCTGCAATGCACCATATCTTCATCAATTGATCTTAAGGGCAGGTTTATATTCATGCACTTAGCTTCCTCGATCATACCAGAAAATACGATATCAAATCCGATAGGTGTATGTTGATTCTCATCGTTAATAGAAGCAGAGTTTGATGCAATAAATTCAATGCCTGCAATATAAATGACAGTTTTACCTAATATTGTACATCAAACACCATAGTCTAAGTGAAAGAGCTCATTTACCCTTGTTCACTTGTCTTTCACCAACTTCCCACTGCTTAAGTGCAAGGATGCATGCTAATGTGGATGACAGTGCATCTTTGATTAACCATGGATGGCGATCAGGAAGACCCCAAGAACCATCAGACAACTGATTATTCAACAACCAACGTATGCACTCAGGAAAACGAGGGCCCTTTATGGAGTTTGGAGAGGGGACCATGGCTACCCAGGCAGTATCATACGAAGATACTGACAGATCAAGCTTATTGAACATTTCTCTAACTCGTTCTTTCTTCTCCTCAGAGAACTGCATGTAAGAGAAAACCGAAATTTGTTTACATAATCAGATTTTTTTTTTTTTTTCTTTTAGAAAAACAGCATAAAATGGAACATGAAGTAAAGTGAGATACCGGAATGGTAACATATTGTGCTTGTGCAGCTGATTTTAGTCCAGAGCCCAAAGAAACGGCCTCTGAAGAATACAAGGTCAGTGACTTGTATAAAAGTATACACAAGAAGGCTATCTAAACGTTTTGTTATCAATAAAGAAACATTGTTCCGACTAGAATTCATTACTGCAATCTCTCCTTAAAAAATCTAGGACTTTGCCTGCTACAAGGCACCAACTTCAAACATAATTAAATTGATTAGAAGACATACTCTTGCAACAAAACAACACTTGACACTATATTTGGCGCCGTTGGAGCAGCGCTGCTACTCAGCAGAAAAGGGAATCATAATCATATAGACCAACAATTTTCTTTTTTTTTTTTTTCATTTTTCCAAAGAGAATATACGACCAAATTATTCTGAGAGACACCAATTATGAAACTTAATTACTAGTTACATAACATCGTGATCAAACTTAACAAGCGAATAACAATTCGATGACCCAACAAAAAATCAAAGTGAGGGAGACAGAGAGAGAGAGGATCACCTGGTGAGTAGGGAGAAGAAGTAGCATGGAAGTTGGGGAGGGGGAAGGACATTGAAGAACTCCCAAGAGAGACACACACAAATATGGTGTCCAAGAAAATTTACGAAAAGCTTCGAGTTATAATTTTATATAGGTTTAGATTGGAGAGTGAAGAAGGAAAAGCCAATGGTGCCACCGTCACCGAAAAAGCTCTTGCGTTTTACAAGGCACACCATCTTTTTTATGTGTCTTTGTCGGAAAAGCACGCTGTGTTTATAACTCCGTCTTCCAGACAAAATCGAAATGAGTGGGAATAGAAAAAAAAATATATTTATTTTATATTTGTTAATTTCGAAAAAAAAAAAGAAATAAAGGAAAATAGAATTAATGATTGATTATTTCTATGTTATTTTTTATAAAATATTAATAAAAAAAAGAATAAGATTTTCAGTCGTTTCAATATACTTTTCTTTATTTCTTCCCGTTTTAGCCTAATTTCGAACGGAAGCAAATAAGCTAATTTTTCATTCCATTTCTATCCAAATATACCGATTTTCTTTCCTAGAAAGCATACCAAACACCATTGCTCTATCGGATTTCTTTAGCTTTTAGTTATTTTCCTTAGAATTCCAGGATGCCAAACACAATGGTGATGTTCTCTTTTGACAAGTACATGCAGGTTTGCATATAAATATTAATAAAATATAATTTAAATCTTAATAAATGAATATTTGATAAATTAATAATAATTTCATCAAAAGCATAAAATAATAAATTAATAATCTTGATTGGATAATAACTTTTTTATTACGACTTAGATCAAGTATTAAATTAATAATCTTACTAAATGTACAAGATAATAATTTATAAAAAAAAAATTATTAAAACCCAACAAAAATATAAATTAATAATTTATCAAATACACAAAAAATTTCACAATAAAGTTTTCCAAACTAATTCTATTCTTTTGTAACCCTTTATCTTCAAAGCATTAGCTTTGAAAAACTCTTTTTCCTATGTACACATCTATTCTAATTTTAAAGTTTTATCATAACTTTATAGTTTTTCATGTCATAAAAAATGTATTATTTCTTTCTATATTTGTGCACTATGACATTGAAATTTTATATATATATACTATATATGCAATTTTTCCATATTTATTTTTTAGTTTTCATTGATAGGTTATATATAATATTTGAAAAAAATGTGTAAAAAATATAAAAAATCTTCGTATATTAATAAATATTCATTTATCATTAAATTAATAAATTATTCATTTATTGATAAGTAAATAATATCTATAAATAATATTTTTTATTGGTCTCAAGAGTATTTTTTTTATAGAAATTTTACGATCTTTTTATATAAACAACTTTTTTACTATATATTATTGTTAGTATTTATTTAAAATGTATTAATACTTATTCTATTTACTAGATATGTGATGTAATCATTTTTGTCTCATGCACCACTATTCTTTTTCACTCTTCTTTATATATCTATATATTAAACAAATGCTTCATGACATTTTTCAAGTACAATTTTACCCTAAATATATTCAACAAAACAATAAAATTATATATATATAATTATGTAGCTTAAAATACTTCAGGACATTGGACTCCACTTTTCAGGTAAGTTTTACCCCTAAATATGTTAAACTAAGCAATAAAATTTTATATTATATAATAATATAGCTTGAAAAAATCATAAATTTTTCCATAATTTAATTTTTCTTACATTTTTTTCAATAATTTTTGTTAATAATCATGTCTACTTTATAAATTCAATAGCAAAATATTAGATGGAGTTACCATATTATACGTCCATTTTATTTCTCTACAATTATTTCCATAATTTTAGTTATTTATCATGTCTACATTATAAATCTATTACCAAAATATTAAATGCAGTTACGAAATTACATATCTATTTAATTCATATAAACTCATTGTCATAACGATTCTTTTATTGGTAAGAGATCAATAATCATTTGTAAAGACTCGTCTTATCTAATTTCATTATTAGGCATGCCAAATCTCTAACCATGCATAACACTTAAGTATTATAAAACATGTATATATGTAAAGTTGCCCAAAAGGATGATGTTTACAACAACCATTTGTTTAAACTTGTTTTAAATTCATAAAACTTTAATATAAAACTATTCAACACATGTGTAGACCAACTTTACAAAACATGGAATAACTTTAGTGTCAAACATATCATTTTAAAAGATTACAAAACTTGTTCAACATAAAAACTTGAAAGAAAAACTTAACATCTTATATTACAATCAAAGGCTTAATCAACAAGCCTATAAAAAAATTACATTTCATTTTCATTGTCTTTAGAAAACTTCGCTAAAACAACCTTGCTTGCACATGGGTCCTGGCTGTCCCATTCATCCATAAAATCTTATTGATTAGTCTCGTAACCTAAATTATCATAGAATTCATCATCAACATTACTTGTAAAGTAGCAACATGAGCCAAAGGCCTAGTATATAGTAACGCAAACAAATGCGAAGTGACAAGCATACTTAGACTAAATGCAATGCAACAACCAATTATTTAATTATCTTTGATTAAGTGAGTAAAATAACATTGAAGTATTCAAACTCCGATTGCAATCCTAAGAATCTAGGGGTCCTAATAACAACAACTGCTTAGAGGGTTGATATAAGCAGTTCGAATACCTATATTTCCTATATCTAACTGCAAAGGAATAGTAGCACCCTCTAGGCATCACAACCATTTCTCATTTTTACTTAACTTAATTTATAATATCACTTAGTTTAATCGGTCTGATAAACATGAACTGAATCATATTATTGCCCTTAAGAATAAGCAAACGTTATGCCAATACCGTTAACCCTATCGACTACCCGCTAAGCCGTTTATAAGCATCATTGCATCGTAACTAAGATGGCTTAAGTGCTAAACTACCGTATCCGCTTGAACAAGGTTGCCACTAATAGACATAAGTTATCTATAATTATTAATGGCTATTTAAGTAAAATTTAGGACTTGAATTATGTTTTTATTTAAGAATTGATACTTAAATCAATAATATTTTCAATTTAGATGAATTTTAATCATAACAACACATTTTTGAGAAAAATGGATACAAATCATGGGTAAGATAATAGCAAAACAACACCATAGCAAGGATCACTAGGCTTTGGTCACCCGTAAAAGGGGAAAATGAACATCAGAAGCAATCACGAGGCTTTGGTCGCCTGTGGTATGAAGTGAGGAAGGAAGAAAATCGAACACAAAAGAATCCAGCCTCTATGGTCCCCGTGACTTGAAGAAAAGTAAGGAACAACAAGGATTCCAGTGCTTTGGTCACCCGTGATTGGTTTAGTTATTCAAAGAAATTTGCTCACAGCCCAAATAACTCTCCTTTGGTCGCCGTGATATATTATCTGCTATCCGACATTTTTGTTATCTTTTTCAGTTAAGTGTTGTATCGGTTCGAACGAAATACATAATTTTTCTCCAAATGTTGTACTGTTTCGCCCAAGAGTCTAGCAAGAGGATAATAATTATCATCTAGAGATTTATCCATCAATTCATTCATTATAATCAATTAGTGTAGGAAACAATGTAGACATCTTCTTCTTCCTGCAAGGGGAGTGTGTGTGTGTGTGTGTGAGCGTATTGTAAGTGTAGTAGTGTATGAGTGTTGTAGTGAGTGTGTGTGAGTGTTATATTTATGATGATTCATCCATGGAACTCGAGAGAGACCAGCAAAGGATCTTCAATGTGTTGTTGTATATAATTCTCAAATGATTTCAGAAATGGAAGAAATGTCTTTCTATCTCTCATCTCAATCTTATCGTGTTTTGTTAATGTCTGTTGTATTGTATTCTACAAATTTTATGATTCTCTATGTAGAAATGTGTTAAATTCATAATATTTTTATTGGACTTCTTAATTTCAATGGTAGTATATATAAAGCATTAGTTTATGTAGTGCACGACATGTATTTTTGCCAGATTTTACTTAGATAGATTGAGAAATCATCTAAGTGAATAGATCTAGACTGTTGAAAGGATTGCTTGTAGTCTTAGAGATAAGATGGTGAAATCTTCTGCAGTTTTCTTTGGAATTCTTAAACTCAATACGGTCATTGATTTGCTATTAGCCTAAGAAGAGATTCCGGTAAATAAAATCAAGATTAGGCCTTACTAATCTTGAGAAAGACTTTAAGGTAGCCTATTGAATTCCACAGTTAAGACTAATAAAAATATATTAATGGTGTGAAACTACATGTTAGTCATGTTTTGCAGGTCTGTTTTATGTTTACATTACATTGTTATGTGTTAACAAGTGTATTTGCATCTTTAGTTAATCAATAGTAATTAGTAATTCAATATTATCATTAAAGTATGATTTATTTTAGGCTAGATAATGAGAAGAAGGTTAGTATTAGTGTTTATTTCGTTCCCCATGGTAGAACCCTATGCTTAATCCTAGATTACATAACGACAGGTGTACTTGCCTGTTTGACCATGTTTAAGAAAAGGAAATATAGGATTATAAATTTAAAACTCGATTATTCAATTAGAGAAATAGACCATCAACCGCTCCCTGGATTGGATTCAACGGCACATGTACAACCAATTTCAATCATTCTTTAACTTGTTTTGATTAATGTCCATTTAAGATATGCCTAACTTAACAACCATCAAGCAAGCTACTATACCTGAGATATTCTTGACAAAAGAATTAGAAGATTGACTCAATGGCGTGGGAGAAGCTAATAAAAGAAATCAAATCATGAAGACTTTAATATTAATTCAGAAACAAAGACTAACACTTGCTCAAATTCATATTCTAAACAAAAATCATTCCGCACACAACTTAACACATATTCATTCATATATTCACACATCACTCTACTATCTTTACTCCTTGAAATCATCATTATTTATTTATTTTTTTTTTAAAGCAGGGTAGCAACAAATCATGGCCATGATCTCAATCACGGTTGAATCACGCCTATGATTGTTTCAAAATTTTATAAACCGAGCTTACCAAGGAATACATCACGCTCGTGACATTTGGATTAGAGAAATTTTCGAAAGACCTGAGGCTAGCAATGGCTAAATCACCACCGTGATTCTTGAATTTTTTACAAAACCATATATCTTTAAAATCAATCATGCTTGTGACAAGCCAATTTTTATAGATCAGAGGCTATAAAGACCTTCGTCACACCAATGATTTTTTAAAAGCTGATGAAATCAATGTTTCGAAACTAAATGTCACGCTTGAAATTTTTGTCCCGGTGCTCCAAAAACATATATTTTTCCGTTGTTTTTCATACACTCAAAATCCCAACTTAACTCACTTAAACTATCATATACACTTCAAAATTAGCATATCCATTACTTCACATTCATATATACACATCCCAGCTATCCTATCATAAAAAACAACACTTACAACTTCATTACATCAACAATTCACTCATCTACTCAAAATGAATACAACCATATCCACTTCCTTATAATCACAACTTTAAGAACTTATTTAACTCTATAGACTTACTTAAATTACTAACGCCACATATAATTCATCAAGCAATCATTGTGATATAATATCACATTCATGGAGAAATCGCATAAACAAGTAATTCGTTACCTTATATAGCTTTAACTTGAGTATTGGGTCTTGATACAAGTTTTAGGTGATTGTTTGAGAAATATTGAGAAGAAAACATTAGGTTGTTCTTGTTGTTAGAGGTGTTGGTTTGGGAGGTCTATTTTGGCTTGGGAGTTTGACAAAAAAGAAAAATGTTATTATCCAAACATGACTTGACTTTAAGGCAGATTTAGGAGAGAAAGAGGGCTTTGGGCTTGGGTTTTGTTAAAAGATTGGGCTTAGTCTAGGGCTTCAAAATCTACTTGGTTTTTTTTTAAAGCTTATGCTTCACATGCACAAAACAAACAATCAATACAAATTCCAAATCACACTAACACATTAAATTCAATTCGATTAAACGTTTAACAAAATTTCATAATTTAGTTAAATCAATATATATATATGTTAAATTTAATTATATATGAAAGTTAGGTTATTTCATCATTTGTAAAAATAATCTAAATAAACATGTGATTAGAAATCTATGGCATGATAAAGGAAATGGAAGCATCAGTTGTTGACAAATGAAGTGGATGTATGAAGCACAATATTCAAGAAAGGAGAGTTCAAAAAACATAAAAAATGCATATCAAGAGAAAATGATGAAGCAAAGAGACTACAAGGGGAAGGAGAGTTAAAATGGGATTTTTAAATATAAGGTGGTGGTACTCTAATCATCGATGTATCTTTTGGTGTAATGGTTTAGAGTTTATCGGAACTCTAAAGTTAAGTATGCTTAGTGAGGAGCACTCTCAGGATGAGTGATCTCTTGGGAAGCAGCTTGCACCAAGAACAAAACCTTACGACATGTGTTTAAAGCAGACAATACTTTGGTGGGCTAAGTTTTGGGTAAGCAATTCATTAGTCGGAAGTGGGGGAACTAAGTGCTATAGGGCAATGTACTTTAGAGTGGGATACCTCTTGAGCTCGTTTGAAGCACCTCTAGTGTCCATCCTGCCTAGTGTGATTTTGACTTGTGTAACAAAACTAGAGGACGTTATCTTTGTAAATAGGAGAGTACATGATATCTCTCAAATATAAGGTGGTGAAACTCTAATCATCAAGACGCCTTCGAGGTAATGACTTGGAGTTTATTAAAACTCTGTAGTTAAATGTACTTAATGGGAGCACTCCTAGAATGGGTGAACTTTTTGGAAGCAGCTGACATCAAAGATAAAATCGTACAGTATTTAGCCAAAGTGGATAGTACCTTGATTGGCAGAGTTTTGAGTCATTACAATAAGAGTATTGAATTTTGATCTTATGTTCGCTTATGATACTACATGCTACCTATATGCACTCTAGCACTTGATTTATTGTTCAAATCTTCTAAATCTGGGTAATCATGTCATGGAATTACTATATTTATTGATGTTATCTCAAAATTAAACTTAGTTTACTAATGAATATCTATCAAAACTTGATTAGACTATTAATTAATATAATTAGTATTATTGATCTTATCCCAAAGTTAAACTTAATTTACTAATATTGAAGATGTTAGAAAAACTTGGTTTGGCTATCAATTGTAGGCCTCTTCAAAAATTGAATTAGCTCTTAAAAGATTAATAAAGCTGATTGAGATTGAAAGACTCCCCTTACTGGTATAAAGGATCATGACAGGCATTTGATTTGAGAATATCCACCCTCATATCTAATGTATCATTTCAATGACTAATTTTTGTCCCAGGTTTTTAATATATGCCCAATTATGAAAATACCCATAGTCTACACGAACTAAACAATATTTAAGTAAATTGTAAACCTTATAGAAAATATTTCCTTGATGTCAATTAATAAAATACCCTTATCTATTTAATTAAGTTAGACACTGTTTTATTAAATATTGGCTTCATACAAAACTTGATTTTTTAAAAATTTTTTATCAAGTCCTTGAAAATCCTTTAAATCATTTTTAATTGAATTTTCAAATTGGAGTTGTTTCAAGTGGATTGTTGACCTAGATGAAGTTGTGTATTGGATTAGTGTATTGCGAGAAACCATAGAGAAGTCATATTGGAGTTATGGGGGTGCCACTATAGGGACATTTGTGAGTGGACATACATGCTAACATTGCTAATGTCATAACTGTGGAATTTAATCAAATTATGATTCAGTTATACTTTGTATCACATTTATCCATACATATAGTTTCAGAGTAATGAGTTGCTCTAAGTCTAGGAATGCATTTGCTTATACTATTTAAGTTAAATTTACTTTTACTTACATTATATTAGTTTACAAATTGATTAAAAAAAATTTGGTATTGTAATACGTTAAAAATAGGAGTTATAACGTGTGATATCGTAGTATATATTGGTTCTTTAAAATAATGGTTATTCAAATTCTTTATATATGTTGGGTTATATATCCAACTTATATGGGTTTATAATAAAAAATTTCCTAAGTGTATAAGTTTATACTTGGAAGAGGACTTGGAAATAAGGAGTTTTTGTGCAAACAAAGGAGTAAAAATTCCGTACACTTGCCTTTGAGGAACAAATGCTGCTAGCCATCTTCAATTCATCGGCCAGTGTTGAATTTGGGAATTGTTTTGCCAAGAGCACTGGATTGTCAAGGCTGGCTCCAATGCTTCCAGCCTAGCTATGGTACACTGCCGGTGCGTCGAATTCAATGCCTGATTCCTAAAGCCACCAGCCTATATTTTAAATGTACCAGCTTATATCTTAGCGTGTTTTCCCTTATGTTTGCACATGTATACTTCTTTTTTATTCCTAGGGTTTCTTCTAAGTGAGAAGTGATTCTTAATCCCAAAGAGAGAGCTCTAGAGAGAGAAAAGCTTGTTCTTGTTGTAATTCACCAGTTTGTGGTGATGATTGAGTGATCCACTAGTATTGTCTAGTGAAGAAAGTCTATGTAATCCCATTATTTGATAGTGGAAGATTTGTGCGCTACTGGTCCCATAGTTTTTCCTCAAATTGGGGTTTTCTACGTTAAATCTTGTGTTATTTATTTTATTCTACAATTATTTGTTATTGTGTTTATCGCTTTAGGCAAGAGGAGAATTAATTTGTTATTTCGGGTTGATCATTTTATTTGATTGGAAATAGGTTTAGGTTTATTTTCTCCTATCAATATATACGTTACTTAGATTTTTGGGAGGGGCCTTATCATAAGTCCATCAGCTTGTACATCCATTATACTTTATTTTTAATTACTTGTCAAGTTTATTTTCAGTTTTTCCTCGATTGCTCATCATAATTTATATTTAGCTTGACATTGAATTTAACTTGATCGATTATACCATCTTTATTGGAGTTGCTTGGCACAAGAAACTAGGCCAAGCAACTTCATATAACTAATAAAGTAAGGTTCTTGATAAAAGAACCAATATGCAAGTTATTTAATTAAGCAGCTCAAAAAGTGAGTTCCTTAACTTACTTCAAGTAAAAAAATTATAAAAAAAATGCTAGATAACTCTATTGAAGTAATTTATTGATAAAGTGTAGAGTTACTTCGTAGTAAGAGTTGCTTAGCTTAAGTTGTTGATGTGGCACCTTAAGTAGGTCTTTAAGTAACCCATCATTAAAGATACTCTTGCACAAACTGTTCTTGCCTACTTAGAAGTTGTCGTTTTATTTAACTTTTGTTTGGAATTTTTTATAAAGGATACAAACTGGGCGTGCATTTATTTGGATCGTCTGATTTTCATCTGCATCTCATTTGTATCTGATTTACATTTGTATCTTATTCGTATTTGATTTGTTTCTTGTTGGGTTGATTTATTTATTAGTAAAAATATCTGCTTTTCATCCGTATCTATCTTTTGATAAATAATTTATTTAAAAACGATAAAAATAAGATGTTAAAATTATCAAAAAAGACAAACAAAACAAACCTATATATTTTGGCAAAAAAAAAAGAAAAAACCATATATATTCCTTTGGTTTGAAGCGGCGGTCTTACCATGCATAGATTGTTTTAAGAAACTAATAAGTTTTATATTTAAAGAAAAATGACATGGGTAGACATTAGGAGATTTATGAGTTAAAAAGAAAGATATTACATTGATTCTCGCCTGCTTGGTGTAACGTCAGACAGGATTCCTTTTCCACATGATTGTTGCTAGAGTCGTTTAATGATAATAATGGAATCTGTCCTCTACAGGTGCGTCTCTCTTCCATTGTTTATTATTATTTTTCTTTTGTCGCTTATAAAAATCTTATATGTGTTCTTTTTTTTTTTTTTAATTTGCAAATAAATTTCATGTATTAATATTTCTATTTTTATTAAATAAGTGACCTAAATTTATATAAATATACAATATTATTAAATATTATTTGAGAAATACATATCATTATCGGTATCTTATTTGTCTAAAAATTTACTTTAACAAAAAATGTTGCTAAGTAAAATTAAATAAATAAAATATTAAAAATTAGTTTAGAAAACTAGAAAATTGAAAAGAAAATATAAAATTAATTTTCAAGACCAGTAAGATATTGTCACTTGTCCTTCTAAAATTATTAATTAATATTGATATATTTGAATAGAGGTAGACACAAATTGATTTGGTCTGGGTTTAGTGAAAACCAAACCAAACTATAATTTATGGTTTAATTTTTTTCCCACTCTAATAACGGTTTTGTCCGGATTAAAAAATTTCAAACAATTAAGTAACTGTCACATCCTAGAAATTTAATTGGTACAGTCTTGCCGTAATTATCAAGGGTTTATGGTGTTTGTTAAACATATAGTCCATAAACATTTGATAATTACTAGGCTCACCAAATAATACCACAATTAAAAGATACTTACAAAAATGGGGGCCATAATTAAGTCTAGGTACTTACGGGTATTATTCCAGGCATTTTGTATTGTTTCTTATGGATTTCCTGCAAAAGAAGCTATAGGATGGTGAGCATAATTCTATGTGCTTAGTAAGTGGTCAGAATCTTGTGATATATTTCAAAGAAGCCAGCAAACACATCTATTAAATGTATGCATGATTAAATATTATGCCATTCACATGATGTTGACCGGTTTATCACGAGATTAGAGAAAATTAACCCCACTCTAATTTGGGTTTCGAGGAGTTCAAACACAGATTCATTTTCTATAAAAACGGGAATGTACAATGGACCGTTGTCCTCCCAAAAACCATTTAGGACTATCCACGGATAGCTTGAAGTCTTTATTGCAACCTCCTCTCCTATCATTTAATTCAATAAAGGTTAGAAGAAGAAATTTCATTCTTACCTGAACGGTCTGTTTGATGGACGCAAGATGTTTGATGTCTCGTGTAATTCGAGTTTTTTATTAAGGTCCAAATAAATTCTTAAAGTAACAGGTTTACTTAGGTGATCACTCAATTTATCATACCACATCAAGCAATTACAATATAAACAAACATTTAATCAATCACATGCATTTATTTTTTAGATTACCATTCACACATAATATATCGACTTAAGGATTCTCTAAGAATAGCTGTAAAGATGAACCACTTACTAAGATGGGTTTTGTGTGTGGAATAAGTTGTTTGTGGAGCAATACCTAAAAGAATGATTTTGAGGAGATAAATTAATGTTATGATGTAGGGTTTTTATTTTAATTGTAGTTATAGTATGATTATTTTGTTAAAATCTTAGGTTGTTCCAAAATTATAGGCTTATTGAGAATTAGGATGACTCTATTCTTGTTTTTAATATAACTTTACATATAAGATTATCTATACTTATAATTTGTGTATAATAAACTAATAAGCTTAGTTGTTGTAATTATTAAGAGTATTGCTAGACGCCAATAAGTATGAGTAAGTCTAAGTATTTTTAGGTTTTAGTTATGATTCCATTTTCCTTTAGAAAATCCTTAAAGGATCTAAGTAGGTATAGCTTGAAGCATTTAGGTCAATTATTCTAATTTTACAACCTTATGATATAGTTATAAATTTAACTTTATTGCTTTTAGAGTTTTAGTATGGTTAAATTTTATAAGTAACTATTATATTAATATTTAGTAATTTCCTTTTTTTTTTTGGGATATGCATGTAGTTAAATGCCTATTATTGATACTAATATATTTATTTTTAACCAAAGTTAATGTAGGTTGTAAATTTAGTAAAGCTCTTATAATTTGTATTTTTTTCTTATTTACTAAGTATAGTTGCTAAATTAGCATATATTCCTGAAATATATAGATATATTGTAATTGAAGTTAATGGTAGTATGAATATCATATAGTAATGATATAATCGTTTGGTGATTTTTAAGAATCGTTTATACATTTTAGATTAATAATTCGGATTTTTGCATTTTGGCATTATAATAGCTAAGTTTGTGTGAATTTTTAAAATTATTAAAATTTCATGAAAAATTATGAAAAATTTATATGTTGTAAGTAATATTATATTGTACTAACCGTATAATTTTGAAGCAAAAAGAACAAGTTTTGATCTCGCAATTTATCCTCGTTGGAAATTAGCTACTCTTCATCGGCGCCACCACAAGACGATGGAGAAACCTTCCTTAAGCTTGTTGGAAAGGCTTCGTACACTCGACTCTTAGCGTCCAATTTTGGTGATTTTATGATTTCGAATATGAGTGTGATGAATTTTGCAAGTTTTAGGAGGTATTTATATCGAATTTTCTAGAGTTTGTAAATTTAATTAAAATTATCAAGTGTCAATTTTATTCCATGCAAAAATTACCACAAAATCCACACATTTTGCATGCTATACTGGAAGTTACAATGATTTTTAACGAATGTTAAGTAATTTTTCTAATTTTGACACCTAATTTTGCATGCATGCATTAGTTTTTCCTAATTTATCTTTATTTAAAAAAAATATGACATTTGTTTCTACAAAATTTTCTATTTTTTCATTATTTTTTTAGAGTTTTGATTGAGGTTTATGTCTTCATTTGATAATTGTTTGGTTAATTTGCTCATTTTATAAGTGAATTTGTTGTTTTTGTAGAATTTTTTTTTTTTATTTTTCAAAATTTAGAGTTCTGGTTTTTTCAGAATGATTGCGATATTTCTAGTTATTTGATAGCCTTTGTCTCCAATTTTTGGTGTTTTGTAGGTGAAGTTAGGGATATTTAAGTTAAATTAATGGTATTTTAGTCTTTTTACTACTTTAATTTGGCTTTATTTGATAAATTCGGCCAAATTTTATACTATTCATTGATTTGACTACATGTAATTTACCTTGATTTACTTTTTAATCTTACTATTACTTAATTGCAATTTATTATTTCATTATTTAGTATTTACCACTTATCTTTTACTTATTTACTTTTACCATTTACTATTCACCATTATTTACTTATTATTGAAGGAGTTTTGCTCATTTATTTTTATTTGAGTTTTAAATTCTTATATTAATTCTCTAATCTTTAATTATTTCCTTTGATTTTTAGGATTATTATATTCTTAATATCATTTTTCCTTTTTGCTTATCTATTCAATTCTAACTATTGTCTTATTTAGTTCATATTTTAGTAACATGGACATTGTCATATTATTTTAGGGTTAATCCTTGTATCCTATGACAATCGGGGTATCACAGTAACGATTTGGTTCAATTTGGATTATAGATTAAATCAAAATTCTAATAAAGGACTTAGTTATAATATTTTACATTTGTGTGATATTTAAATATTGAAATCAGTCTACAAAGTTCATATTATAAATCTCAATAAAATACTTTATAAATTCATCACATTCATAATCTATAATATTTTATAAAATTATTTAGTAACTAGCATAGTACAATCACTTACTAATCTATACTATTAAAGCAAAACCACCCCCTTTGGTGTCTTTAGTGTAAATATTTTTAATATAATGTTTTTAGCATATATGTATAAAATATTTTTCATATCCCTAAAATCATGAAAATTATATAGGGTTTGAATATAATTAAATAAGGGTTGAATAGATATAGTCTTTTCCATGGACATAAATATTTTTGATATCCTTTAAATCATGAAATTAAATAAGGTTTTAATAGAATTAAATAGAGGTTAAATACACATAGTCTTTTCCTTTTTTAGCATATGGACATAAAATATTTTTGGTATCCCTGAAATCATAAAATTAAATAGGGGTTGAATAGACATAGTATTTTTCTTTTTTAGTATATACCGATCTTAACCTTTGATACCACATTGACGTGTGGAAGTTACCAAATATAGAGAAACTACCTATGGAAAATATAATTGTAATTATGATTTGTAATTAATTTCCTAATATTTAGGACTAATTAAGATTGTCATCTTCTAACCTATCAAAATAATATATCTATTTAATTTATATATATTAGGTTGTTTTATTTGTACACGCACTGTGGGTACATTGTCTGCTCGTATATAGTAAAATACAATCTATAGTTTTCTAAAAAATCATCCAGTTAACCATTTACTAACAAATATGGTAAAAAAATCATCTACTAAACAAAATACAATGAATAATTAATACATAATAAGATATATGACTAAATAACAAAATTGATCAAAATTTATACTCCACTAAGTTCAAATAATTATTAAAAAATAAAGTTAAGTTACCAACAAAAAAATATTTCTTGTGCTTAAAAAATAATTTAAAAAAAGGAACAAGTTACTATTAACAAATATTCATCATATAATAGATATCATAATAAAATCATAAGAACATATATGACATTTAATCAATCATCGTAACAAAATTAATAATTACAAGTAATTTTTTTTTATGTTTGTCTAAAACGGTTTGGTTTGGTTTTACAGATTGGTTTGATTTACCTCTTCAAACCAATCATAAATTTATAGATTGATCCGGATAGAGAATTTTCTAAATCAAATTATTTAAAAAAAGCCATATTTTCGGTTTGGTTTGGTTTGGTCGATTTTTTATCCATCTCTACTTTTGAATTAAACTCATATCACTTATTTTTTTTAAATATTAACATAGGTGTCAAGCTTGAAAATTTGCTTTTCCTTAATTGGATCCACATTAAGTCCGACCACTTAATTGGATACTTGACACAATTAAAGAATGTTTTGAAAAATTCTTTAAAAATAATTAATTTTAAAACTCTAGAGCCGCCACCTACATAAATTGGAAAAATAACAAAATTAGGGCTAGCTAGGCAGACCAACCCTGATTTAGCTACTGGTCCAGGGGCTTTTTTAAAAATCATTTTTTAGAAAAATATTTAAACAAAAGATCTTGATTCGAGCTAGCCTATTACACTTGAAAAGGATACCATCCTATGGGCTTTTAAAAATTAAACGGGCCTTAATTAAAATATCAGATATATAATAACATTTACAATAATAGTAAAAATAAAGAAGACAATAAAGTGACAAAAATTACATGGACTTTGCTAAGATCTTAACGACCTCAAATATGTAAAATTAGAGAAAAATAACCAAAGTCCTATTAAAACACAAAAATGAACCAAGTTATAAAAAAAAAAAATAAAAAGATAAGAAATAAAATAAAATGTAGAAATATTCACTCGTGTGCAAATAAGATGTGATAAATGTAAAAATGTAATCATGAGTAAAAATAATATGTCTATTTTTTATGGTTGCCCCGTAGATAACTATGCATGTGCTATGTCAGAATCAAATCCTCTTAGTTTGTTTAATTTTATAAAACTTTAGTTTGCTGGATAGATTTTAATTTCAAAAAATCAACAGATTTATTTTTTTTATCAAATTAAATTTTTATTTATAAAAATTCCTAGGATTCCTAAATTTTATAGGTCTAATTTCAAAGATACTAATGCAAATCCCAATATATTTCTTTAAAAATATATCAATCATTTACTTTTAGTAATGAAAGCAAGTCTAAACGGCAAAAATGTTTTCCTATGATTTAATAAGAAATAAAAAAATGCAATTTTTATTAAAATATAACCTTTGGCAAAACATCTAATATGAGATGCCAATTTGATAACAATGTGATGGGTCCCGTGATTCAACACTGTGGTAGAAACATAGTTAGCTAATTTGAGACTCCACGAACCTGCAAAAAGAGATCCCAATCAATTATAACAATAATAATAAAACGAACAATGAACCAACAAAAGGAACGGCACAACCTTAATGAGTTGCCAAGTGTGAACGAATCCAAAAAGATAAGCGCATGCGCGGGTCAATAACTGATCCAGAGCAACCACAAGTGAGTCGTATGAGTTGGACTTAGGTACTTCGATGGACGCGGGTCGGATTCGTCTTCGCCACAAGGTGCAGGCAACTCAGTGACTTGCATGTGGCGCCTGGTTCATGAGTCCAAAGTCGGTGAAGGAGACGGTTTGGGGTGGCTGTGATTGATGTGGTTTGAGAGGGGTATTGTTTGGCGAAGGAAGAAATTGGTGGTGTGAAGCTCCTGGAGTGTGTCTCCCGATGGTTTGATGATGACAGAGACGGAGATGTTGATGGTGGTCGATTTTGGATAGCTTTGTGGTGTAACTTCGACAACGGTGGATGGATGGATATCGGTGATGGGGTCTATGGTTTGTGATGAAACTTGATGTTCGGTGAAGAAGGATGACTCGTGGAGTTTCGAAAATGATGATGTTGACTTATGGCTTTTACGGTTTAGAGAGGAAAAAACTTGACAAGTTCTTTAATGGAGGGTTTGGAGAGAGGAAGAGGAAGACTAGAGATAGAAATGCCTATCGAGGAAGAAGATGATTTTTAGAATATCCGGTTGATGAGTGTGGTTAGTGAAGGCTGCTGGTTAGGGGTGTACATGGTACGGTTCGGTTCGGTTTGCATCTCGAATCGAACCGCACCATAATTTACGGTTTGGTTTTTTTTTTTTTTTAAATTCGAACTTAACTATACGGTTTTGTTCGTAATTTTTTCGAACTGAAAAAAAACGGTCCGGTACGGTTCGATTTCCGGTTCGAACCGTTTTTTCATAAATAAAAAATATATTCTATCGAAAAAGTTCAATTACATATTTCTTATCACTAATACAAATATAAATAATAATATTTAAAATTAATCATTTATCAAATAAACATGTAAAACTTATAGGAAGGAAAATATTTCATCCATTATAAAATTATAACTATGACTAGTCTCATTTTTCTGAATTATCTTGAACTATAATGATATACTAGACTTTATCTCAATATAAGACATAAAATGTAATTCGTTGTATGCTTCTAACTAACATATTACCAATTATATAAATCAATAAGTAACTAAATAATAGAACTAGATTAATTAGTAAGACAAATGGAAAAGAAATATGCAGAAGTTATAATATTAGAGGTTAAATTGTAAAATCTACCTTACTTATAGATAACATAACAATTAAAACATATTATAAAAAATCTAATTTTATTATAATGAATAACACATATCTAAGTAAAAAAATTTTACAACAATTAATTTTTTTAAGTTAAAATACTAGAATTTAAATTCTAAAATCTATCTTACTTATAGATAATATAACAATTGAAACATATTATGAAAAATCTAATTTTATTCTAATGACTAACCCATATCTAAGTAAAAATTTTTAAAAACAATTAATTTATTTAAAAAAATTAATTGTTTTTAAAATTTGTGACATAGATATATACCATTAATAAAACAATTAAGAGTAAAAATAATATGTTTAATTTTTTTAATATATAAAACGGTTCGGTTCGGTTCATGATCCCGAACCGAATCGCGAACCGCGAACCGTTTGCTCTTCAATGAACCGAACCGCGAATCGAACTGTTTCAAAAAATAACCGAAATTTCAGTTCGGTTCGGATCGGTCCGATCCGGTTCGGTTCACGATTCGGTCAGTTTTTTTGCACAGCCCTACTGCTGGTGACCTGGTGTTCTTCGTAGAGCGAAGTTAGAGAGAGAATGATAAAGGTCCTTGAGGTAGAAGATCACTTTCTGGGAAGAAGATGATTGTTCTACTCTTCACCATTTGTGAAGAAATTACTCATATATGTCAATTTGGATTTCGATCATCATTCTCGGATAAACATGGATCGTATCATAATTTTAAACAAATCATTCAAATAATTATGTTGCGTGATAGATTTTAATATAACACATATCAATTATGATAAAGCTTATACAAATCTGATCAGCTTCCATCTAGACTGAAGCCTATCCATGCTGTTCTCTCTATTCGAACCAAATAAAAATTAGAAAACTTTACCAGTTCAAAGCCGTGCCACCAATTTAAGACCGGATACTCCAACCATTAAGATGTCTTCTCATTTGAAAGATCGATATTAATCATATAAATCAAATTCACCAAAGAAAAATGAGCCCAATCGAATCCAGTTGCTAAAATTGGCTTGGACCCGATCCATTACTTCTATAATAATTTTTTCGGGTTTTTTTATTTTCTTTTGATTTTCTTAATTTTCTTTTTTTTTTGGTTTTTCTTTCTTTTTTTTTTTTCCATTTTTTTCATTTTATGTAAACTTGGCTATAATATATATATATTGGAGGGCAAGTAATGGGGCATCTACAACAGATCATTACAAATGTACCAAACACAAATAGGGTTACAGTAATTAACCCTTAATTTTTTATTTTTATTTTATTTTTTATCATTTTTTCCGTTTTGGTTGGTATCTTTCAATTTGTGTTTCTCGTTCAACGTTGAACAAAGTCTGTATAAAATTAACAGGAAATGGGATACATGATTCGCGCAATTGTCAAATTTTTTTCTTTTTCTTTTCTTTTTCCTCTAATTATTTTAGCACTCCCAGAAAGTATCAGAATAACTGGAATGTCAAGTAAGACTGTAGCTCTTCGCAGAGTTGTAGATGAAGCTACATTAAGAAGAGTTGGACTAATATGGGTCTCGCAATTTTGATGGGTATACATCGTCCCACATTAGAAATTTGGGATTTTCCGCTGGCAAAGGAAAAAACACAAGAAAAAAAAAAAAAAAAGATCCCCTCATGACAATAATTTGAGAGGATTTCAGCCCAAGTTGCACTTTTTAAAGTGATCACGTGAACAAGTTAATAAAAGTAGCTTGCTGCATGCATTTTTTCGCGTTAGTCTTTTTTATGTCTACAAAGACAGAGTAAAGCCAGAGAGAAATTTAAAGTTGAAAGTTTGTTGTAGAAGAAAAATGGTTGTTAGTTAACTAAGTTTGTTAGGAGGCTATTTATACAGCAAAAACAAACATAAAATTAGCCTACATGCATGGAAGACGTGTACAATAAATAAGAGTCAAGTTTAGATAACTTTATACCTATTTCTAAGTTGGCCATAGTGGCATGCCCAACTTAAAAACAAAACAAGAAAGAGAACTATTAGAAACAATTTGGTGAGGCACTCGGGTATTTGAGTAGAAGATGAAACATGTACAATAGATAATAGACCAAAAGCAACATGATCATGCACAAAATGAATGTCTAAATCAATGTGCTCTGTGCAACCATGAAGGCATGAATTTTCTACAATTAGTTTTGCCGATTTTCTATCAGTATACAGAGGAATTGGTAGAGGCAAAGTAACACCCAAATCTCTAAGCAAGTGTGAAAGCCAAATTAATTCTTTGGTTAGGAAAGCAAGACTTTAGTACTCCGCCTCAGCTAATGAAGTAACCAATGTAGGTTGCTTCTTGCACCTCCAAGAAACAAGTGAATGTCCATGAAATACACAAAACCTTGACAGAGAATGCCTATCATCAACACATGAACCCTAATTAGTGTCACATTAATCAAGCACAAACAAAGAAGTATCGGCTCGCAAAGATAAACCATCATCAATAATTCCTTTAACATAATACAAAACATGATTAGCAGCTTGCATATGTGAACTACACGACGTGAGATAAATGATTGAGCTTTTGAACTGTAAATGAAAGATTAGGGCATTTAATGTTGAGATAAAGCAATCGACCAATAATATGGCTATAAGAACTAGGATCCTCCAGTAGTTCACCAGAATCCTTATGAATAATGACCAACAACAATTGGACTTTAGCAGGCTTAGCTCTCATTAGTCCAGCTTTAGTTAGATATCAAAGCAAACTTAAGTTGATTCAAAAGAAAACCATCATTTAATCTCCAAAATTCAATGCCAAGAAAAACATGTATATCTCCAAGGTCTTTAATTGTAAATGCTTGTGTAAAGCCTGCTTAACTTTGACAATTTCATCAAGATTATCACCGAAAACCAATAGATCATTAACATATGCCAGTAACACCAAAAAACCATCATCACTACCATGAGTAAACAAAGAGTAATCTGATTTGGATTGGACAAAACCTAAAGACAAAATAAAGTGAGAAGCCACACTCCATTGCCTAAATGCTTGTTTAAGACCATAAAGAGACTTAACAAGCTTACAAACTTGACCTTTCTTTGTCAAAGTATAACCATCAGGTAAATGTGTAAATATCTTCCTCTATATAACCATGTAAGAGAGCATTGTTCACATCAAGTTAGCGAGCATGCCACTTCTATGTAGCAGCCAAAGCAAGGACTATTCTCATAGTCGTTAACCTGCAATTAGAGAAAATGTGTGAGTGTAATCAATACCTTCAATTTATGCGTAGCCCTTTGCTTCTAAGTAAACTTATAGTGCTCTATATTCCCATCAAGTTTGTACTTGATTTTGTAAACCAATTTAGATCTAATGACTTGTTTTCTAGGTGGCATATTAGTAAGATTCTAAGTGTGATTAGACTCTAAGCTAATAATTCTTGATTCAAAGCATCAATTCAACAAATATTGTGCATTGCTTCTTGATAGTTCTGAGATACAAAATCAATTAGTAAATATGTATAATATTTAGGGTTGAAAAGAGGATAAGAAGTAGATGAAGTACTTGAAGTAGTAATTGAGCTAAATTGTCATGAACCACATTATGTACAATCTTGAAGCCAAGAGGAGGATGCCTAGTTCTTGTAGACATATGAAGGACATGTTCTGTATTAGAAAGATTAGAGGTTTGTTCATGTGTATGAGATTGTGTATCAACCAAAGAACCAAATTTAGACAAAGAAAACTCATCATGGATGAATTCTTCTGATTCAATAAAAAAATGAGGAAGAAACAAATCAGAAGACAAATGTCTTTTAGATTTTTTGTGTATCATGAAAAGGAAAGACATGGAAAAAAAATTGAACATCTCTACAAATAAAAAGTTTATGAGTTTCTAGATAAAAAAGTTTAAAACCTTTTTGACCCAACGAGTATCCAACAGATAGACATTTCTTTCCTCTAGCATCAAATTTATCCTTAGGCCTAGGATGATGTGTTGCATAACCAAGACACCCAACGACTTTTAAGTTAGTGTAAGAAGGTGGTGCATGATATAACATTTCATAAGGTGATTTTCAATCAAGAAGTTCCATTATCATATGATTTATAAGGTATATGGTTGTTAAAAAGCATTCTCCCTAAAACAATTTGGGAAGATTAACATGAATTCTAAGAGCTCAAGTTGTGTCCAAGAGATGTCTATGATTCCTTTCAACAACACCATTTTGTTGTAGTGTGTAAGGAACTAATTTTTGATGAATCATTCCATGTTTGGATAACAAAAGTTGACAGGCATGAGAAAGAAACTCCTTGCCATTATTAGTTCATATGTGTTTAGGTGTGAGATGAATATGATTTTTAACAAAACTGATAAAATTTTTGAGAATATGCAAGGTTCAATCTTTATTGACCATAAGAAAAGTCCAAGTGCATTTTGTGACATCATCCACAATATTAAGAAAAATTTTTAGCACCAGTTAAAGTAATAGTACTATAAGGACCCCACATATCAATATGTAACAATTCAAAAGCATGTAAAAAATTTGTAGTTCTGGAAGGAAAAGATACACGATGAGATTTTTCCATCAAACAAGAATCACAATAGAAATTAGCTAGATTCAAGTCTTTACAAAATGATAAAAGGTCTCATTTTTTAGACAAATAAGTGTCATAATCTGTTGTGAATAAGAGTTAAATACTTTGATTTTCCAACATCATTACAAGTAGGAAAAGAACTAACAAAACAGGATTTTCAATAGAACGAGAAAATGACTATATAGAATTATGTAAATAAAGTTCTCCTTGACAGATAGCTGTAAGAACTACTTCTTTAGATATCGGGACATGAAAACAGCAATGGTGAAGTGTTAAAGATACTATCAATTTGTTATCAGCAAAAGTTTATGTACTGAGATAAGGCTATAAGTAAAATCAAGTACAAACAACACATGATGAAGAATAATATGATCATTAAGAACTATTGTTTTGTTTGTTGTATAGATTAGTACTTCGATATCTTAATTTGATGAGTATTGGTTTGTTTAAGGTTTGTATGCTGGTGAAATTTTAAATGTAGGGTGTGATATGATCAGTAGCACTGTATCCACAATCCATGAACCTTTTTCACTATTAGTAAGAAAACAAGAAGCAATATTAAAATTCATACCTGAGCAAGCCACGAAAGAAGCATGAACATTATCAACTCCTTCCTTCTCCTTCAACATTCTTACTCCTTCTTGACAAATTGTGCTCATGAATTATACATCCGGCCAATTAATCCTGCGAAGGAGCTAGAATTGGAACAATTACTGTTTGGGAAAACAGGCTCCTCAAGTGGATTGTTGGCAACCATAGCTCCCTTGTTTTCAACCATCTTAGGAGAATTTTCTTGTGTTGCCCTTATCTATACCAATCAAGATGTCTACAATCTCAAAATGATTTTCCACACTGAGTCCATTTCATTTACCATGCGAACACACAAGATGATTTGGTTTACCATTCTTATCTTTCCGATCATCAGAATTCATTCTTGCTTGATTACGAATCATAAAAGTAGCATTATTATCTAATATATTGGAACTTAAAGTAACTTCTTTATGCTTTTCAACTTGATATATCGGATAATAAGCCTTATTTACCATAGGCAACGGATCCATGGATAAGTTAGATTTCTTGTACTCTCATAAACTTTACCTAATCCCATGAGAATATGGACCAATTTATTACGATTCTCAATTTCAGTAAATTTTTGAATCAATGAACATTCACAATGTTCAATTGCACCACATGAACATATAGGTAAACCACAAAGATCATGTAGCTCATCCACAACCATTTGAGTTTATTAAAATATGTTGTCACGCTAGCATTTCCTTATCTAAAATTCATAATATCACTATGTATTTGAGACAATAAAGGTCCTTTCAACAATCCAAAATGATTACACACATCATTCCAAAGTTCTCTGGCCGATTGCACGTAAATAAAACCTTCGACTAAATCCTCTCATAGAATTGAGCAACCAACATCTAACAATCGAATCTACTCTTAACATGAATGTTTGTTATTGGATTGGAAATTTGCTTAGAATAAGCTCCATTAATGTATCTTAACTCTACCTTGGCAGTAAAAGCTAATTTATTGACCTACTCCAATTTAGAAAATTTGATCCATTGAAAGTCACATTCATAAAGATAATCTAGGATTATCACTACCAGAAAGAAAATATGAATCACCACTAATATGATCGTTGCTAGAGTTCATTGTGTTATCAACAGTATTCAATACTTCTCCAACATCCATTCAATGCATGCGAATAACAAAAGAAAAAACCCTAAGCTTGATACCATCTAGAAAGATATAGTAAAACCAAAGAGAAACTTCCAGTTGAAAGTTTGTTGTAGCAGAAAAATGATTGATTAGTTAACAAGTTTGTTAGGAGGCTATTGATATAGCAGAAACAAAACATAAGACTAACTGCATACATGTAAGACACATGTACAATAAATAAGAGTCAAGTCTATATAAGTTAATATTGTGGAAATAAATTTATTATAGATTTAAAAAAAAAAACTCTCGAACACTCATCAATAAGGCTAAGGGATAAATATTTGCTATTCTTAGAGTACTTTTTCCATTCTATCTCAGCAAATAAATATTTCTATGAGTTAAATAAATTTAAAAATTAAAAATTCCTTATAAACAATCATTTCACTTTATAAATACATGACAACTATTTATTTACTGAGATAGGATGAGAACAACATTCCTGAGATAACAAATTTCATCTAACACTGAGTATAAAAATAGGTTAAACGTTATATTTCGTACTTATTCATTTATTTTTTTAGATCTAACAATAACAAAATGAAGAGTTCAACAAGCAAACAACTCAATCAACATCTAGCGAGGCTTTACTATATAAGATTCATCAACAGGTCTAGAAATATCTATAATGTAGGAACTAAATCCCTCTATCACATCGAATTTAAAAACTCAATATAAAATTTGTCCGAGCCTCCCATTGCCTACAAGTCAACTATTAAATTTGCTTCATTGAGAGTAGAATGGACCGACACACTTCCGGTCCTCATCGTCCTATCCTTGCACTAGGAGGTGAAAGTAGAGATACCAGAACCATCAGCATCATGATTAGTGAGGGCTTTCACTACAAAAGCAGAGACTGTTTCAATGATTTAGTTTTTTAGTCCTCATTGCTGACATATGGTAAGAGCTTCCAAGATGCCGTTTGATTCGACCTTGATTGAAGAGGCCCAACCAATTTGTTTAGAAAATCTATTTATCATTCTACCATTATGGTCCCTGAATACGCCGTCAGTTGCAACACTGGTGCCATTCTCCTCAACCACATCATCACAATTGAAGTTAGCCAAGGTGGTTCCGGAAGCTGCCAATTACATTCCTATTATGGAGGATAATTTCAATTCTTCTTCTAAAACTAATGTGCCCACCTTTCTACTACTTATTCTTTTACTGTATGAGTCCAATTATCTTCAAGGGCGTTAGAGATCTTTCTATTCCTTGCAAGCCATATTCCCTGAAGCATGAAGACAAACAAGCATTCCCACGGCATTTTGTGATTCCCGACTTTATTACTGCTCATCATGGAGTCAACGTTTATTTAGTTCTACGAACTCAAATCCTAGGTCCAACGGATTTCTCTAGAATCATTTATTACTCCCCACCATTGCTGGACAACCCGAATTTCTTTAAGGATATGTAATGATCATTTTCTATAAATTAAAAATCTAATCTTAATTCTATCCTATGATTGACAAGTATATTTATCAATCTATAGAATAAGAATTAAATTTAGATACCATACCTCAGAGATATTAAGTACTAGTAATAACTCTATCTTTATTATCTAACAAGAAAATCAAGTTAAACTGATGATTTATCCACTACTACTGCTATTCTAATTATTATCATCTGATTAACAATCACAATAATAAGACAATACCAACTTTAAGGGGATAAAGGCACATGGAGTACTTGTACTATCACTTTTTGGCAATTTGGTGCTCAGTTTTTGATTTTAGGTAAAAAAGTACTTGTACTTTTAAATTGATGGTATTTTAGTGCCTCCATTATCTTGACATGTTGCCAAAAAATCAAACTTTGGGTACCAAATTGCTATCAATTTAAAAGTACGGCTACTTTTTTGCCCAAAATTAATCATTGGACACCAAATTGTCAAAAAATGATAGTACAAGCACTCCCAATGCCTTTATCCCCACCTTTAAGTAAATCTAATTGGAAGATCATCTAGATTATGAACCATCATTATATTTTTATCATGTAATTTCTCAAATTATAATATAATAAGATAATTATATTCTTAAGCTACGAAATTCCTTAATTAAATTAATATCTTTCTTCACACTACTAATTCTTAACCCTAAGTTAATCAATTGGAATATCTTCCTAATCAACAGTAACATATTTTTGCATTAAGTGTAAAGACCTAGCCTACTTAATCCCCTTATGATTAAGCATGCTAAGTCCCCAATCACATATAATACATAAGTATTATAAAACACTTAAGTATCATACGTAAAGTTGTCTGAAAAGATAAAATTTGTATTGACTGTTTGTTTAAACCAATTACAATACTCATAACACATTTAAACTTAAATTACCACTCAACATGAGTAGATCAACATACATACATACATATATATAACATTACATTAATGTCGCTCCATGAACTTTAAAATCTTACAAACTTGGAAATAAAATCTACAAGAAACAAACTTATAACTTATATTACAAACCATGGCTTAACCAATAAGCCATTAACTACACAAAATTTACAACTCAAAAGTCTTTTAGACAAATTAAAGAAAACACTCTTGATCATCAAAGGGAATCCCTATCCATCCCACTCATCTATAAAAGGCTTCCTAGCCAGTCTCATAACCTATATCATCATAGCACTCATCATCAACATCACCTACAAAGCAGCAATATGAGTCAAAGGCCCAGTATGCAATAATACAAGCAAAAACGAATGGCATGCACACTTAAACTAAATGCAAATGCAACAAGCATCGATTTAATTATCTTTGATTAAGCAAACCAATCATCAATAGAGTATTCAAACTCCGATTTCAAACCTAGGGATTTGGGGGTCTTGAGTAACAGTAACTGCTCAAGGGGTTGATACAGTTAGCCTGGATACCTATATACCCCCTATTTCTAACTGAAAAAAGGTAGTAATCTCATCTAGGGTTAATAGTTGTTACTTAACTTTATTTAACTTAATCCATAATATCATCTAGTTCAACTGGTTGATAAACGTGAACTAAATCATATTATTTTCTTTTTACGAATAAGCTAATATTACCCCGATACTATCCACCCTATCAATTACTCGCCTAACTATTTAAGAATCTCCATTGCATCATGGTGTATCATTGCATCATGGTATAAAGTTATTGCATCATGATATAAGTGGCCTAAACGCCTAACTATCGTATCTACTCGAATAAGGCTGCTGCTCGTCGGACTAAATTCAATAACTCAAACACAACCAATTTCAAACAATCTTCAATTCATCTTTAGTTAAGTTCATTAAAATATGCCTAACTTAACAATCACAAGTAAATTACTACGTACCTGATCTATTTGACAATAGACCTGTGTTTAAACCCAACTAAGTATATGAGTCTATAAAGAAAGCATTTCATGTTAAACTTCTTACTCACATTAAAATATTAACTCATTAAACTATCATTATACTTAAACAAGATTCAAATATCTCATATTTAACTCATATAAGCACACTACATATTTTATATTTCATTTATTATCTATCTATCATCATTAATGATTTATTTATTTACTGTTATATATTTTTTTATATGAATAGTACTAGAGAGTTTGTCACGCTCATGACCTAGGTCGTGATAAAGATTATGGGCACCACACGCCTATGAACTTAGGCCGCTATAAACATGATTAGCCTTGTCGCGCCTATACTAGGAGATTACGCCTCCTATTATGGCTGTGATATAGACTGTGATATACATTATGCTTGTATCAAGCTTTATAAAAATTTCTTCAAAAACAATCCCGAAGAGATAACGAGCCTCATTACGGCTGTGATCTACCTCTAGAAACTTCACAGAGAAAATAACGACAGTAATCTAGGAGGTTTTAAGCTTTTGAAAACACTCAGAGGAGATCGCTAGCTTGGTAACAACCGTGATCAAGCTTTAAAAATTCATTCGATAAGATAAGGGCCTCAACAACGGTTGTGATCAATAGGAAAAATTAACTTCGAGAGGATAACGACCTCTATCATACCAGCGATGAACAAAGTAATTACCCTATGGACTTGTTTCGAAATTTTTAAAGTCTTATGTCTCCTAACTTTTAATAAACTTTTATCTGATTATAAAAACATGTCAAAGTTAGTCTTTAAACTCAATATTAAGCATAATCATGTTCACTTGCTTACATGAGTCTATTCACACACACACACACACACACACATTGACACACAACAACTTAACTTAAGAAAACATAATCTCACAATCCATTCTTATTGAGCTTTATTACTACTCAAATCATTTAATTTTTACTTATGTATCACTTTCAACATCAATACATGCACTAACTCATCATAAACTCCATATATCATTTTGTCAAACACCTAGGATACACATATTTATTTACATATCTAGTTCAACATACATCGTGACATGCCTTTAATTCATATAAAACATCTAAGTTCTACTCATATCTATCATTAATATCACTCAAAATCATAATTTACCAAGACAAATAAGAAATAAACTTTATTCACCTTTAGAGATATCTATAGAGATCAAGTTTACTTTTCCAACTTTCTTGGCTTTCTTCTTACTCCTCTTGTGCTTATATCTCATCTCCTAGCCTTTAATCTTTTTTGAGATGGCTTAGAAGAAGTTTTAATGGAGGAGATTTGAAGTTGGTTTTGGGCTTGGAAGAGAAAAAAGCAAAGAAAGAGAGAGAGAGAAAGACGATGAAGAGAGAGAATCGGTTGGATTAGTATGTTTTGGCTGCCCACTTTGACTTCTGCGGCATCAATTAGAAGCTTATAGAACATGAGGAAACATGGGCTTGGGTTTGGGTTATTGAAGTAAATTTGGGTGTGGGCTTGATTTTTAAGACTTAAAATCTACTAAGTAAACACTCAACACACATACACCCAAATAAATATAATTTAACTGACCTATTAACACTACAACTTCTCTAACACACATATGCTTAAATTACAAGAATATCTCATACCATAAAATTAAATCACACTAACTTAACTATAACAATTTAAACCAAAAATCATCAATTAATCATATAAAAGCAAATTAATTTAGTATTTTAAAGTTTTGGTTATTTCAATTACTTTGATGACAAAAACTTTTTCTCACTATTCAAACTTTTGTCATTGTAAATTATCTTATTTAGTCATAATATCTTAATCTATTGTGATAAATTATTTGTCACTATATCATCTTTTTGACAAAAAATGTCATCATCACTATAAGTATCATCATATTATGACAAGAACATTTTTATCATAATATACTTAATACGACAGGTTTATTATGTCCAAGAAAATTACAAACTAAATTTGTCACAATAGATATTTTGTGACAAATTTGGCATTTATCATGACAAATTAATTTGTTAAAATAAGCCTTAAATCTTGTAGTAAAAGTGTCAGATCCAAATTAGGCTAACTTAAGGAGCGCTATTCCAGATTGGAGACCATTTCATGAAGCATTAATCTATACCAAATGCTAGAAACAAATGTTACATCAAGGAATATTCGGCCTCACTTAAATGGTCATAATCCCTAGTGCATTCATTGTAGGAGCACTGTCTTTGCCTCTAGGTTTGTTCTAAGCTTTTAAAAAGCAAAAATGGGGTCTCTCTTTATCTTTGTAGTCAAGTTTTATCGAACATCACCACAAAAAGGGGGTAGCTATAGACACTCCATTTCTGCCGATTAGAGCTTTAATTTATAATTAAAATAAATATTATATTGACCCACAAATTACATTTCTTTTTCAAAAATAACAGAATAAATTAATAAGTAAAAAATTAATAATATGTACATATAGTAGGTTCATAGTTTTAAACAAAAATAATACGGGCTTAATATAATGATGATTTTAATTATAAAGAAGCCCTGACCCAAGTAAATGGCCATAACCCATAATGGGCTGGCTTATTTAATTGGATCGAGTGTGCAAGCCAAATCAAGATATATACTAATAGCTTGTATGGATAAGTAAGTCATTAATATGTAAATGGGAGCTCAAAGGTTTGAACTTAGACTTGCCTTCATTTTTCATGCTTTAGAATGTGCCACATGGCACATTAAGATTAGACATGCTGACGTCATGCATGACGGTGGGGGTCATCTTCTTCTTTAGGAAAAAACCGTGACTCCCACGCTTGCCATGTTAGGAGGACTACTTTCATGGCCTTTTTTGACCTTGTTTTCCTCATGATTTCACCAAATTAATGGTGAAATAATGAAGCACATATGTGATACTATGAATAGAGAACAATTTTTAGTTTCGATTCATATATTTGACGGTCAAATTAAGCCTTGAAGTTTGGGGAAAGTTTTAACGCAAACAAAGTTTCAATCACCATTAATAGTGATTCTAGGCAAATTGAGACGAATTGAAATATCCCTGAAGCATTATTCTATATAATATGCTCAAATGTTCTTTTAAAGTTGTCAAATTTTCCCTAAATCTTCATTAATTGGAGTCAAATTTCAAAACCTAATTTCGTTAATTTCAATTGAAACAATTAAACATGTTTTCATATTTATTCAAGCTCCAATCCTACAAATAGGAGCTCAAACAAGCCATTGATGATAAACAATTAAAAAGAAAAACACACATAAAAACTTGAATATGAAGTTTTCAAAGTTTGGGTTTCAAAGTTGAAAAACTTCAATTTTAGGGTTTTCTAGGTGAAATTCGAGTTAATTGATTGATACAAGAAGCTTCCAGTTAACATAAGCTATCGATTGATGTGAGGTTGCAGAAATTTGCTTTGATAGCCACCAACACCATTAACGCCCGCTGAGCATTACGAGCCAACATCCTATAGCCATTTTCGAAGCCATCCATTGCCGCTGGAATGTTTAGGAACTTGATTTGGCTTCCAACAACTTCCTTGACCAAACGCACGGTCGCATAGCCCAGATTGGATTCCGTCTGCCGCCTGTTGCAAGTTCGGATCCAACAATCTGCATTTAACCTGAGTCCGGCCCAAGTCCGAATCTCTTGCTCCAACCTGCACACGTGCATAGCTCTGGGTATGTTTCTTCCTATTTTCTTTTAATTAATTAGGTCAAGTTAATAATAAAAAAAGAAAATAGTGATTATAAAATAGGGTAATTGGTAAAACTTAGTTAAATAACTGATATTACTTGTTTTGTCATGTAAATAAAAAAATAAAATAAAAATTAAAAAAAAATAAAATAAAGAAATATAACAATAATAATTGTAATTATGATGTATATGAAAATTTACAAATATATATTTGTCACGTAGAAAAATTCTGATTTTCTTAAAATAAAAGTAATTGGCTGTATTAGGATCATTAAGGGATATATTTTCAGTCAAAATCATAAAAATTAATAAACTTATAATTAAAGAGTTTGTAAATTAAAAGCAATCAACATACTAAATTTTTTAAAAAGAATTACATAACATTTGATCCCAGTCAGTGGGTATGTGCATACCTCCTGAGCAACATAAAAATGAAAATATTTTTCTTTTCCCTTGTCTTTATAAATATGAATTGATTCAATGCAAATATTGGAATCACTTGTCTTGATTTGTAAATTGTGATTATTAAATTGAAAATATCGCACTTGGTAATAATGATAATTTTTTTAGCTTTTAAAAAGGTAAACTTTAACTAAAGGATTTTAAAGTGGTAGCCACATGATTTTAACAGGATAGCTCATGAACTTAAGGATTTCTAGTATTTTGAAAACTGATTTTAAAAATGAGTTTTTATTGTAGACTCATGATCAAGTTAAGATTAACTAACCCATTAATCCTAACTTATAATTTTTCCCAACTATGGTCGGGTGGCGACTCTTTTCATTTTTTTAAATTAAATTTTTTTAATTCCAAGTCGAGATTTTTTATCTAATAGGTTAGGGTTTGATACAAATTGAATTGAAAGAAATTAAACCAAAAAGAAAAAATTTAGGCTCAATAATGAATTAATTTTGTTTAGATAATTAATTAAAAATAAAAAATTCAAGTAGTTAGTAAAAATTAGGTATCAATTTGATACTTTTAAGTTTAAGATTATTAATTTTGAAAATATATAAAATTTAAATACTATATGACATATACTTTATAAAAATATCGTCGTGCTTTCTATAGTCATTTAATTAAGCCTAGTAGTTTTCTACTGGCCAATGAGCAAAAGAATCTAGAGGAAAAAGACAAAGCATCTTATGAGAGAAAACCGGTAAATTGAAGCTCCAAACCTCCACAACTAGAGGATTCTTGTAAATATATTACAATAATTATTGGTTTAGTTGCGACTAGCAATCTCCACTAGTGTCCGGTTAAAACTCAATTTTTTAATGGGCCTAAAAATGTAGGAACAATATAAAAATCACAATTTTACCTTTATATATTTTATATTTTAGATAATCAAGTCAACAAATATCATAATTAATCAAATTTTTACTTGTTAAACTTTTATATGAAGTTTAAAGTTGCTAAATATTATACACAATAAAAAATTTACTCATTAAATAGGCAAGAAACACCAAAAGGATCTATATTGATGGTAAGTTAAATAAGGACTCAAGGTTTTAAGTGGTTAAAACAAACAAAATATAATTTTATGAAATAGGTTAAATAAGAGATTGGTGATGGAGCATTGTTATGACATCGTGATAAAAATTATTTATGTAACATGTTAATTTTATGGTTGGCCATGCGTATTCAATTTATTAATTTAAATATATATATAATAATTGAATAAAAATAACTAAAAATAAAAAATAACCTAAATTGAAGAAAGCCTTTTAAAATTTTGATGTACTCAATTTATTAATTTAAAAAAAACATAAATAAGACAAATTGATAGAAAATAATTAAAAGTAAGAAAATATATAATAATTAATGGACCAGATTAACATTTTTAATTATTTTTGAATTTTCATATTCAAATTAATAGATTGAACACATTATTTTTTGTTCTATTTTCTTTAACTTTCTTATTTTAGTTATTTTTAATTACTTTTACTTTATTTTCTTAAATTTAACACATTACATTGACGTCTTTGGATAAATTATACTAGAATGTCACAACATTTGGGGGTAAGTTTATTTTAAGTCATAATGTTTTGAAAAGTTCAAAAGAGGTCATAATGTTTAGAAAAATATCTTATGAGGTTTAATTACGTATTTCTCCTATGATACATGTCAATGAGCCTTAAAAGAAGGCTTTTTTGGAGTTTTAATTAAATATTTATCCTGTTAATACGTGTCAATAGTGACCTCAATTGACAACTTCTCTAAATGTTATGACATAAAATGATTTTACTCCTAAATGTTGTGATCTAAAATAAACATACTCTCTCAACGTTGTGATCTCTTTTGAACTTTTTGAAACATTGTGACCCAAAATGAACTTACCCTATAAATATAATGACCTTCTGGTGTAATTCACCACAACATTCTTTTAAAAATGTCATAATAGCTTTCTCATTGATCTTTTATTTGAATCCACTTTATCAAACTTGGTCTTTTTTTTTTTTTTTTTTTAAACATGCCAAATTAATCTGTTATTTAAAATTGCCCCAACTAAGTATAAATTCCAACTAACATCAAACTTCTTGTGTAGATTAAAAATGAGCTCAAAATCAAATAATGGAGTAGACCCTTTATTGATAGGACATAGTAGCATCCTAAGATATTTATGTTTTTTCATTTTTTTCACTTTGAGTTTGTGTATTTTTATTTTTCATATATTTTTCAAAAGAATAACAACAATTCAATGTTGTTGATGTACAAAAAAAGACGAACGAAGAAAACAACCATGTCAATTTTGTGGTTTCATATTTAAAAGTTATTACATTAGTAAAGATTAGTTTAAAACTCCACAAATTGTTATGACTCCATGAGACATTGGTTAGATTAGATATAAGATTACCTTTACAGATGTAGTGAGATGCTGACATCTTGATTTACATTAATGCATTAGTAAATAAAGATTAGTTTGTTAATAGTCTTATAGTTTAATAGTATTATCACCGTACTTTTAAGTTTTTAATTCCCTATTGTAAAGATGGAAAAAAAAATTGGGGACAGTTTTTAAAAGTAAAAAAAAAAAAAGGGGGGGGGGGGGGGGGGGTGGGGGTGGGGGTGTGGTGTGGGGGGTGGTGGAATTGATGGGAGAGAACCTTTGATTAGCCACTAGGTGGTTAACGTTTTGGATATGATCTAAGGAAGATATAGGTAGGGTTACAAACGAGTCGAGCTATTCATAAGCTACTCGAGCTCAGCTCGACTTCAAGTTTGATTAGTAAATGAGTCGGGTCCGAGCCTAAAGTAAATCCTATTTATCTAAATGAGCCAAGCTCTTGATTTAGGCTCGCGAGCCAGCTTGTGAATAAACTCATTTAAACTCATAAAAGGCTCGCGATTAGGCTCATTAATAAACTCATTGTAGATTTGCGAATTTTTTTTATGAATGATATATTATCAATAACTACATAATAAAAAAATAAAAAACTAATTTCTTTAATAATTATCTATATATTATATCAATACCTATATATTATATTTTAGTTTAAAAAAATGAAAAATGGGCTACCTAAATGAGTTGAGCTCCAACTTAAATTTCAGGCTTGATAAAAGCTCTTAAGCTCAATAAAAAGTTCGGCTTGGCTCAAGCTAGTTTCATAAACGAGAGCTTGAGGTCAAACTTAAACTCGTATATCTAAAGAAACCAAGCTTGAGCCTCAATTTTATGCTTGATAAAAACCCGGTTCAAGCTTGCTAAATTTTAAACTAGCTAAGCTCAAGCCTTTAAAACTTTGCTCGACTTGGCTTGTTTGTAGCTCTAGAGATAGACATTGAGGAAGAAGGGGATCATGGTTTTCCCTTTTTGCATCCTTTAGAAAAAAAAAAAAAAAGAAGAAAGATGATCATGAAAGTATAAAAATATAGAAATAAATATACCTAAAATTAAAAAATAAAAATAAAAATCATAAATACAAATACCCTCTCTTTCTCTCTCTCTCTCTCTCTCTCTTCTTCTTCTTCTTCTTCTTCTTTTTTCTCCTCCTTTCTAGCCTTTGAAAGATACAAATACCCTATTTACCAAATTAAAATTTCACATAACATGGTATTAGCATTATTAATATATAAGTGATGTGGAAATGCGCTTTAAAATTATTATTATTTATTTGAGCTTAACTCTTTGGGCTAAGTAACTAGGGTTAAAAAATCTAGTTCTAAGTGAGATGATTAAGGGAGTTTTGGCATGGTAGACTTGGAGTAGTGTAAACCCCATAATTTTTGCATAACCTAATTTTGATAATTGGCAATAGTAGGATATAAAGTCTTGAATAAGCTTTGAGAAAAGTCTCAAAAATCATTCTCGGTTTTTCTTGATATAAGAATATTAAAAATATAAACAACTTAATCGTAGTTTAAGAAATCATAATCATTATTAGCAAAATTTCCTCTAACCTCTTTGCGACCAATAAGTAATGATAAATCAAAGAATTAATGCAGTAATTATTAAGGCTCTAGCAAACTTAAAAAAAATTATCTGTCAATTTCGAAAAATAATTAGAAAAATAATAAATATGCCTCGAAAATTTTCAAATAAGAATAGCGTAATAAGTCACTAAGCCAAACCTTAACTTCAACAAATAAAAATAAATATATCTCTAAATTCATTAAACACATAAAATTACATCACGTCTGAGCAAGTAAATTTCTAAAACAATCGTAAATAATTATTTTATAGATTTATAATTAAAACGATTGTAACCCCTTAGAGAATCTAATGACACCCACCTTCTTTAGTAAGTGAAACCCTTGGAAGTCATCAAAATTATATAAATAATTTATTGCATGCAAAAATATTCAAAATATAAAACAAGTTATTGTAATAAAATACAAAAGCTCTAAAATTGATACCCATAAAATATTCCACATTACTAAATTAATCATATGGTTATCTTGGCACATAATATATAATAAGTATATGACAAACTATTACTACAATTTATAGTAGTGTTAATAATATCAAAAGTATATTGTGACTAACAATATATGTATTGTAATAAAAATAAACAAAATTATTTTGTTATATGATAAATAATAACACCATGCTTGATCCACATATTAAGACCATTTAAAAAAGTTAACAATATTAAGATCCTTAGTATTATAGTACTAATATTATATTAATCATAATAACTTACCTACTCGTAACAAAGATATATGATTTATAAGTAAACTATATCATAAGTGAAATATGCAATAAATATTAATGTGATTTAACAAATATGGTAAAATATATATGTAATCATCATATCAATATACCTATAACATAACAACACCCTAGGGCTAATTACTAAGGAGAGCTTACAATTGTTAACACAAAATACATATCTAACAAATCATTTGGCACATTGAAATTGTATCAGATAAATATAATAGAAAACAAGCAAACAAACAAAATCAAGAAGTATGATAATATGATATTAATTAAATAATACCGACCAAGATTACATAAGAAGATTAATTAGAATTTTAATAAAGTAAATAAAACACATCGTGAACCTTAAAATTCACATTAAAACAAAAAATCCTCAAACGTATCAGATCAGACTAAAATCTCAGAAACCTTAGATCGAATCAAATAAATCTTATAACCCTAAAATACCATATAAATTAAATTAGACTTGGATTGCTAAAAAGTTTGAAACCCTGGAAACCATAAACGGGATCAAATGAAGATTCAATAATTCTAAGTTATTAGATGAATTAAATAAAGTCTGGAACCCTAAAAGTAAATTGTTTATCAAAAACATATCACCAACAAAATGATATAAAACCTTAATCAATCCAAAAACCCCACACTAGACAATTCATTTATTTGATTTTTAACTCGCAAATCAAGACATACCCAAATAATACTATTAATAAAATAATAAGAAATAATTTCCTAGAATTGAAAACTCTCAAAATTTTATGGTAAACCTATAAGTAAAACTTTGGACCCTTCTATTAATTTTAGAATAAAAAAGAACCAATACCAAAAGTCAAATTGAGTCAACACATAATATTAAAACCCCTAGACTCTATTAGACAATCTTGAGAACTGTAAAATGTTAAATAAATCACAAAAATAGAGTAAACTTAAAAATATGAACCAGATATACAATATAAACCTCTAGATTTTATAATCTCACGAGTAAATGTTAAAGCCAAAATTGAAACTGGAATCCTAAAAGTCAACTAGGTCAATAAAAAATCCTAACGAGACTAAATCCGACAATCTCACGGTCGAAACCCTAAAACAAAAAGAATAAAATAACCTTGGATTATAGATGAAAATAATGTAATACAACCTAAAAAGATCATATTTGTTAAAAATTAACTCGTTTCGGACCTGAATGGGATTAGTTTTTAAAATCAGGACCCCACGTAAAACGATAAAAATATTCCGATAATATATCCAAACTCATAATAATATGAAGATTCATAAAATATCAGTTTTAGGATTTTTCAGTGTTTAAAAATATCCGATATCACCTTTTTATGCGTATTTTCTTTACTATCGGTAATTTATTTATCTTGTTTACTATTCATTTACTATTTATTACTATTTACTACTATTCATCTTACTTTATTTTTTCTTATACCTATTCTTACACCAATCTCTTACATCTCTTATCATTATCTTTTCTCATAAAACTTTTATTACACTTTTTACTTAATTTCTCTTATACTTTTCTACAAAAATTAATTTTTTTTCCTTTGTTTCTCCCCCTTGCAAGTACATGGTAGCAAGCTGCCTCTTTTCCTCTCTAATTTCTTTTTATTTTTCATTTTCTTTTCATTATTTAATGCAAACAATTTTCCTCTATAAATACCACTACATTCTCCTCTAATTTTCATACTTTTTCTTCACCATAACAAAACATTTGCCAATTGAAAACTCAAACACTCTCTCCTCTTCTCTCAACAATCATGCCACATACACACACCCATCCCTTGACTCTCTCAAATTTTTCTCCCTTCAATCCATCTTACATCTTAGGTAAAACATTAAACCTCCTCCTTAATTCATGTTAACATAATAAGAAAAATATGTGTGTGTTATTTCCATATGAAATCCCTATGAGTGTTATGCTAGGGAATGAAAATATAGGAACAACCTATTGTTCATGTCTTGTTGAAATTTATGACCATATTGATGTTATGATATATTATTATTTCTAATATTAACATTGTATATATTACTAAATATATGTAATATGTATATTTTATAGAGCATAATGCTCACTAATCTAACTCTTTTTATTTTCATGCTCTTATTTATTTCTTGCTAATAAATAAGACTAGTTAATCTCTAGTCTTAGACTTGTCCTCAATAAAGTCAAAATAAAAAGGAGACTTGTTTATACTATAAGTCTCGAGAATGCCTTGTTGAAAAATTCTAAGGCTTCAATTTTATTTGTTTTGCTCTTAATTATTTTGTTATTTAAGGATACTTCTCCATTTCTAATTCTCGAGGAGCCTTGACATGAATCTAAGACTTCCACAATTTTCTTATTTTTTTTTCCTTAAGCTTTCTTATGCTTTTCTTTTCTTTTTATGGAACTTGTCCAAATCTAAGTTCCGGGAAGTCTTGATACTAAGCTAAGACTTCCATGTTTTGTTTTTGTATGCTCATTTAATTTTCTATTTCTTTTTTTTTTCTACATGGATTTATTTTTCATCTCATAACATAACTATAAGTTTATATTCATGCATGATCATAGAATAATGTTGTTGTTTTAATAAAAAAATTTCAAAACAAAGTGAGCTATTTCTTTCATACAAAAATAGGGCTAAACGCTCAAGAGAAATGGTTTCCAACACTTAGGAGGAATTTTCACAAATACTTAGAATAATGGGTCAACTACATTCTTTTCAAAATATTAAAATAAATTTATCATAAATTTATGATGTTGATAATTCTTTGTTATGGAAAATTTTCTTAAAAGCTTATTTATATGACTTATGTTAATACTTTGATAAATACTAAGAACAAAACAATTTTTCCAAGTCAAGCTTAAAGTCAACTCACCAGTTAAAAATCCACTTAGGAATAAAATTGGTATATAGCATAAGGAATCGTTTTAAAAGTAATTCCATCTTTATGGAGTTAAGGAAAATATAGAAATAATAGTTATAATAAGTAGACACTCACTTGTCACAAACTAAAAATTTTTATTATCTTCCAATAACTTAAAAAATAGATTTTTATAAATTTCACTTTTCAAACTGCTAAAATAAGTTGTTTTATGAAAAATAATTGTTGGGACAACATCATAAGAATCATGCATATAATTAGGGGTGGGCAAAAAAACCAACCGAACCGAACCAATCCGTAGCCGAGCCAATCCAAACTAAAAATATGGTTTTTTTTTAATGGTTTGGTTTAAAAATTTTCCAATATGAACCAATCCGCAAATTTATGGTTTGGTTTGGAAGGCAAACCAAACAAATCCGTAAAACCGAACTAAACTGTTTTAGAAAAATATGATAATATTTTACTATATGTTCATATGATTTTATTTAATATTTATTATTTAGTGAATATTGATTAAAGTCAACTTGTTCATTTTTAACTTTTTTTTAGACTCATAATATGTACTTTTTTTGTTGATGATGAACTTGTTTTTTTTTTTTTAAATAGCTTTTAACTTTATAAAGCATGAAATTTATTTACTCAATTATAAATTCTTATTATGTATTAAATGTTTAATATATTTTGTCAGCGGATTATTTTATTCGTTGATAAATTTTATTGATAGATGGTTTTTTATTTTATCTAAATTTATTGGTAGATAATTGACTTGATGATTCTATTAAAAACTATAAATTATGACTTACTATGTGTTAGTTAGTGAATGTATTTTATTAGTAGATAATCGATTTTATAGAGAACTATATATTAAAAGTATGATAAATTCATAAAGTATTTTGTCATGGTTTATAATATAAACTTGTAAAATGATATAAATATTTAAGTATCTACATAAATGTTAAAAAAAAAACTAGAACAAAGAAAATTTTTTGTTAGAATTTTGATTTAATCCGTAATCCAAATCGAACTGAACCGTTATTTATTGGTTTAAAAAATTTCTAATCCGAACCAAACTGTTACTTAATGGTCTGTTTGGGATGGAAAAAAAACCAAACCGTAAATTATGGTTTTGTTTGGTTTCAAAGAAAACCGAACCAAACCAATCCGCGCCCGCCCTACATATAATATGCATATATCTATATTAAAGGATTTTCCAAATATATAAATAGCTATATACTTGCTATAGAAGTTTTGGATGACATGAACTTAGAAAAATTACAATTTAAGCGTTGAAATTTTTAGATCAATTCTGTACTGACCCATTTCAAAACCCAAATTACTTTAAATGTTAAAAATGACCTTAAAAAAGATAGATCTTTTTTGAGTAGGTAGAAAGCGATATATAATATGCAAAATTCCGATTAAAATGAGCAAGTTATGGTCATTTTAAGTTGGAATTTCACATAATCCGAATTTTAAGGAGAATAATGAAATAAAATTATAAAATTTAAGTAGAATCAATATGAAATACTTATTATGGCTATTTCTTTTGTTTATATAACGAGAAATATGGCATACCTTTCCCCAAGGACCACTCCAACTAAGGATGGTACTAAGGACGAGTGGGTTTATTTCCTTAATTATCGTACTTATGTTTGTGCTTGTAGTATAGAAGCACTATAATAGGAAAAGATAAAATCAGAAAGTGCATGTGCCTTATAATATTGGTTGAAATTGTATCAAGTATTGATGTTGAATTGTTTATAATCAAATGGTTGATTTAGCGTGGTATTGATGTGTTTGCCAATTCTATGATCACCCCTAAGATATCTAAAATCATGGTATGAGTGCTAAATTAAATGAATTGATGCATAACATGAAGAGTCACATTGCATTCATTACTATACGCTTGATGGGACAAGAGCATAGTAGTGAAGTAAGCAGAAGCCTGAAAATCTGCATTAATATTAACGGCGAGTTGTAGCTCGAATGAACTACACAAATTTTATTTGCAAACTACGGTCATATGGGGCTCGGAACACCTAACCCCAAATAGAGGGTGCAAATCCATTCAACATATGATTTCTGATTAATCACGCGTATTGCTTGCTAACATGTTTGATGCAAGAAATCATATTCTTGAAGAAATTCACAATTTCTCCAAAGAACTCAAAGAGAAGGAATATTTAAAATGTTTGTTTTAAGGTTTAGGGAATTTAAAATAGGAGAAAAGAACTTTAAATGAATAATTAGAAAGAATTTAATACGTTGTCTCATAGAAAAAGGATACTGAAACAAAATAACAATTTGAATGGATATCTAAAATCTAAAATTTCAATTAATGTCCATTTACTAATTTATATCAATTTATCTTATCATATTCTATTGTTTATTTTTTTATTTATTCAAATTATCTAAATCAAATTTGTAAACTAAGTTTTAATTAAAGTTTAAAATTAAATACCTATAATACTATTCAATTAAACTATTTCTAATGTAGTTAGGTGAAGGTTTATGGCATTTCAACAAGGTTTCAATTAGCTCAATTAAATATAAAATAATTAAATTGAACTAGAGTTCTAATCTTTTCAGTTAATATTACACGAGATTGAATTAGTCAAACGAGTTTCAAATATAGTAATCAATATTACACACAATTGGATAAATCGAAAGAATTCTAATAAGACACATGATAAAGAAAAATCTCTTTAGGGTTTATGGAAAAATACTCAATTCTCATTACCTAAGTGTTTCATAATATTAATAAGACTATTTAAATCTAACCTTATGTAATAAAATGAAAGTAAAACTCTAATAACTAATAAAAAAAAAATAACAACCAACTCCTAGACCTACATTTGAATAATATATTTCATGGACCCACAATAATAAATTGGGTGTTATCAACGAACATAGGAGGTCTAACAAAATTCAAAAAATACCTCAGTATCTGAGGGATTACGAAAGCATTGGTTAAATACATGGACTTAAGTATACAATAGTAAATTTCAAGAGTTCCACACTAACAGATTCGTAGAATTAAGCATATAATGGTAGATCTTAAGTACAACACAAACAGATCTTCAAAAAAGTAACAAAAAGAACAGTACATATAGATAGAGGAGTACGAAAAAGGAGTGGGTAGCCTGTTTTTCTGTTACTGTATTTGTGGTTTCTTCTTCCTCCCTATTCCTTTCTTAAAGCTAAAGTGGGACTTGAATGCCAATAAGCCACCTTTTCTTTTCATCTCAGTTCATGCAAACACATACACACACAGATCCTAGAGTTAGTGACCGATTTGAACATAAAAAATGTTTATACATATAGATCAAGAAACAAAATCATTGTTTGTACAAATCAAGCATTAAACATAGATCTTGATTAGAAACTGACGAAACCCTAACTTCTTTCTTCTTGAATAGTAAGGAAGAAGAGGAAGAGGAGACTAACCTTCTGGTGAGTTTTATAGAGGAATGTACGAATGAGACAGACAACATTTGAGGATTTTGTTTTACATCATATTCTTTTGTATCAGTGGACTGATATTTCATGTGGACTTTTGTTAAATTTCTTTTCTTAATAAAAGTGGTTATTAGTTAGGATTGATTGCTATCATTGGGTGCTTTCATTGATTACCATGATAGAAAAGCAAGAACATATGCTGAACTGCAAGATCGGGTTTATAAGAATAGTATGTCTATTGATAAAGTGGTAAATGAGATGCAAGATTTAAAGAAATCTATGAATGACAGCATTAATATTATAATCCAGTAAATGAATGCATTGTCTCAATCTGTTTCCGCTAATCCAACAAATGGAAATCCGGTTAATGGAAATCGAATAGGTGTATCATCATCTTCCAACAATCATGAAGTGCATAATGAATGGGGCAACATGAAACACATAAAATTAGAGTTGCTAAAGTTTAGTAATGGAGATCCCACTCAATGGCTTTTCAAAGCATCTCAACTTTTTATTTCCATAAAGTTGCTATTGATGATAGATTGAAATTAACATATTTTGCATTAGAGAATGAAGCATATGATTGGAATCAGTAGATGTATCATAATCATATGATTTGTAATGGGGAAAACCTCATTCATGCAATCAAACTCAGATTCAGTCCATCACAATATGAGGATTTGCAGGGTAAACTTTCTAAATTGAATTAAACTAGGATTGTGGGAGAATATCAGTATCGATTTGAAAGTTTGTCAAATAGGATTAGTGGATTGTCTAAGAGTTTTCTTCAGAGTTGCTTCATATTAGGTTTGAAACCATTGATACAGTAAGAGGTGCTTGCTTTTCAACCTACAAGTTTTTTACAAGCAGTAACTTAGCTAACTACACAAGAGTAAATTGAAGTCAATGCAATCGCATTTCTTATATAAGAATTCTAAGAATTTTTCAGTTCTTAACAAATCTTCTTTTCCGAAATATGATTAGACATCCAAAGGTCTTTTATTTGCTCCTAGTTTGAATGTAGAGGATCAACAACAAATTAAGAAAAAGGTGTTTCCAGTGAGGGATTTGTTTGCTAGTGAGTTAATTGCAAAGAGAGAAAAGGGTCTTTGTTATAATTGTGATGAAAAATATAATTGAAATCACCTTTGTAAAGTAAAGTTTTTACTATTGGTGCAACAAGAGGACGAAAATCTTGAAGATGATCAAATCGATTTACAAGATCTGGAAGTAACTGATGTTCTTGATGTTAACTACAACAATGTGGAGATTAGTTTTCATGCAATTGTTGGTATTTTAGCACCAAAAAATTTTCGTTTGAATGGATCATTGAAATCACATTCCTTGTCAATTTTGCTTGATTCGGGAAGTGCTCATAACTTCTGACAAGGAAGTGTGGCAAGGAAACTTAAAATTCCTATTTTGGCTATTCCAAAATTCAAAGTGATGGTAGGAAATGGTGAATTTTTAGAGTGCTCGGGCCTTTGTCGTTAGATAAAGATTTTAATACAAAATCATTATTTTTTAGTGGTTGTTATATCCTTTCTTTGAAAGGAGCAACTATGGTTTTAGGGGTGGAATGGCCAACACATTTAGGACTAGTAGCAATGGATTATTCTCAGCTCACTATGTCATTTCAGCTAAATGGACATATGTGTAAACTCAAAGGAGAGACACAACTGGTTAGTGGTTCACTTCATCTAGCTTAATTACAAAAATTGGTTGTTTCAAACCAATATATTTGTTTTTGTAGTTTAGTGGCTCAAGCTGAGTATTCTTCCATGGAATCTACTAACAATACCCAAATTGAAGCAGTATTAGCCAGATTCTTAGAGCTTTTTGCAACTCCTTCATCATTACCATCGTTTCGTGATGGTCAACATGATGCGCTGGATCTTTAAGTTTTAAATTTATAATCTTGTTAATTCTAGACCCACACAAGGTAGTGCACCTATAATGTAATATAAAATTAACTCGGATATCGTCCTAGGAATCTATGTGCAGCTACTAGTATAACTCGTTAACTATTATCTAGCCTAATCAATTGAGAGATAAATACTAACTTTCTACTAATTCTAATTAAAAGCAAGCCTAAAAACCTTAGATAAAAGATAAGCACAAATTTCTCAAGATAATCAATTCACAAACAATGCCCTTAGCTTTGGTTAACCCTAGCCTCCTTCATCTTTAAAGATATATTTAATTGAACGGAACTTGATCTTGAACTATCGGGTTTCTCAAATAGATTAATTACTCTCTTCAAGTCAATTAACCCCTAACCCTAATTGCAAAAGTAGGAATTTCTTGCTTCACAATTATCAAATTAGAATAGCATGAAGATTATGAACCCTAAATGATAGAAAGTTGGAAAAACCCTATTTCTAAGTGGATTACTCAACTTCTTTGCCCATGAGAGATCAAACCCATTAATTGAAATCTTCTTTCAAATTAACAAGAATCAATTTTGTAATAAACTTGGCCTAAAATCATCACAAACAACAATATAAATCATGAAGCAAACTCAAAATCAAACTTCATTCGATTAATAATCAAGTCAATACACGAAGGCTAGGGTTTCCCAAAACCTAGGGCATACATAACTACTCTTCCATGAGGAGATTAACAACAAAAATAAATACAATGGAAGAAATAGGAAAGATTATGATGATAAAACCCTTTTGTAGAAGTGATTGTTGTGGATCTTCAAGTTGTAGCTCGAATCCCTCTTCAAAAAGCTCTCTAAAGTACGTTCTAGGTTTTTGGATGGTAAGACAAGTGAATGAATTATGTTCTTTCAACTCAAGGCGCGAATATATATATATATAATATATTAGTGTGTACACACCCCTACATGACCCATGTACATCGGGGTAGTGTACTCATTAACTTCGCACGTTTTTCCTTTTTTGGCACATGTACACGACCTATTGTACACAACTGGTGTATGTGCAGTCGTGTACCCTAGAACTTCGACTTTTTCTTCAATTTTTCTCCTCCAAAAGTACACTAGTAGTGTAAAAATACTAGTGTATGTCCAACAACTTCAACAAAGGCTCCAAAGCTCTCCAAAATCTTGGCTTCTTTCATTAATAATCCTTTGAAAAGTCAAATTGTTCCATGATTGTCCCTAAAACACAAAATTAGTTCAATAAAAATCCTTTTCTTCAATAAATCAATTAAATAGTATATGAAATATGCTCAATAATGCACCAATAATAAGGGTCTTAGGATATTTATCAAACTTCCCCACACTTAAACATTTGCTTGTCCTCAAGCAAACAACTAAGGACAATTAAGATCTATCATCAAATATACTAAAAAATTTTTCCACAAAAAGAAAAAAGATTCACAAAGCATTCACTAATTCTTTCAGATCACAGCGACTCACTTTGTGCCTACCACTCCAACCCATCATAAGAATGTAATTAGCATATTAGAACAAAATTGCAAGGCTAATGCGAGTAAATTAAACTTTACCCTCACCATTTAACAGCAGAATCCTAAGTCACAAAGTAAACACAAATTCAAGCATTAGCAAAAGGAACTTAGTTACACTTCACCACCAAATAACAAGTATATAAGCTCTTCAACCACTTCCTTAAGCACAATAACCTAGAAAGAAAGTACATGGCATCTATTAATTCCTTGGATTTTTTCTTTTTGCTTGAAATCTCTATAGTCTTCAGAGGGGGAGGTTTTAGCTTCTGTCTTTTTAATTTCCTCTGGATGGGTTTTTGCCCGCTTCTTTTCGACTAAAATTTATTTTATTCTTTTTTTATATCAATTGTGCAAGATGCTTGCTTAGTCAGTAGCGGGGTTAGACTTCTCTCTTCTGAGGAACCAAAGCCCACCCATATTGACTAGCTTTTCATATTCGTTTAATGCATCAATTGATTGAGTATTTTAGAGAGATTAATACAAAAGGATCACCAAGAGAAAAATCTCATTTGCCCCTTTCTCAAAAGGTTAAAAGGGCTCTCAAAGTTTTTGAAAAGCTAATATACTAATTAAAAAGCTTAGAAGTACAACCATTTAACTTTCAACCAAGGACTTTAGTTCACTTCTAGACTCTGGATTCCATTATTAAATAACAAGTAAGATTATCCCACCTAGATTTCATCTTATAATTTCGCCTAAGTATGCTAACCACAAAATAGGTGAGTAAGGAACTGTTTAAGTCGCTTTTTCTTAATTTGAATGCTAATTAATTTTTTTTTAAAGTATATTTTCAAGATTTATCAATTAATACTAAACTTTTAAAGCACAATTGCAAACATAAAAGTGGGGGATTCTGAACTTGTTAAAAATCAGCACAAAATGTCTACTAATCAAATGATATGCTCAATAAAAAACATAAAGACCTGTATCTCAAGATCTATATTCCTTCCAAAACTACTCTTTCCCCCACACTTATCAAGACAATGTCCTTAATGTCTACCAATGCAATCATAACAAGGGGAAAATAGTAAAGGAATAGAAAAGAAGAAAAGGAAATTAGAACTTCCCCAAAGTAATCATCGGATCCAGGGACAATTGTTGTTGGGGTAAAATTGCTCTCTGCACTAGGAGCTTCAAACACTTGTCAGCCATCAACCTAAGGAAAGAGGCTAGAAAGAATATACAAACCAGCAGCTAAACAAGATAACATAACCTATCCTAAACATCTAATAGAAACAACAAGAGTCTTCCCACTAGGGGGCTCCAAAAAGAAAACATAAACCAGCAACATAATCTTTGAACAAAAACAGAAAGATAAACAGCAAAAAGATCCTAAATCAGGAAACATCAAGCAACATCAAGTGAGGATAAATCACTTATCCCCATCGTCCTCCTCCGACCCTTCATAATCATCACCGCCGTCTTTACTGTTATCATCATCTCCATCCTTGCTATCATCATCATCATCTGCCTTGCTGTCATCATCATCGGTCTCATCATCATTATCAGCCTCCCCCTCATCATCATCTTTATCAAATGAAGCTGCAGTCTTACCGTCTTCTTCCACTTCATCTCCAGATGTAGCCACTTCCTCATCTGAGCTAGATGATGCAACAATTGGAGCTTTCCCTCTTCGACTGACCACAAGAGGTGACTCATGCTCCTCAGAAGTGGTCCTATCAGCTGAGGACTCATAAGTTGGGAGGTTTTCTAGGGGTTTTGAAAGGCAGCTAGCAATTGTTTGGACAAAACTCCAAATTGCTGACCTAAACTTCTTATTTTTCTTTGCTCTTCCTTATTTTTCTTTTCTCCTCTAGAACTTTTCTGAAAAGTTTTCAATCATTGTCAAAATTTGATACCTGAGGAGTAGATGGACTTGCAGCTAGAGAGCTCAAAGGAGCCCTAGGAGGTATGGAATACTTCTGGAAGGATTTGGGTTCTCTCTGACCCTCTGAAGTCCCCAATGTCTGAAAGGGCCATCTAACACTAGTTTAACATCTACTTTGACTACACCATCTGGAAGCTCCTCCTACACTTTCATCCCCTTCAATAATTGAGGATATAGCCACCACAGAAGATCCCCTTAATGAGGGTATTAGTAGCTTATCGAATGATGAACTGAGCCAATTCTATACCCACATTAATCTGGTGCCCATTTGCAATGCTGTACAAATGCCCTAACTCAAAATTAGTCACCACACCATTGCTACTTTTGCATGCTCCAATGGTATGAGATAGGATGTGGCGAATAATCTTCAAGTTATCATCTAAGATAGCATAGGCTTTTGACTTAGAAGGCTCATACTTGAAGGTGCTTTGGCACAATACTCGCCAATACTCTTGGGGATCTACATGTCGGGGTAACCTAACTGGGAGTGCTCTAAATTCAGTTGATTTGGTGTCCTCCTTGGTATATAATCCCACATAATGGTAGAAATCAGCTAAAGTGATTGTATATACCTTCTTAAAAGCTTGGAAGGTGAGAGTGTCATCCATTATTGAATCCCCATGCTTCTCCTCATGTTTCAAAGTGGTGAGCACTTCCAGTGTAATGCTCTTGTAGGCAGGAGTGTGGATGGCAAATAAATTTTCCGAGGGTCCAACTAATAGCATCTCCTTGATCTCCTCTTTCTTTCCATAATTCCCAAGCATCTCTCAATCCAGGTATCTATGGGCTCCAAAAGGTTTATGAGATAGTTGTTACGTTGTATTCTTGGCCCAAGGAGTCTCTGAACATAATGGGGTCGGCCTTCTTTGTGATTGTGATTGAGCTACTTTTTGCTTCTTTGTTGGGGTTTGTGAAGATGAGGCAGGTTGGGCTTGTGAAGCAAGCCGACTTAATCCTGGCCTTCTGACAGGTTGCTTTGGTCTTGCCATACCTACACGATTAGATTATATTATAATTGAGTATAATAGGTAAGCAAGACTCAAACTCATAAAATGAACCGCAACAAGCTTCAACAATCATAAGAAACAAGTATACAAGCATTGGAGCACAAATGAGTTGGGTATGTATAAGTTTTGAAGAATCTGTGTATACACTAGTAAGTATACACGACTAGCGTAGATGCAGTGTACAACCCAAAGTTTGAAAATTTTGATCAACAAGTATACAAACTTATTTTGAACATCTTAAATGTTATTCAAACTATAATTTCGCCCTAATCATCACTAATCCTTTCAATTTCACAAAAATCCCCAAATTTTTGCACAACTAACCCCAACTTTGCCATTCATGTGCTTGGGCATGGAATCTAACAAGAAAAGTAGTACAATATATTCAAGGATCATCTAATTGCATGAAAATCATGAAAGCCCCAATTTTTACAACACTTGAAATTTATGCAAGAACCCTAGATTTGTTGAAATCCATGAAATGCATGTGGGATCTAAGGAAATCTAAGTTAAATGATCTACACCAAGCATGGAACCATGTGATGAACAACAAAAATCAGCCACAATGTCCATCACAATATCATTTCAAACACAAATCCGAACCTACCCATGATTTTCCAATTCGTGCGTGAAGCAAAGGAAGATGGAGATGAGAACTAGAGGACTTACCTTGCTTGAAGAAGAAAAAGAAGATCCAAGGAGCGTGGAAGGACGAGGAGGATGTATAGGGGAGTGTATGAGTTGTGAAGGGGGGTTTTGGGGTCTTGGGGAAGTGTATGAGTCGTGTGGGAGAAGATGAGTGAGGAAAAGAAATGAGTGATGCATGCGTGTGTGTGTCTTTTATACGTGGTGTGTTTTAATGAGTACACCACCCCTACATGGGGTGTGTACTCCAACTCGTGACACCACAGAATCTCAACAAAACGAGTACTACTCCTACATGAGTCGTGTACTTAGACTCGTGACTCCACAGAATCAATGCAAAACATACACGATACATACACGACCCGTGTAGACTAACTAGTGACTTCACAGAATCTTGAAAAATTTTGCACCACATTCACGACACATACACGAGTCATGTATAACAACTCGTGACTCCATGATTGTTGGAAAATTTGTATACTGCATTCACCACATGTACATGAGTAGTGTAGAGGTAGTGTGCATTGGCAAAAATTTTTAAGCTCTAAAAATTTCTTTGGAAATTGATTTTCATGATAGTGCATGACAAAGATGACTTACCTAGAACACTTAAAAAGTGTTTTCATCTTTCAAACCTTTCTTGGAGCTTTTCTTCCCCACACTTAGCTTGAAAAATCAATTTTCCACTTGATATTGCTTTAAAACCTGCAATTTTCTACAGAAAATTTTTTTTTTTTAACTTAAACAAGAACAGCAAAACAAAACAAAAGAAAGGAAAAAGAAAAGAAAAGAAAACTAAAAACCTATTTACAAATGGGTTCACCACAACTAGTTATTTGATGTTTGGAGTCGAAACTCCTCTTGAACTTCAAGTTCCGGACTATTACCCATGTAGAGCTTCACTCTTTGGCCGTTCACTTTAAAAATCCCATGTTCGGGATGTTCTAATTCCATGGCCCCATGTGGAAAGACTTGCTTGACTAAATAAGGACCTGACCACTTGGACTTCAGCTTTCCAGGGAAAAGTTTTAATCGGGCATTGAACAATAGAACTTGGTCTTCTTCTTGAAACTTCTTTGGGTGTCGGATATGTGCATCATGAAACTTCTTGGCTTTCTCCTTGTAGATCCTCATGTTCTCATAGGCTAGAAGCCTCCACTCATTCAACTCATTAAGTTGGAGCTTTCTTCTTAGCCCAGATGTACCCAAATCAAAGTTTACCTGCTTGATAGCCCAATAAGCTCTGTGTTCAACTTCAACTAGAAGGTGGCATGCCTTCCCATACACCAATCTATAGGGAGTGGTCCCTATTGGCGTCTTATATGCAGTTCTAAGTGCCCAAAGGGCATCATCGAGTTTCTTAGCCTAGTCTTTTCTATGGCTCACCATCTTCTCAAGAATTCGCTTAATCTCTCTGTTAGTCACATCCACTTGTCCACTTGTCTGGGGATGGTACGGGGTTGCAATTTGATGTGTTACCCCATACTTTTTCAGAACTTTGGCTAGCTGATCATTATAGAAATGTGTCCCCCTATCACTAATGATAGCTCTAGGGGTTCCAAATCGTGTAAATAGCTTCTTCAAGAACTTAAACACTACTCTGGCATCATTGGTGGGTAATGCCTAAGCTTCTACCCATTTTGATACATAATCTATAGCCACAAGTATGTATTTGTTCCCATAAGATGGTGGAAGTGGACCAACGAAATCTATGCCCCACAAATCAAATACTTCACATCCTAGGATGTATTTTTGAGGCATTTCATCTCTTCTTGATGTATTTCCAACTCTCCGACACCGATCACAAAGAGAGACAAAGTGGTGAGCATCCTTAAATATGGATGGCCAATAAAAACCAACCTCCAACACTTTGTGTGTAGTACGGTTGGCACTATAATGACCACCAACAGGGCCTGAATGACAGTCCTCTAAAATTTTCCATCCCTCAGCATGAGAGAAACATTGGCGAATCATCTGATATGCACAAACCCGAAAGAGGAATGGATCTTCCCAATAATAGTGCTTGAGATCTGAGAAAAACTTTCTCCTTGCATGATAACCTAATTCTCTAGGGGAAGCTAGTGCAGCAAGATAGTTTGCTATATCAACAAACCAAGGTAGCTTTGTGATTGCTTTGTTTGGAAGTTGACAAACTGCATACAACTTTTCTTTGGGAAATTCATCATTTATGTCTTCCTCCTTCAACTCACCCCGATGTGGATCTTCTAGCCTTGATAAATGATCAGTTGCTAAGTTCTCTATTCCCCTCTTATCATGGATTTCCAGGTCAAATTCTTGTAGAAGCAGTATCCATCTAATCAGTCTAGGCTTTGCATCAGTCTTGGATAATAAGAACTTTAATGCTGAATGATCGGTGTAGACAATAACTTTTGACAACACAAGATAGGGTCGAAACTTATCAAAGGCAAAGACCACGACCAATAGCTCCTTTTCAGTACTAGTATAATTCTCCTGTGCACTGTTCAATGTTCTACTAGCATAGTGGATAGGCTTGAAGTGCTTGTCATGTCTCTAGCCAAGGACTGCCCCAACTGTACAGTCACTGGCATCACACATATGCTCAAATGGGAGGTCCCAACTAGGAGTAATCATAATGGGAGCTTGAGTCAGTTTTTCTTTCAACAAATTAAAAGCTTTCAAGCAGTCTTCACCGAATTCAAAAACCATATCCTTCTCCAAAAGCCTTGTTAGAGGCCGGAGATTTTGGAGAAGTCCTTTATGAATCGCCTGCAGAAACCCGCATGTCCCCAAAAACTACGGATAGCCCTTACTGATGTTGGAGGCGGCAATTTTGCAATAACTTCTACCTTGGCCCTATCCACTTCAATCCCCCTCTGTGAGACTTTGTGCCCAAGCACAATTCCTTCTTTGCACATGAAATGACACTTATCCTAGTTAAGTACCCAATTTGTCTCCTCACAATGGATCAAGACTTTCTCTAGATTGGCCAAGCATTGTTCAAAAGAGTCCTCAAAAACTGAGAAATCATCCATGAACACTTCCATTATGTCTTCTACAAAATCTTCAAAAATGCTCAACATGCACCATTGAAATGTGGCGAGTGCACTACAAAGCCTAAACGACATCCTTTTGTAAGCATAGGTGCCATAGGGACATGTGAAAGTTGTTTTCTCTTGGTCCTCAGGAGCAATAGGGATTTGGAAGTATCCTGACACCATCTAGATAGCAATAATACATGTGACCTGCAAGCCTTTCTAACATCTGATCAACAAAAGGCAAGGGGAAATGGTCCTTCCTGGTGGCTTCATTCAACTTCTGTAATCGATACAAACACGCCAACCAGTAATTGTTCTCATGGGGATGAGTTCATTCTTCTCATTAGGAACCACAGTCATCCCCCTTTTTAGGCACCACTTGGGTTGGACTCACCCATGTACTATCAGAGATCGGTATATCAATCCGGTCTAGAAGTTTGATAACTTCTTTCTTCACTACCTCCTTCATGTTAGGATTAAGTCGTCTCTGAGGTTGAATGACTGACTTAAATCCCTCTTCTAGTAGAATTTTATGAGTGCAAAAGGATGGATTGATACCCTTTGTCTTCTATCTTCCAAGCAATAGCACATTTATGTGCTTTGAGAACTTTTAACAATTGTTGCTTGCATTCACTGGACAAAGCTGAAGCAATAATCACCGAAGCTTGGAATTTTCTTCCAAAAATGCATATTCAAGATGCTCAGGAAGCTGCTTCAATTCAAGTATAGGCGTTCTTCAATAGATGGTTTCAACGCACTTCATCATCTAGCTTGAGCTCCTCAAACCCCTTTTTAGGCAAGAATTCCTCAGCAACATCCAACTCTGTGACAATTTCCTCCACCTCCAGATCCATTATTTCCTTCCCTTGTCAGAAATCAAGCTCAATTCTACCTTGTCTCGTGAAAGAATTTCCTCAACATGTTCAGCCACTGAAGAATCAACAACATCAATAGAATAACATGAATCATCAGATCCCATGGGTTTCTTCATTGCTGCAGCCACATTAACCAAATTCTTCATCTCTACTCTGAGAGTGAGTTTTCCCTCTTCCACATCAATAACGGCTCTAGCAGTTGCTAAGAAAGGTCGACCAGGATTAAGGGAACATCTCCCTCTTCATCAATGTCAAGCACTACAAAGTCCACCGGATAGATGAAATTACCGACCTTTACTAGCACATCCTCAATGACTCCTCTAGGGATCTTCACAGAACGGTCTGCCAATTGAAGACTCATACGAGTTGGTTTAGGATTGCCAAGCCCAATTTTGAAAAATGAATAGGGCATCAAGTTAATACTTGCCCCAAGTCAGCTAGGGCCTTCTCCACAGATAATTCTCCCACTGTGCATGGTATGATAAAGCTTCCAGGATCCTTTAGCTTAGGAGGCAGCTTGTTCAGAATGATTGAGGAGCAATTTGCTCCTATCTCCATAGTTAATACATCTTCTACCTTCTACTTGTTGGATAGGAGTTCCTTGAGGAACTTGGCATATTTGGGCATTTGTGAGAGGGCTTCCACAAATGGAATGTTGATGTGGAGTTGCTTGAACAAATCTAAAAATTTTCCAAATTGCTCTTTATCCTTGCTTTGATTCAAACGGGTAGGATAAGGTATCTTTGGTGTATTCTCTCACAACTGGAGGTGGTTTCTTGGCTGGTGTGGAGACTTCCTTTTCTACAACTTGACCTTCTTCACATGTCTTCTCAGGCACTACTGAAGGACCCTCCCCACTTCTACCTGGCAACTCTTTGCCACTTCTCAAGCTAATAGCTTTAGCTTGCTCCTTAGGATTATTCTCAGTGTTGCTTGGGAGGGAGCCCGTTTGCCTTTCTGAAAGCATCTTGGCTAGCTGGCCAATTTGCTTTTCCAAATTGTGAATCGAGGCTTCTTGATTCCTATGCCTTGCATCTGAACTTTGTATGAACTGAGTCAATAACTCCTCCAAATGTGATTTCTTTTCTGGCTGGGGTTGCTGGTTTGAAGATGATGGCATCTGCTGATATGGAGGCATCTGTGGCTTCTGAAATCCTGGTAGGAAATTTGGCCTCGGTGCACTTTGATTGCTCCAGGAGAAATTTAGATGATTTCTCCATCCTGGGTTGTAAGTGCTGCTAAATGGATTATTCTACTGCTTGTTCTGATTCCCAAAATAATCCACTTGGTCAAGCTGCTCTGTATGATAACCACTGTCAGATGTCCCTTCCTAACCAAATTGTAGGTGTGATGGTTGTTGATTCTTGATGCTCATGACTTGGGTACTAAGGGCATCCATTTTAGCAACTAAAGAAGTGAGCAAATCTACTTCATACACCCCAGCAACTCTTTGCTTTCCATGGTTGTTTCCCCATTGGTAGTTGTTTCTAGCCATATCTTCAAACAATTGAGAGATTCTTCAGGAGTCTTTGAATTTAAAGTACCAAGCAGATGCATCAACAAGCTGGCAGTCATTTGATTCAATCCATTATAGAATGTTGAACTTGCAACCATGATGGAAGTTGGTGGTGGGGACATCTTCTAAGAAGCTCTTTCCATCATTTCCAAGCATAAAAAAGAGTTTTAGACTCATTCTGACAAAAAGATGAAATGTCATTCCTGAGCTTAGCAGTCTTGCAAGGTGGGAAATAGTTATCTAAGAACCGCTTCACTATTTCATCCCATGTAGTAAGTGCTCCTGGTCCCAATGATGTCAGTCAAATCTTTGCTTTCCCTCTTAAGGAGAAAGGGAACAATCTAATACGAATAGCATCATCATCCACACCATTCATCTTACAAGTCTCACATATCTCCAGAAAATGTTTGGGTGTGAGAGTGGGGATCTTCATCTGGTAAACCATCAAACTGACAGTGCTGTTGTAGAAGCTGAAGCATTATCCTCTTTATCTCAAAATTGTTTGCCCCAATTGAGGCTTCACAATGGTAGGCTGGTGCCTTGAAGAGAAGGTCTTGCATAATCCATGTTTGTCATTGGCAAATTTGGATTTGCCATATTTACTCTTGATTGTATCCTTCTTCTAGGTCTTCCAAACCCAAGTCTTCTTCACCTCTCAAATCCAGAGTTTCTCCCTCAATATTTGCTTGCCCAGAAGTGTTGGCACTTGTCTTTCTAATCTTTGTGAGTGTCCTCTCAATCTCAATCCAAAGGAGTTGTAGTGAAGAAGAACTCCTGGTCATACACTACAAAAGAGACACAAAAGATTAGAATTTCAAATGTAATTCCTTGAGAGAAAGAAACAAAGACAAAAGAAAAGAAAAAAAACAAGAAAAAAAAAAAAATGACTAAAGTAATAGCTACTAAGGCTTTCCTAATATTGCAAGATTCCCGGCAATGCACCAAAAACTCTGATGCGTTGGATCTTTAAGTTTTAAATTTATAATCTTGTTAATTCTAGACCCACACAAGGCAGTGCACCTATCGTGTAATATAGAAATTAACTCGATATCGTCCTAGGAATCTATGTGCAGCTACTAGTAATAACCTTAACTATTATCTAGCTAATCAATTGAGAGATAAATACTAACTTTCTACTAATTCTAATTAAAAGCAAGCCCAAAAACCTTAGATAAAAGATAAGCACAATTCCTCAAGATAATCAATTCACAAACAATGCCCTTAGTTTTGGTTAACCCTAGCCTCCTTCATCTTTAAAGATAGATTTAATTGAACGAACTTGATCTTAAACTATCGGGTTTCTCAAATAGATTAATTACTCTCTTCAAGTTAATTAACCCTAACCCTAATTGCAAAAGTGGGAATTTCTTCCTTCACAATTATCAAATTAGAATAGCATGAAGATTATGAACCCTAAATAGAAAGTTGGAAAAACCCTATTTTAGGTGGATTACTCAACTTCTTTGCCCATGAGAGATCAAACCCATTAATTGAAATCTTCTTTCAAATTAACAAGAATCAAGTTTGTAATAACCTTGGCCTAAAATCATCACAAACAACAATATAAATCATGAAGCAAACTCAAATCAAACTTCATTTAATTAATAATCAAGTCAATACATGAAGGCTAGGGTTTCCCAAAACCTAAGGCATACACAACTACTCTTCCACGAAGAGATTAACAACAAATAAATACAATGGAAGAAATAGGAAAGTTCATGATGATAAAACCCTTTTACAGAAGTGATTGTTGTGGATCTTCAAGTTGTAGCACGAATTCCTCTTCAAAAAGCTCTCTAAAGTTCGTTCTAGGGTTTTTGGGTGGTAAGACAAGTGAATGAATTATGTTCTTTTAACTCAGGGCGCTAATATATATATATATATTAGTATGTACACGACCCCTACACGACCCGTGTACATCAGGGTAGTGTACTCATTAACTTCGCATGCTTTTCCTTTTTTGGCACATGTACACGACCTATTGTACGCAATTGGTGTATGTGGGGTCGTGTATCTTGGAACTTCGACTTTTTCTTTGATTTTTCTCCTCCAAGAGTACACTAGTAGTGTAAAATACTAGTGTATGTCCAACAACTTCAACACAGGCTCCAAAGCTCTCCAAAATCTTGGCTTCTTTCATTAATAATCCTTTGAAAAGCTAAATTGTTCCATGATTGTCCCCGAAACACAAAATTAGTTAAATAAAAATCCTTTTCTTTAATAAATCAATTAAATAGCATATGAAATATGCTCAATAATGCACCAAAAATAAATATTCATCTTAAAGATGAATCACAACCAGTAAATGTTCGTCCTTATCGTTATCCACATTTCCAAAAAGCTGAGATTGAAAAATTAATGGAAGAAATGTTGGACTCCGGTGTTATTTAACCTAGCACAAATCCATTTTCATCTCAAGTTCTCCTTGTTAAGAAGAAGGATGGTTGTTAGAGATTTTGTGTAGATTATAGAGCTCTTAATCAAGTAATTGTCATGGATAAGTTTCCAATCCCAACGATAGATGAGCTCTTAGATGAACTTTGGGGCCCATAATTTTTTCAAAGCTAAACTTAAAGGCATGGTACCATCATAAGGATGTTTCCTTTTGACATACATAAGCTTTCAGAACACATGAGGGTCACTATGAGTTTCTAGTGATGTGCTTCGGATTATCAAATGCTCCATCTACGTTTTAGGTAATCATGAATCAAATCTTTCATAAGATTTTACGAAAGTTTATGATTGTTTTCTTTTTATGATATTTTGGTGTACAATATATATTTAGAGGAACGTTTGAGTATTTGATAGTAGTTTTGCAATATTTAAAAGACCATGAGTTTTATGTCTCAAGTGAAGGTGTAAAACTGATGAAACGAAAGTTGAAGCAATTAAGAATTGGCGAGTACCTCTTAACATCAAACAATTGAGAGGATTCCTGGGTTTGACGAGTTACTATAGACCTTTTGTAAAAGGTTATGCTACTATTGCTTCACCACTTACAAATTTGCTACGGAAAGATGCATTTGTATGGACAACCAAGGCTCAGCAAGCTTTTGAATTTTTAAAATTAACTTTAATGACAACACAAATATTGGCACTTCTTAATTTTCAACAGGACTTCATTATTGAAACAGATGCTTCAGGAGTCAGAGTTGGGGCAGTGTTACATCAAGGTACTCAACCCATTGCTTTTTTCAACAAAAAGTTAAGTTTGAAATTGCAGAAAGCAGGAGCATATGTTTAGGAATTACTGGCCATAGTTGAAAGTAAAAAAATGGAGACACTATTTACTAGGACATCATTTTATTACACATAGGTCAAAAGAGCCTTAAAGAGATTTTATCCCAAAAATGGAAACAATAATTGTTCCATCATTTTTGATTTCATTACTGAACTGAAGTTTTTTTTTTCCTTAGAATGACATTATTTGTAAGGAACTATGGCAAAATTGTGCAGACGAAAAATAGATTAAGTGGCCTTTAAAGGAGGAGGATTATCTACTATATTTAGGGAGTCGCTTATTTTTACCTGCTTATGTCATTTGATCCCCACATTGATTTCCCACTTTGATAATTCTTCTATTGGAGGTCATACTGGCATTTTCAAAACATTCAAGAGACTTAGTTCCTCTTTTGTTTTTTGGGAAGGTATCCGGTCTAATGTAGTAAATTTGTGAAGAAGTGTAGTGTGTGTGTCAACAAAGTAAATATTTGAACACATCCCAATTGGACTTCTTCAACCATTAAATTTATATCAAAAAGTCGTTGAGGAGGTTACTATGGATTTCATCATAAGATTACCCATGACAAAAGGGTATTCAGTGATGTTAGTGGTGGTTGATCAATTGACTAAATTTTCACATTTTTGCTATCTTTCAGCCAATTATATAGTGGCTAAAGTTGCGGATTTGTTTGTTGATATAGTAGTAAAGCTACATGGAATTCTTGCCAGAATTATTTCCGATAAGGATAAAGTTTCTATTAGCAAATTTTGGTGTGAGCTTTTTGCTCTAAGTTGTACAAAGTTGAAAATGAGCACTGCATACCATCCACAAACGGATGGTCAATCAGAAGTGGCTAATAGGTGTCTCCAACAATATTTGAGGGCTTACGTAATGGATTACCCGACTCGTTGGCCTAAGTTTTTACCATGGGTAGAACATTATTTTAATACCAGTTTTCATATCGGTGCACAAATGACACTGTTTTAAGCCCTTTATGGGAGAGAACCTCCTAAGGTGATTATATTTCAGGTACTAGTGTATTGGAAGCAGTAGATACAGAGTTGAAATCCAGGGATGATGTTCTAAAGGAGGTGCGAGCCAAGTTGTCTCAAGCTCAGTTACATATGAAAAATCTTGCTGACCAGAACAGATCAGAAAAGAATTTTCAAGTGGGTGATTTTGTTTACATCAAGCTATAGCCATATCGAGTTTTAAGTTGTCAAGGAGGAGAAAGGAATTTATACTAATACCGATAATCCTATATTCCACAACATACAATACAAAAAAGACTTAAGCTATAAACAACAGATACGTGTCTTAGTGACTCAACAATTTAGATAATATCAACAACGAAACTGTTTAGGCTACACAGACAATAAGATTTCATGAGAAAGTAGTAATATCATATTTCATTGTTAGAAAATAGTAGTTAACCAACTAAAATTGCTCTAAGATGGTGCCTAGTTAGTTATAATATAAATTATAATTTTAATTGCCCTGATTACTGGTTATCTTTTTCTTGAAAAGTTCAAAGCCTAATAAATGTTGTATATAGGAAAATATCACGAGTGCACTTTTTAGCAAAATGATTTGTACATATAATATACGTCATATCTATAATAATAAGAAAATAATTTTTAATTAGTAATACAAATATTGATTCAAATAAGTTAAAATTAACCCAAATATTATGTTTCTATGTCAGTCTCAAATTTTATATGTGAAAAATAGTTTTAGTATATGCTGGCTTTCAATTTTCATAAAGCATAATTCACCAACCACAATAAACTTTTCCGGTATAGCCTTTGTAATGCAAGTTTAATTAGACTGAAATCGACGTCTGAAATTGGATTCAAATCACATTCACGAAAAAGAGGGGGAGAAAAAAGAAGAAGAAATGGTTTATAATGATGAAAGTGAGGTGAAATTGACAAAATTTAGAGCAATAAAAGGAAAGAAAGGATTTTCATGAGTGTGGATATAAGAAAAAGGACAGAACTAAGGAAAAGAACACGGGGATGCACGTTACCTGTTTTTCTTATGATACGTGATTGATTACACACTTACACACACACGTCGTCCGACACGCACCCCCATACTGTTTGACAAACCCTCTCATATCTTTTGCTTTTTTGAAAAAACTCTGAGAATTGGAGTCCCCATGTATATTGGGTTGCTTCTTATTCTTTCGTATCTCAGAAGGCAAAAGATGTGCTGCAGATGTTATGTCACATTACAAAACCCAGCTAAGTCCCACCATCACTGTGAACTACTGGGTGCACCTTTTTTTAGGTACTCTATTTCTATTTCTTCGTTTAGTTGTAAGATAATTATTTCTTACTTATTAGTATCGAATCCTTTCAACATTATTTTGATAAAATTAAAAAAAAGTTATCAATAAAATGTAAATACTGTTTTCAAATTCTTACGATATGTATATTAAATATATTTCAAATTTGTTTATTAAAAAAAAAAAAGCAACGGTTTTAAAATTTTTTTGACAAAAGGACTTTCTACATCATTCATTTTTTTTACTCTTCAACCTTTAAACCACATCACTACTAGTATAAATAACGAGAGCACCAGAACATGTCTCCTCAGATAAATAACATGACATGATATGATTAGGGTATCCTGCTTGTTACATAAACTCCGGCCTCTTGCCTACTTCCATCATTTCACAACATTCCTCCAGCATGGTAAATTCCAAAAGAGTAAATTTATCTTTCTTTCCTAGTCTCCCATGTCCATGTCTGTCTCTTGTCCATCATCAGTTTTATGGTATTTTGATGCGACAATGGCAAAAAACTCCAAACTTAACCAAACACGGAAGATCAGATGTCAAGTTGTTCGTTATAGTTGATGAAGACCCCGGTTGCGGATTGACGCTATCCTACCTGAGCTAATTTATATATATATATATATATATATCTTATTTAGTATTTTATTTTTTCTTGACCTTGCAAGACTTTTTTTTTTTATTTAGTTTATTTATCTTTATTAATCTATCTTTTTATTTTATTTCTTTTATTTCATTTTTATCAAATCTGTCACGTTATTTTACCTTATCTATTCCTCCTGAGCTTGTTTGATTGAAGCGAATATAAAGAGTATTATGAGAAGCTTTGGCTTTCTACCCGGCGGAGATGAGGCTTTGCAAGTATAGTGGATGATGCAAGATTAGTGGGTTTTGTAAGGGTAAAACATCAGCAAGAGGCTACTCATATCTTCTTGTAATGTGTTTAGTTTAGGGTTGTTATGTTGTACTGCAATAGCATGGTAATTTCGTTGTTTAGTAAAATATTTATAATTTAATCTAGTTGGTGCTTTTATGTTGAAATATTTCGTTATATATTCCTTCCCATCCATGGAAAAGAGCGATAACTATATATATATATATATATATATATTCAATAAAAAAAAATTGATTAATTGCTATTATTGAATCGGATGGTGCTACATATCAAAATCTTTCCATAAAAAATTCGGGATAAAATTCACTTCGACATTGTTTCTATTTTGTCATATGTCTACTTTAACAATGTAATTTTATTTACTAATTTAATTTCTTTTTCGCAATGTTAACGAGAAGAGTTTTAACATTGTTACTAGCGCAAAGACGGAAGGAATACACATAACGTGAACATAAAATGAGAGTATATGTAGTTATCGCAACCTGGGGATGTTTTCTTTATTTGTCATATAAGAACAAATTAATCCTAACTCAAAAAGACATTACACTACTAGCTGAAAATGGGTCCGTGTACTTGAACAAGTTTCTAAAGTTTCGAACAATCCAAGCCCTCGAGACAATGGCAAGACATAGTTTGGGGCCATTGTGTCGGACCGTTGTCGTCTCGGCTCACTTCGAAGTTATCCATAGAGAGCCAATAACAATAATGAGTATTAGTTAGCTAAACAAGTCAAAGATGGGGGAGCATGTACCGTGTACGTTCGGTTTCATAAAGTTCCCACCCCAATTTCCTTAAATTTAGCCCGCGACGAGGAAGAAAAGGGAATTTACATCTGATTTATTTATTTATTTAGAAATGTTTGAATTATCTGACTTTTATCTTTATTGTATTTGTATTATTAAGTTATTTATATTATATTTGTTTGGGTAGTTTATAAATAAAGTTATTAGTTTTGTTATCAATATCTATTTAAAAATAATATATGATGCAAAATGATGATGAAACAAACTAACCCGGTTCTTAGCAGCAGGGAAATCGAAATAAAAAACTATAAAAACGAATGGAAACCAATGGAAACATGATATTCAGGTATTAGAAGGGATGTAGAAAATGGTAGGGATTGGTGAAAACTTCTGTATTTAATTCCATGAAGTTTCTTTCGATTCTTGGAGTGAAATGGTGAAAATGGCAAGAAATGAAATAAATTTACCAAAGTACTATAGTTAAAATGACAAAATAAGAGATGTTTTAGTCTACTAAATATTTTTTCTCAATTTTTTATCATCCTAACTAAATAATATAAAAAAAGATTTTGCTATCTTATTTTATTTATTTCTATTTCCCTCTTATGAATCTAAATAAAAAAAAGAAAATAATATTTTTAATTTTTTAATTTTTCACACTTGGCCTTTCCACTATTTCCAGCCATTTCTGTACCGGTTAGAATTGTCAAACACAGTCTAATTTAGAATCTCGGCAGAGTCATCTTTTGGCTGCGGCCCCACATCCTTGACTGTTTCATCTTTATACAATGAAAGGAGAAAGGAATATGATAAAATTTTAATTCTGGTCTTATGAAAAATGAACAAAAGATCATTCACAGGTCTATACTTTCAGGGTTTTGATTCTACTGTCTTCATCACCATCTTGCAATAGATGTGCAAGTCCATTACGATGATGTTTCTCTTTCCTATTCCATCTGCCTCCATCTTCACCGCCATTATAATGAAAAAGTTACAAGCCATGAAATAAACGTTTGAAATTGAGTTCAAATAAAAATTAAATTTTCAAGTAACTAAAATGATTAAAAATAGAGAATCAACATTATGCTATATGGTTTAAGTATGGGAATCCTCATTATTGTGCAAACTTGTGATATCAATTCAATTTAGTGGTGTTATAATGGTTTTGTGATGGAATCTCTTTATTTAAAGTTTCAACCATATAATAAAAATATTGATCCTCTGCTTAACGGCTGATTCTAAACATCGATCCTATTATTTGTAAATTTCTCCTTCAAAAACTTCTATATCTTTGGCCACTTCCGGCTCCACCAAGGAAAACAATGTATTATGTTTGATTTATTAGCATATTGATGACATGCCATTGTTAAGATTTAGATTATTTGTCAAAAAATAAATACTAATAAGAAATATATTTTTTTACTCCTAAATATATCAGATATAGTAGATATAGATAAGATACGAATATAGATAAAAACCTAAAAAGATTTTTATCACACCCCACAAGGTACCCTACTAGTATTGATGCCAACCAAGGCCTTTAAAAAATTTTTCCGTAGGCATCAAACTATTAAGACACTCTGTGGTATAAACATTTTAAAAACAAGATTTCAAGATTATAAAGATAAAAAATTTTGTATACATAAAAGTTTTTTACGACGAAACTAGCAAAAAATGTCCATACAACCCATAGACCATATATAACATTACATCTCAAAAGATCAATATAAGATACTATACAAGGAAGCTGTCTTCACATTCACCTGAGCCCAGGACTCTCCCCTTGAAGCCTACTACGTCACCTATCCTCACACTTGGATCCACTCTAGAGATCCTGAAAATCATATAAAATCTGTAGGAGTGTGAACACACCAAGCTCGGTGAGATAACAGAATTCAAACTACAATTCAAACAATATCAACTAAGTTATAATTACAATCTTATGCAATGCCACACTCAAACATATGGAATGCACAGTTTAGATGACTATAATCCAAACGAATGGCGATTTACGCTCTCCTTAGGGATTGAAGGGACCAGCTAAGTATCCCATGTCCAAAAGAAACTAAGAATTAAGGAAAGGGATAACTTCTCATCTCGTTCCACATATACATAAATATTTATTATAAATATAACCTTAAACTGCTTTTTAGATAGAGTTAAGAAGGGAGGATTTCTTTCAAAATTCTTTTGTTACACACACACACACACACACACACATATGTATGTGTGTGTGTGTGCATTACCACATAACCACCACTTCACCTTAGAACCATCAGAATCCCCCTAAGTGTTAACATCATAAAGCCGATCCTAACACTAGCGATGTCCTTCAATGCTTGCATAGTTCCCATAGGATCGAGCAACTCTACGATAACCCCACTCGACCTCTCCCGTTAGTCAAGACATCATCGCAAAATCGGAATATTAACACGTAACATGGGTATGATGTGAATGTAGCATGCTATCGTATAATACATGTCCAATTATCAATTATGGATCAAATAAACTTAAGTTAATTTATTAGTGGCCAGGCAATGTTCAGACAATCATCATGATCTTATTACGCATCAATAACAAGAAAATCGTTATCACTTCAAAGGTTAAGGCTTAGCACATATCCATACACCATACAATAGATACTTTCCTTAACCCCATACATGGTTGATTTAGTCATATTAAAGATGGGTGCAACTACATTACAAGCACAACAACGTGATAAGAATTTAGGTCACTTACCTTTACATCTTGTTCAAAGATCGTAATAGTCTTCAGGAAAATCAAGGTCTTGATCGAAAGCTCCTATAGAACAACAAGTACTTATCACCAACATATAACAGAGAAGATAAAACTCTTATTAAAGCTTAAGGCATTCTAAATTCTCGTTATAAACTTCTTAACTTAAGCTTAGGACTATCGTGTTCAACTAAGATTGGGTCAGGGTCACATAGCTACCTAAAACTAAGCTTGTCCTATAACAACAAAGGGTCGAGGGTCGCTTAGGAAAGAGTCGCGGGGTACTTGGATGTAAGAAAACATGTCTTTTATTAATAAATTTGAGGGCCGAGGATTGATAAAAACATGTATTTTTCGCGTTGAAGGCTTAACCTTGGGGCTCGATTAAAGCACTACTTCAAGGCTTCATTTTAACTTTGGCCTCGATTAGCTTTAGTAACTGTCGCGGGTCACATTGAAGGTTCGATAGTAGGCCGCGATGGTTAATAAGTATCTTTGCTTGAATATTTTTAAGGTGTGACAAGATTTAAGTCTATCTATGGCAAGTCGAGGGCTCAACTTTTGACCGCAATAGATACTATTCGCAAGAACTTTACCCCTTGACACTTATACTAAGCTTAACTTTGACCTACACGAGGGCAACATAAGGCTCGATATTAACAACTATTAGAGCCACACTAAGGGGAAAACTTACTCCTCGATGATGACAACAACAACTATATACTAACTAACTTCTAAGCAACTCTGCCTCATCACAATTATTCTAGATCATATTTTATCATCAAAATATACATAAAAAAATTCTAAGAAAAAAGTTTCCAACCATATACTAATCCAACTGGGGACTTATCATCTAAAACTTATATCTAGATCATCAACAAATTTAGAGGCCAGTCTATTCTCGTTTTATTACATGTTTTTTCATTCTTTATTTTAGATAAAACTCTTAAAACATTTGTTTCGACTCATAATACAGATTTATTAAAACTCCAAACCTCAACAAGCTCACAAAGGAAACTTTTTACACTTCTTATAAAAACAAGTTATAGATGACTTGTTTTCAAACATATATGAAAGGTAGTCCATTTTAAACTTAAATAACTTCTCAAAAAATGTTCTTATTTATTTATGACATTTCTTAGTAGATTAGATTCGTTTTTCATCTTTTTAAAATGTGCTTTCTACTAAAACAATGTCATTTTTACTGTAAAAGAGGAAACGTGTACATGCATGCGTGTATTTCAGCGAAAATACTTCTCATACTTTGAAAACAAGGTAAAACAAAGATATTTCCTGTAACTTGTTGAAAACAGAGAAAAATGAAGTTACCTAATGCGTTTCTCAAGATCACTCCATTGATTCTTTTCAAAACACAGGTGTTGAGACTTGTAAACATAATCTTTTGGTTTTTTAGGCTACAAAGTGAAGATTTGGGAATAATAGATTTTTGGGGCAAAATAGAGTGTTTCTAGAGAAGTCTATATTATGAAAATAGCATGATTATTTTCTGAGAACAACAACTTTCATTTGGTGTAAACTTTCAAATCACTATTTAGCTTTCTTTTTATGAGAATGAAAATAAGTATTGTTTAATGAGAGTTTTCATTTCAACATTTAATGCAATAAGTTCTATTTAAGAGAAAAGGGCAGTAAGTCCATACTTTAGTACTTATTGTGGTCGGCTTGTATTAAATAGTGGTGCTTTTAGAAAAGATTAAAATATAAAAAATGGAACTTTAAAATCTTTAATGCATATAAGACAAGTCAGACTTTAATACCTTTATTAAATAGAAATTAATTAATGAAAGCCACAACTTTTGATGTAAGAAAGATGACACATTTAATTATCAAGAAATTATTGATTAATATATTGCCAAAATTTTTCATTATTTCAAAATACTCAATTAGTTTTTGGATTCTTTTTAAATTACTACTATTATTTATATAAAATCGACCTATGGCAAAACCTTGAGGATGACAGTTTTGAATTAGATTTTACTATAAATTGTTGGAAATTATCATATTAATCAAATTTAACAACCGAAAGAATAAATTAATGATAAAAGATACAACGAACAAATAAATATTTCCCTATAATTAAAAAAGAAAATAAAAATTAAGAAAATCAAACCTATGATCATATAGTTAAGACAACTCTCTACTCACAACGACCCAATAACTCTTTATACACTACATTTATCATGCTAAAATATTTGTAAAGTCATAATTAAGGAATAAGGAGACGAGAAATGATGAGTGTAATATCAAGTTGTTAATTTGCAATAACAGCTCTGGTCATCGCTTCAAATCTACTTGAGCATATGTATGTATGGGCTTCTCTTCAAATCTTTCCATTGGACACAAGATGGGCTTCATTAAGTGCATTTATAGAATAGTAACAACTAGTTTTTGTACCTACCAAATGGATGCCATGATTCTCCAACTTGATGTTAAAGACAAAAACTTATAACTTTTGGATGCAATAGTGCTAGAGTCTTAGCCCACCTACTATTGCTATTGTCAAGTCAAGCCTACCCAACACACTTAACACTCTTAGCCTTAATTTTGCCTCTCAAAAAATGATCATATTTGCCTCTCCTATGTTTAAGGACCAAAAACCTTAGCTCCTCTCATCTTTGTTTTCCCTACTCAGATCTATGCTACCCTAATGTGTGTTTGATTATTACAAAATATTGCTTTGGCTATTTTAAGTTACCAAACTCTTGTCTACAAGAGACTCCATATGTGAAGAATTTCTTGAAGATAGATTTTTCCTTTCTTTCACTTTTATTTATATTAGATCTTGTGAGATCTATTATTATAGTTGTTTGTGCTATTACATTCTATTATGTATTTTGTTATCCTACTACTAGTAATTACAATATATAACAAAATCTCCATTGAATGTAAACTTATAACCATCTAGGTTACTTTTTGTTTCTTTTGTGTTTGAGCCATAACAAATTTCCTACCTCTTCGACACAACCTTGTCCTCAAGGTCAAAATAGATTTCTAAAATATGTTATGTGGAACAAAGAACTAGAGACACTTCCTTGTTATAACTTTCGAGTAATAGCTACTGTCTAATAGTTAGTATAAGGATTGAGACACGAAATTTACAAGGTATTTGAACCTTTGTAGGTAACTCCAATGCAAAAACAATATGTCTAATTTCTATATGCAGTATGTTCGGTTCATAAAAATGTTTGGCTACTGTAGAAAATGTACCCGATGATCTAATAAGTTATAAACACAATATATGCAAGGTTAAAGTAAAAATCAGTCCTATGCTTATCTACTAAAATCTTCTTTGTAACATAGGTTTTCAACAACTTAGCCTTCAATTGAAACCACTTTATCTTGACTGTCAGTAGTAGGGTATATAAAATTTGTAATGCTTTTAGTTTGTTTGATGCTAAAAAATTTAAGTGTAGGACTAACTATCTAAATCCTATTCCAGATTTTGTATTCTAATAATGGTGATGATAAAAGGATAGGACAGAGTATACAATGGCTACCCAATTTGTGTTGAAATGCGAAATTGCTGGTGGTAATCGTAATTTGACGAAAAAATTACTCCTAAGACAACCCATCGAAAACAATTACCCAATTTTGAATAATGAGTAAAATATATTCCCTGTTCACTTATGCATCCATATGATGTGATAATTTGTGATGCTGATGTGTGCACATCTCTTCTAGACTTTATATTTTGTTTGGTAAAGGAGATCAAGGATTACATGGTGTAGTTGGTTATAATAGATTGTAGTTCAGTAACATATTGTAGTTGACAACTATTAGAATAGTAACTAATAGACTGTGTAACAGATAGAACATCAGTAAGTATAAATAGCAATGTAAAAGGGGAAACAATAGGGATAAAACCCATTTCCAGAAAGATATCTTAATATCCTGAAGAGTTGTTGGCTAACTCGAATAGCCAAAGCATTTACCATCTTCCTTTATAGAGTACCTAGCACACAAAGACATCATAGTGTTAGTACTTGAAACCCCAATTTATTGAAGTAGAAGATTTGGGTTGTAGCAATGGACTTATCGAAGAATAGCTAAAGAAAGAGAAGTTTGGAAGTTTAGTTTATATACCAAGGCTTAAAAAATCTAATGGGTTAGGCTTTGTTATTAAGGATAGTCCTAACATTTGGTACTCTTGTCACCTTCTTCATCTTGATCAATTTTTTTTATTTTAAATTTGCTTACTCTTGTATCCCTTCAAGCTGAAGATGGCACCTGCATTAGAATTGAAAACCTAAGTAGAAGACATAGCATTTTCCAAGAAATCATTGTTAGAACTTCAAGGACATATTACACAGTTCAGTATGAATCTTGGTAGGATTTTATTGAATCAGAATCCACTTAATGCTCATTAGGAAACTCAAAGAAACACTCAATCATCATTTTCATTAGTATATCGAAGCAACATAATCAACATTAAAATCAAGTTCAACATTATCAAAAACAACATGATCAACTTAGTCAGCAAGATTCATCATCATGAAAATTACAATTTTAATTTCCATCATCCCAATTAGATGTCATCCATGCAATAGTAAATGATATTGACTTTTCATTCAATTCTTCAATTCTAAGCTAGATAGATTGAGTCTCAATTAGCCTTGTTATGTTATATTGCAAGCATCATCATTCCAATCACTTTCTCTATCCATATTAAATATAATCAAGTAAGACATTCCATGTTTTTTTTTTTTAAGATCCTATTTCGTGGGTGTTAAAAGTGCAATTTTTTTTTATCACTACCATATAGATGAAATATTATCCTAAGTTTGTATTCTTTGCTATGCAAAATATGACCACTATATGGTACAAGTGTATGGATGAATTCAATCACTTTAAAATATGAGATCATTATGCCAAGGCACTTTTCATACATTTTGGACCTTTTGAGTATCATTGTAAAGAAGATAGATTTTTTCTTGTTGACATTTAGGAGAGGAGATTCATGATAATGAAGTAGAGACAGTTAAGATTTCAAAGCAATACATTAATTTTTTTCAAGGATATCAAGTTATTCAAAATGTATTTAGGATTTATTCAACATGGAATGTTGACAATTCACAAATGATATTGGCACATGATCCTAACATGGAAAAATAAGGACATGAACAATATATTTTAGTTGAACAAGCTGCTATTGTTGAAGAATCTAATGTAATTAGTACAAAATAAGTGGGCAACATTCAAGCAAGAGAGCTTGTTGGATCTTTTTTGGATTTAGCTTAGGGAATTAATTTTAATTTTTCATGGCCTACTACCTACATACTAATACATATTAGTATAGGCAGTCAGCAACGTTCAATAGTCCCATCATCATTGCTAACTGGGAATTTTTTTCAGGTGGCTGTTTCACATGGACATGTGGACAATAATGATCGTGTTGTGATAGAAACTAGGAATTTTCTACAACCATATTACACTATTATTGCTACATTGAATAGGGTCACCACCAACATACCTTTGGTGTAGGTAGTTGACACTTTCACAAGCTACACATTCATCATTGCCATCTAAAGAAGATCTTATGGGCTAAGACAACAATTAATATTTATATTCAAACTCATCAGTACATACTTCAACAAATAAGAGACAATAAGTGGAACATAAGACCTTTAGATTTATCAACTATCGAAACTACAAGAAGCAACAAAATTTTGGAGCATTTTCAAGTAGGTGTTCATGGTTCCACAATGTCTTTAAGATAGGACATAGTTGATCATGTTATGATAGACAACAAATTGTTCATACAAGCATATTATTAGCTACATCACTCAATGTGGAGAACAAACTAATAATGTACAAAATACTACACAAGCATCTTGTAGGGGGTATGGAGGAGATGCAAGCGCATGAGCTTCAAGCACTATCGCATCAGGTTCTCATTGCCGATGTGATTCAGATGGATTTCTCTTTTCAAATTTTTATTACTACCATCAATTTTTACAAATTGGGTAGCCATCAATTTTTCAACAAAACCTTATCATCATCACAAAAATTTTATATGTTAAGTTTTGTGCAGATTCAAAGGTAGGATAGCACATGGACATTTAGTCTGCCATTTTCAATGTTTGGAAAATTTTTTCCTACTACTAACATATCCAATGAATTAGGGCGGCTATGTTTTCTCTAGGACAATTATATAAATATGAGGAAGCCAACAAATATTTTTGAACCATGAGGACAAGGTTGTTTTCAACAGGAGAAGAAATTTTACAACTAGAAAAAGGAGATCAAGGATTACATAATGTAGTTGGTTACAATAGTAACTAATAAATTGTAAAGCAAACATAACATCAACAGGTATAAATAGCAATGTAAAAGGGGGAAAACAATAAAGATAGAACTTATTTCTAGAAAGATATCTTGATATCTTGAGGAGTTGTTGGCTGACTCGAATAGCCAAAGCATTTACCATCTTCCTTTCATAGAGTACCTAGCACACAAACAAATCATAGTGTTTTACTTGAAACCCTAGTTTATTGAAGAAGAAGAATAAGGTTGAAACAGTGGTTTTACCAAGGAATATCCAAAGAAAGAGAAGTCTAGAAGTTTAGTTTATACACTAAAGGTTAACAAACTAGTAAGCTAAGCTTTGCTATAAATGAATAGGGTTAGCCTATGTAACTAATTGATCAAAAGTAAATCATGCTCATATTCACCAATTGACAAGCTTGAAACTACACAAATTAGAATATTTGTGTTTCCCATTTGATAGCTTTTTATTTTTCATTTATGTTACATAAAGGTACTAAGTCTACTGCATAAATATTATGCTATATCATTGAGAAGATGAAAAATAAAAAGTGTCACACAGTCTTAATCCTAATAGTAAGAGAGAAGACTAAAATGCATCCAAACAAAAAACTAATAATGCAATAAATCTACTTTTACACTAATATGCTCCTCAATTTCAAAGTGTTAATATTAGTATGAGACTGGGGCATGATCATGAGAAATACTTGAGAAAATATTTTTAAGATAAGGGAAATTAAAGTAATAAAACTCTTGGATATCCCTTCCATAGATATAAAATCTTTTAAAGTTGAAACCCTTCATTTTCCATATATAAGTCATCTAAAATCTAATCTCTCTTTTGTAAATATTTCAGAAGGATAAACTTCCCTATGAAACCTCAAAGCTCTTAAGAACTCTTTGGAACAGTAAGATACTGTTGTACTCCTTTATTCATCTTTTCTTAACGCGTTAATGACACGTTTAGTACCTAGACTTTTGCAAACTAAGCAATCAGCTACCTAAACTTCTATTTTGATTAATTTTGTATCCAGGTAGACTTTTTAAGTGCACTGTTTGTACATCTGTCCACTTTCATTACACTTCACACTGACATGGTATAATCAAGGATTCACTATTTGACACATTTTTTTTTGTTTTTCTTTATTTTTTGAAAATCTACATTTGAATTTAAAATCTACATTGTTATCTATACAAAACACTTCACATAACTGCGGTCATCACATGAAGTATTATACAAACTAATTCAAGCCAAGTTTACATTTTTCTTAACCTCACATTCCTAAAAAACAAATAAAAATGCTCCTTGACCACATATCCAAAACCTAATATTGTATAATCATGGTAAGATAAAAAGTAAGGTGAATGAGTCAATTCTAAAAATTCCCTATTTTTCTCCATCATCCGACTAAAATCCCTACAAAGAGCCCTGGTCGAGGTAAAAATACAAGGGATGTGGGTTAAACTCCAAGTCACAAGTCTTTCTCCGATAATACATACATAGACATGAGAACAAAGCAATGGTAGGACTTCGAAGCTTCACCAAGGTGTGCCACAATGGTTAGACAATGATAATCAGTGATGGAGATAATGATGAGCCTTTGCGAGTTCCAGTAGACATAGCTTGCTCGTTAGTATTTGGTATAAACGACCAATGACTATGATTGTTTGTCATGCGGTATTAGTCTTGATTAGGTGATGTCTGGATAGTTGTGGAGGAGGTATGGTCATGGGATTACTAATGATGGCTCTACTGAAGCTATGACTCGGTAGTTTAGTTAGGGAAGAAGATGTGTTTTGAAGTCATGGGTCTAGGCTATGATGTTGGTTCACTAGTCAATGAGGTCAGTGGTGGATTTAGAGAGAGAGAAACAAGGGGGTGGGGGCTTGGAGAGAGAAATTGAATTGAAGAAGATGAAGTTTAGAAGATCAAGTCTTAAGAGTGCTGTTTAGAGAGAGATTTGATATAAAAGAGATTAAATATAATATGTGCTACAGTAAGAAATCATCACAAAATTAAAAAAAAAAACTTTAATATTATGTATTTTATTTTTATTTTTATTTTTCTTAATCAACCTAATAATAGAAATCTTAATTTTTGTTTTAGAAGAGAATCCAATTTCAAGAAAAAGAAAAAAGTATCCAATTAAAAAAAGAAAGCAAAAACAAGACTCTTTTATAATTTTCACTTTTATTTTTTTGGTAAAATAAAATAACAAAAACCAATCTAAAAAGAAAATTGGTTGAGACACTTTTACAAAATCATTTTTCTATTTTTCATGTAGGACAATGTGAAATTTCAGAACAATGGAGCATGCAGATGGTTCAAGTTAACTTAACAAAAATGCCATTTAGGTTTGGAAATGGAGGGTTACAAAATCATTATGAAATTCCAATTCTCAAACACAATTTCTTAAACTTGTCTTCTTCCAAAAATCCTTAAGCAAAAATATAGATATTTTATGATTGAAAATTCCTTTATATATATACACACACACACATATATAATATAGACTCATATTATATGCATGATTTTATGATATTACATCAATATAAAGTTCGTAAACAATTTTGCGAAAGATAGATTTTGTAAAGGGTCATTCTTTGACTTGTAATAAATTGTCTATTTTGTAAATTCGTGTGTCACGGCCCGAGGGGTACCCTAAACGTGGCAGTCCACCGTACACAATATTAAAGCCTAAGAATGACTACCTCAGTCATGCAGAGGCTTCCATATCATGTACAAGGCGTACATCACAACTAAGTGAACGCATCGAAGTAGCGCAATTTACAATGATAATAAATAAGTAACAAGGCAAAGAGAATACTTATCATAAAACATAAACATAGCAAATTATAATTCTTAGAGGTATATCCCTCTATTTTCTTCAAATCAAAATAACTATACATCTTAGAATTTCCAAACCCTAACATAGTGTCACGCCCCAATGAGTACCCTAAACGTGACAGTCCGCCACACTCAATATTAAAGCTTAGGTATGACAACCTTAGTCATTTCCAAAAGCTTTTATATTAAGTGTAAGGCTTACTTTCACAATCTTGGAGGACCATATGTGGAATAAGGAAGTTTAAGGAGATATAAAAACATATTAAGAAAAGAGGATTCACAACAATTATTTGTTCATGGCAAGGACTTTACAAACTTAAGGACAACTCCCTAAATTACTAATCTATTATATACATATTAACATGCTAATACCAAGCTATACTTTATTCAGATTTCTAATGTTAAAAAGGGATTACCTGCCCGCATGGTCCACGTGGCCTTAACCATAAATAAGGGAACTGCAAAAGATATCTATTGGGGTATAAGTTACTAGGCTTAGTGAGTAAATCCCAAAATTTATACTCGAAGTAAATTATCAATCAAGTTTATTATTCAGACGTATGAAATGCAACAACCACGTGAGCATACAAGACATATGACTTTCCGGGAATCATATGTTGAATGAATTTACGCCCTTCATTCGGGGTTGGGTATTCAGGCCAATTACAGCCACAACTTTTGAAAACACTTTTATAGATCTTACCGGCTCCTATACGCCATCAAAAATTTGTAGTTATTACAGGCTCCTACTAGCCATCAAAACTTGTAGTTATTACAGGCTCCTACTAGCCATCAAAAACTTGTAGTTATTACAGGCTACTACTAGCCACCAAATTTGTAGTTTTTACCGGCTCCTACTCGCCACTTACATGATATACCGGTTATGTCTACCACCACTATTATACTCTTGTCCACCAATTGTATAGTAGTGAATGCCAATGTGACTCAACATATGAAATGCATGAATAATTTCTTTAATTAAAGTCTAGTAGTTACGTTTAAATTCTTTCAAGTGATCAATCAATTTCAAACATTTCAAGATATTAATTCACATACAACTTTATTACAACAAATCGAGTCCGATATACTTATTATTCTTTCAACATATATCATACACTTCCTTTTGATTTTTCTTAAATTCTAGTGCAACTAATTTTACAAGCACAATCAAGAGTATGAAAAATAACGGGGAATAACTCACGATGCCATTGTCGTCTATTCTTCTAAGCGGATGAGTCGGTCACACACTCCACTTAATTGTAATAGTCCTCGGGGTAAAGGATCCTTCCTCGGGTTACCTAACCAAAGAAAATACCCACAATGAGTTTTTCTTGAAGATTTTCTTGAATTTTGACAAAACAATGTCAAAGAACGTTAAAGTTCGTATAGAAGAATGTTCCAACTTAAAATGGCCATAACTTGGTCATTTTAACTCGGAATCGCGCATATAATATACCGATTTCTATCTACTCGAAAAGATCTACCCATTTCTAAAATTATTTCCCACAAACAAAGCCATATAGGTTCCGAAAAAGTGGCGACAAAATTCACCACGGATTTTCCAAGTAAAAACAACTTTGTTTCAAGAAATCAAAATTTGTTTGATAAATACTTAGTTATCTATATAGTTGAAAAATTCTCTTTCTATAACTATATAACTCATATTTAAGCATGCTCAAGTGTCTTGTTGTCCAACTTATTTTTCTTAGATAAAACAATGTGGGTTGAAACTTTTCGGAAATTGTTTTTGTAAATTTCTTTGAAATGAATACCTTGTTTTCTTTATTTTCTAAAAATGTTTTATGTTGGTTTCATTTATCTTTTCTAAGTGACCTTTGAAAATGAAATTTCTACTTTCTAATTACATTAATACTATATTTGAAGTTTTCTAGGAAATATGCTTTTCTTCATTTTTCTTGTGTCAATTCCTTTATTTACTTGTTTTGTAAAAATCTTTACTTGATATTTCTCATTCTTTTTCTCATGTCTCATTTTTTCAAAAATAATCATTCATGCATGAAAATTTGTTTTCTTTATAAAAACAATGTGGAACAATTAAGGACTTTTTGTAGAAAAACTAATTTCTATAATCTCATTAACTTCTCCTTGTTAACTCGAAAGAAATAACTTTATTATTTTCAAACCATAAATTTTCTTTGCCTATTTGTTTAAAAATTTCCTTAGTCATCCATCTTATGTTCTTTCTTTATGAAAAGAACCATTTTTGTTAACAAAATATTTTCTTTTGAAAAACAAGGTAGAGTAACAAAGATTTAAGTAGCTTTTTAAGTAAAAATAGTTTCTAAATTCATAGTGAATTCTTTTTGTAATTTGAAAATGAATGAGTTTATTTTCGTTATCTTATATTTTTATGTTTCGCATAAACTTATTCCTAAGTGACAAAAAGCCTTCTTTTATTTGATTATCTTTAGAAAATAAAACTTTTGGACAACAATCTAAATGAACATGATTATGAGAATAATAATAATAAACAAAATAACATAAAGCATAAATAATAAAGTCAAGTATTGGAGTCTTAGCTTTTTCAAGGCTCCCGGGACTAAGAAATAAACTAGTCCCATAAAAAGAAATGAAAGAAGGAAAAGCTTGTTTTGACTTGATGAGGACAAGTCTAAGACTAGAGACTAGTCTTAAAAACAACTTGAAATAAATAAATTGCATTGAAGTAAATAAATTGCATGAAAGGTAAATAAATTGCAAGATTATGAGCTTACATGCTCTAAATAGTATATATAGCTATATAGATATAGTAGATAGTTATGAACATAAAAGAGACATAAATGAACATAAGAAAAACATAATGAATATATAAGGGAAACATGAACATAAAGGAATTGTGGTTATGAACAAAAACAAAGTATGAACCTATTGTTGCTTTCTTAACCTTCATGGTTTTAGAAAACACACACTAAGCTCATACTAAGTAGATGAACATGAAGAAATCTTGAGAAATTCCTTACCTAAAGAAAGCTAAACTAAGAAGACTTCTTGAAAGGAACTCTTGAGAGGAATTGGAGAGAAATTTTGCTATAATAGCTTTAGAGAAGAAGTGGTGTGAAAGAAGTGAAAGAGGAGGGGGGTATTTATAGGATTTTGAGGAGTGATTTTTGTGTGATTAAATAAAGCAAAATTAAAACAATTTGAGAGAGGGAGAGGGACAAGGGGCGCCGGCCATGCTTGTAGGAGGGGGAGGATGATTTAATTTTTTGACTTTTTGGAAAATAAGAGATGTAATTTGTAAGGTAGATGTGATATAAAGTTATGGGAAAGGTAAAAAGTTAAGATTATAGGTTATGTAGAGTGTAAGAGTAGGTGTAAGAAAAAGTAGAGATAAAAGAATAGTGTAGAATAGTAATGAATAGTGTAATGTAAAGTAGATATGACAATTAAAGTACCGGTAGTAAGAAAATACGCGTATAATAGCTATATCTGTTATTTTTACTTACCGAAAAATTACGAAATTGATATTTTTGGAAAACTTATATTTTTACGAGTCTAACGGTGTATTCGGAATATTTTTACTAGTCCGGGCTTCCGGACACGTTTTTCGAGGACTGTGTCCGATCGGGTTCGAAGGACACCCGAATTTCGCGAAACTGAAACTTTTATAAAACCTATGGTTATTACGGACTATTCGAGCTAATTATCCCAACTTCGTTTTTCAGGGCCAAAGAAAACGGCAATGCCGGATTTAGATGGATACGGTAAACTAGGGTTTTGTTGACCTTCAGGGTTTCGTTTGACTTCCGGTTAGGGTTTCGTGCTAAACCGATCTCGAAAATTTAGGGGTTTACACATAGCATACATTACATATAAGGAACTTTACAAGATAACTTCATCTTATGTTCCTATTGCCTTCGTAAATGTTTAACATCCTCCTACGACTTCCTTAATGTCATGATCTTCGATTAAAGGGTATAAGCTTACAACTAGCTTAATGACGTATTCCTTTTCATTCGCACCATGGTTTCAAGTTCATTTAAATTTTCATACATATGCTATGCATTCAATGCAATAATCACGTGACTTCACAAATATATATAGTTATTCGGAAACCACATATAGAATGAATTTACCCCTTCGTATCGAAGGTTAAGGAATCAATGATGAAGATCTGCGACCTTCTATTACTAGCCCCTAGATCCCCACCCAAAGCGTTTGGTTGGCTCGGCTCCAAACCTAGAATCACATTCCCTGAGCAATTTGGATTCTTTAGGAAGGAACATGGCCCGTGACCCACCACGATAACAACCAATCCAACTCTACGGTAGGAGTAGTAGCCTTCCGAAAGAAATGTCACTTGATGGATGCTATACGTGAGTGTTTTATTTTTCTTAAGCCAAACCTTATTAAGGTTTATTAGGGGGTGATCAATCATTTTGGCAAGCAATAAGAAATCATATAAGTAAGTAAACAAATACTTAAACAGGCAATTTGAAGTTGCGATATTCTTAATTTTCATTTCACACATAAGCATAGAATCGCATATATACATATCCCCAAATTCCCTATACATATCCATTTTTTATTTTACTTAGTATACTAATGCCAATACTTTACAAGCACAAAAAGGTAACGAAATTAAGAGGAATAACTTACTTGTCCATTTCGCAATCTTCTTTGTTGTAGCAATCCTCAGGAAGAGTAATCTCGTATCCTTCGTCACCTAGACAAAAGAAACACCCGGGATGAGTATTTCATAGAAATTCTACTTACACTTTCTAATTCTATTTCACTATGTTCGTCAAAATCGTATAAAATGAAATTCCAATTTAAAATGGACATAACTTGGTCATTTTAACTTGAAATTTCGCATATAACATTCCGTTTTCTACCTATTCGAAAAGATCTAACCATTTATAAGGTTATTTTTTTCATATAAGGTCATTTAGGTTTCGAAACCATAGGGTATAGATTTAAAACGAATATTTCTAGATTTTGCGAAACAATTTTCCAACTCAACTTCATTAAAAAATCCTTTGATAATAATATATATATATATATATATAATTGATAAATCCCTTTAGTATATAGATAGGCTTACTTTATATGCAAAAATTCTAATGGTAGTGTCTCAACAATTTATTTCATAAAACAATTCATTTTGAAATGTTAAAACTTAACTTGACAATTTTCCTTTTCAAGTATTTTGAAGAAACTTTATATTTTCCTAGATTATTATAAATGAGTATATTTTTATTTTATTTTCCTCATTTCTTTTTCTAAAACAAGTAAATTTTTCCTTTAACTTTGGTCTTTTATAATTTTTACTTCTAGTGATAAAAAATCAAATTTATCAAAAGTCTATTAAGTTATTGATAACCTATTTAAAAATTTGCATTTAGAATGGTTTTAGAAAATGAGGCTTTTCTTCTTATATTTCTTATTTAAAATATAAGTTCTTATTTTCTAAAACTTGGTTTTTTATTTCCTTTACAGATTTTTATTTGAAAAGAATCCTCTTTATTGTTAAAATCTTTTATTTTTTTATTTTACCATATTTATATTCTTTGAAAATAATTCCTTCTTTAGAAACTTGAAAAATTATTATTTTCCTACGTGGGTTTATAACTTTATGGGTTGATTTTATCTTAACTTTGAAAACTAGTTTGATTCTTGGTTTTGTTATGGAGTTTAAAAGAGTTTAATCTTAAACTTTTTTGTGAAAACTTTGAATACCAACAAATTATTTTCCTCAAACTTAGGTTACCATATTATGAAAAGAAAGTATTTATTTCTTATGTTTCCTTGGTAAAACTATCTTTTTTATTTGAGAAAACTTGTATTACTCTATTTATATTTTGTTGATGACAATTCTATTATTTAATGACAAGTTACATAATAGAAAATTTAGTTTTAAGTTCCTTTAATAAAGTAAAATTCTACTTTTAAATTTAGTTGAGACAATATCATTATGTATATGCAAGTATTATGAGCATGTAAAGTATCCCGGTCAAGTATTGGGAGCCTTAGCTTCATCAAGGCATCCCGAGGCTAAGAATAGACTAGTCCCAAAAATTATAAAGAAAAGAAAGAAAATGTTGTTTTGACTTGATATGGACAAGTTTAAAACTAGAAAGACTAGTTTTGAAATAGCATGAATATAAATAAATTGCAAGGCATTAAATTAAATAAATAACAAGTGAGCTTATATACTCTAAAGATTATATATAAATACATAAATATATTTAGTTAGATATGAATAAGAAATTAGCATAATAACAACAATAAAACCAACATATATATATGAACATAATAACAACATAATAAAAGTTGAATTTCATGTACAAGAACAAGACATAAACATGTTGTTGCTTTTACTACTCATATGAGTTTCAAAACAACACCATAGTCATGTTAAGTTACATGACATGGGTAAATAAATAGGAATAGGAGTTTTACCTAAAGTGTTCATGGCATAGGAAGAAGCTAGTGAATGTATAGTTATGTGGTTAATGAGAAATGATAATTGGATTGTGTAGAGAGAAATTTTGTGAGTATTTGGTGATAGAGAGTTTTGGTAGAGGAAAATTTTGTGGAGAGTGTTTGTGTAGAAAATTTGAGAGAGTTTGGGTAGTAGAATGAATTGTGTGAAAGAATGAAAGAGGAATTGGGTATTTATAGAATTTTGGAGTGAAAATTAGATGTAATTAAATTAATTGAAAAATAAAATAATTGAGAGTGAAGAGAGAGAGGGGGGTGGACGGCAAGCATGGGAGGAGAGAGAGAGGATTGATTAAAAATTAATTTTGGAAGAAAAATATAAGAGAAGTTTAGTAATATGTGGTGTAGAATTTTTATGAGAAAAAAATTGTAAGAAATAGGTATGTAAGTGTAAGAATAGGTAGTAAAAAAAAGTAGAGATAGATGAATAGTAGAAAAGTATTATAAATAGTAAACTAGATAAATAAAATATCGATAGTAATAAAAATACGCATATAAATGCGATATCTGTAATTTTTAGCTACCGAAAAATTCTAAAACTGATATTTTTGGATTCCTTATATTTTTACGAGTCTATTAATATTAACAGAATATTTTTTTCCGTCAGGTGTACTATGGCACTGTTTTTAAGAACTGATCCCGTTTGGATCGAAATGAAAATAGAATTTTGCGAATATGATATTTTTAAGCTTTCCTATATTATTACGAACTATTATCAATAATTATTTCCATTTCGTTGTTTAGGGTTTAAGAGCGTGGGATTGCCGAATCTTAAACACTAGGGTCATTTGTAAGCTTTGTTGACTTTTAGGGTTCTGGTTTGACTTCCGGTTTTGTTGAGTTATTCGTAAGATCATAAAATTTGGGAGTTTTGCTAGTATTATATTTTTAGTTCGATGTCTATGGTTTATCTCATTTTTTTATGATTATTTAATATTTTTCAATTCTCGGGATCGTTTAACCGAGTCTAGGGTTAAGAGTTGACTCAGTTTGACTTTTGGTGAAATTTGAAACTTTTGATTCTAAAATTACCGAAGGATTTAAGGTATTAGTATTTTTTTATTGAGCGTTATTTGGATATGTTGTCTTGATTTGCGTATTGGGAATTGGATAGATGATTTGATTAGTGTACGGATGTCAAATTAACCGATAGTTGGATTTTCTATTTTGTTTTGAAGGTTCTCTTTTTCTCAAGATTAAGAATTCTTGTGTTTGACCTTATTTAGAATTTGGTTTTAACTTGGGTTGATTTTAGGGTTTTGGTTTCTGTGTTAGACTTCTAGGATTATTTTCTATGAATTATAAAAATTTCAAGGGTTTACATCGTGATTTAGCAACAAGAAAGTCATAATTCTATATAATATATATATATATATATTTTAAATCCTTAAAGGTTTTATATTGTTCACAAATTCTTATTCAATAATTTATTTTTATAAAATATGGTTTTAACTATTTGTGACATAAAAACTCAAATGCATTTCTTTTTAAGGAATTTTCTAAGTTTGACTCTTTAAACAAGATTCTAATTTTTAAATTTGTGAGTGTGAAACTCGATCATGATTTCATACTTATTTTAAGCCCATGAATGTTTTATTTTCATGTTAATCTCTTTTAACTAATTATTTTCCAAAATATGAACCTCTATGTGGTTATGAGAAAAATGATTCCAAGTTGCATAAAAGATGTTTCAAGTTTTAGCATATGAGAAAAATTTAGTGAGTGACTTATTCTAAACCTTTATGCTTACAATATTTCCTTATTAATTCATAATTTTTCTATACATGGACCTTCATTTGAAAATCTTTAGATTGTTACAAGTAAGTGTCTAGTCATTATAAATATTATTTGTATTTACTTAATTCCATAAAAAAAAAGGATTTCGCTTCGTAAAACTTAGTTTCTTAAGTTGTATATCTGTTTTATTTCTAAGTAGATTTTAATTTAGTGAGTTGATTTTATCTTAACTTTGAAAACTAGTCTAACTCTTAGTTTTTTTTTTTTTTTTATATTGTATAGTTAGAAAATAAATTCTATAATTAAGCTTTCATGAAAAATTTGGATATCAAAGAGTTATTAATACTAAGTTTTAATAAACTTTATGCTACTCATCATAAAGTGTTTATTTCCTTAATTAATTTCTTTGACAAAATCATCTTTATTATTCTTTAAGAAAATTAACGATGAGTTTGAAAAGAAGTTGTTAAAATAATTTTCCCATGTGTTTGATCACAAAATCCTTACTTAGTGACAAGGTTATATATTAAAAGAGTTTGGTTTCATTTTACTCTATTAAAGAAAATTCCTCTTTATTTTTGTTGAGACAATATTTCTATAATGATGCATGCGTATGATTATGTAGCATGAAAAAGATGAAAATATCACATAATAATATAGGAAAGATTATAAGAAGCAATGAAAGGCAAAATAATAAGATCAAGTGTTTAGAACCTTAGCTTCATCAAGATATCTTAGACTTAGTCATGGGCAAGTCCATAAAGAGAAAAACGAAAAAAAATAACAAAATCATTTTGACTTGATAAGGACAAGTCTAAGACTAAAAAAACTAATCTTAGTGAAATTGCATGAAAAAAATAAAATAAATTGCAAGAAAGATATAAATAAATTGCATTAGCATAAATAAAGATTATGCTAGTGAGCTTATATGCTCTAAGAAATATATATTTATATATATATTTATTTAATAACATATAGAAGTTAGATTAGAAACTTGAATAATATAACATAACAATGTAATAAAATATTACATGAACAAGAGCAAAATATGAACATATTGTTGTTTTCTTAACACTATGGTTTTAGGAAGCACATACTATGAAATACCCCAAACCTTCATATATATTAGAAATTGGGTTTATATAGATTTGAATGAATTAAATTAATCATAGGATATAAATAGACAAGTTGACAAAGCTAGATTAGTAATTAATTAAATGAAATTTGAGATTTGAAATCTAAATTCTCTAAACAAGTCTTTGAAATGTTTAGAGGATTCCTAAACTCTTGATTCTTAGCCTAAACACTAATTCCTAAATCTCAATAAAATTTGAGTTCATTTGCTTATCTCAAAATATCAGTTTTAAACCCGAACTCCAATTAAATATTTTTTTTATATTTATTCCTAAATTAAGTTCTTATTTTAAGATCTTAATTTATAATCTATCGGTTCATAAATCATCTTTTAAATACTTCTGAAACTATAGATATTGATCTGATAGTTTTAAACCTATACCCTATTTCTAAAATATCCAAATTTTTAAACTATATCCTTTCCTTTTCTTAAATTTCTTTTGCTACCTTTTCTTTCCCTTTTCATTTTCGTTTCCCTTTTGTTTCTTTCTTCTTCTCATCTCTTCTTCTCTCTTTCTCTTCTTTTCTCTAAAACTCAAATTTAAGGAAGACTAGAAGATGGATTAAAGATAGAAAACAAGATAGAAAGAGGAGATCAAGTAGAATTAGCTTCCTCAAGAAGAAGAAGAATGAATTGCATGAGTAGGCTCAAAGAGCTAAGTTTTCTATTTCTATTTCTCTTTGTTTTTACTTGTTATTTACATTTGTAATTGATGAATTGATATTGGATTAAGTTGAAAGTGTTGTTTACATTTGTAATTGTTAGTTTAATGTTTGATGGAAGTTAAAAATGGTGAAGAAGAGGGTGAATAGTGAGTTGAAGTTTGTTGAAGTGAATTGAAGTTTGATTATTGTTTGAAGTTGTTGGAGGAAGATTGAAGTGTTAGGAGTTGTTATTAGAGTTTATTTGATGTTAGAATTGATGTAGGATATGTATAAGATGATGTAAAAGTGTAAAAATGGATTTTAAAAACAGAACAAATTCGTAATATGTATCAGGGGATTAATCACGGGCGAGCAAAAGGGAGTGAAATGAACTAATTGTGTGTTTTTCAAACATCACATGCGACCAAAGGGGCGTGATATGCTCTGGTCGTCTTTTTTTGAAATCACAAGCGACCGCTTGGGCGTGATCCTTCCCTTGCAGCTTGACATGTTTTCGTAATTTGATCATGAATTTTTCATACAAACTCCGATTTAAGTGATTCAAGTTGCGTTGGAAAGATTAAAAAGAGATCTACAACTTTTATGTTTTAAATTTTTACAAATTATAACAGTATCAATGCTTAAATTTCATTTTTTTTCAACTGATACATTTTCCAAGCAAAATTAAAAACTTGTTTTTGTTTGTTTTATGTGTGTTTGCTTTAGGAAATGGATTTTTTGAGTTAAAATGAGATAGATAAGTGATTTTTTATGTGTTATATTGATTGGTTGATATAATTAAACATGAGTTAAGTAGATTTATAGATTTAACAAATAATTAGATTAAATCTAGAAGTTAGTTATAAAATGAACTTAGTTAACAAACCTAGGTTTAACTTGACTAAATGAACTTGAATGAACTAAAATGGATTAGATTGTTTAACTTTGATGAATTTGGCTAAGTTTAAGTTAATGTAAGCTCGAATTGACATAGATCTTAGATATATAATGAATTAGTAATTAATCTAAGTCTAACTTGGCTTAATGAACTTCACTGAGCTAAAATGAATTAGATTGATATAGTTTAATCACCTTGGCTTAGTAAATGACTTAAATGAATAATTTTAATCAATTTGGCTTAGATTAAGTTAAAATGAGTTTAATAGCTAATAATTGGCTTAGATGAATGTTTTAGGATAATCTTTGAATAACATGAGCAATAAGTTGTTTCAAATGTTTATTTGCTTTGAATATGAATGCTTTTATGTATGAATGCTTTATATATGCTATGTTTTGTAATAAGAAACTATAATTAAAGTGAAAAGAATTACTTTGACAAACAAAGGAGAACTGTCCATATTTTGGCGGGGCGATATTCGCAGCTATAGTGGGGTTCCACATTAATGTCTGATCAAATAGGATTTAATAAAATGAGTTTGAGATAAATGGATAAATAGCTTAAGTTCTTATATGATTTTGATGAAGTGGATGTTTAGTTTAGTTTAGTTTCTTATACGAGTTCCTTCCTTAACAGAAGTGGATATCTGATTATCTTCTGAAATTCCTTCCGAAGCTATGTTTGGATTTCATATTCAAGGTACATAGTAACTTGCGTGTTGGATGTTAGAATAGGCATCTAAAATGGATTAAGAACTTAAACTCGGCTCAATAATTGATGAGTGTTGGTTGTCTATTACGTCGTTGAATCCGGAACCGGGGAGCAATAACCTTGTCATGATGCAATGGCACGGTAGTTTAGGCACTTAGCTCAATCCTTTGTCATGATGCAATAACTCAAATCCATGATGCAATGGTTCACCATGATGCAATGGTGGTTTCTTTTATTGGCTAAGTGGGTAGCTAATAGGGTTAACTGTATCGGTATATTCTCAACTTAGGCTCGGAAGGAAATAATATGTTTTAGTTCACGGTATGGGACCATTGAACTAATTGATGTTATAGACCGGGATAAGTGGAGTGTATAAAGGTGTGAACCCTAGATGATGCTATTAATATTCTTTATCGGTTAGATATAGGAGATATAGATACCCGGTCTATCTATATCAACCCCCTGAGCAGCTGCTGTTACTTAGGACCCCCAGATTCCCATTGGCTTGTTCCGGAGTGTGAGTGCTCCATTATTGATTTGTTTATTTTAATGAAAAGATAATAACTTGTGGATTGATGCATTGCATTTAGTTAAGCTCGCGTGCCACTCCATGTGTGATTATGTTACTGTGTACTAGGCTTCGGCTCATTCCTGTTGTTATTATTCTTTTTACAGGTTGTTGATGATGATGAGTTATTATTGTTGTTGTTGATGTGATGATGTTTGTCTCGGGCATCGGGTGAATTTGAAGATTTGGGAGATGAGTGAAATGTAATAGGTCCGAGATATATTTGTATTTTGTTTCTTCTTTGTTTTGTTTTATAAAGACTGGATTTATTTATATTTTGTATTTTGATTTAAGGGCTTATTAGTGCCCATGTTTTGTAAATAAGCTTTTGTAAATATTTATCAAAGTGAAAGTTTTTCCACTTGTAATAGTGGAAGCTTGAAATGTTTTTATGTAGAAACGTTTTTATTAAAGTTTATTTTTCCGCTGCTAAATCCAGTTGTTGCCAGAATCTAACTAAATGATTTCACAATCTAAAATCGAATAGCAATGTTCAACATAAACACCTTCTTTTAAGACAACCTTACGTATAATTCGTAAGAGTTATACGTAGTTGGGAATTTGATGTGCTTAATTTGAGAATTGAGCATGTTGGGTCTTTACACACTATGGTCATGTAATGTTATATGACATAAAGAAGAAACATTAGGAATTTTTACCTAAAGTTTATGTGGAGAGGGAGGATGATGGGTTTTGTTGTTGGTTGTATGGGGATAGTAATAGAATGGAAAGAAAAGAGAGAGTTGGAAAGAGAGATTTATAGAAGAAAATTAGAGAGAGAAGTTGAGAAATGATTTTGGTAGAGCTTTGGTAGGAAAAATCAGAAGTGTGAAAGACGTGGAGGGAAATGGGGTATTTATAGAATTTTGGAATGAAAATTAGATATAATAAATAAATTAAAAATATAAATTAGATAGAAAGAGAGAGGGGTGGCACCAGTTTTGATGTGTGGAGGGGGAGAAATTGATTTATTTTATATTTTTGAATGAAAATTAGATATAATAAATAAATTAAAAATATAAATTAGATAGAAAGAGAGAGGGGTGGCGCTAGTTTTGATGTGTGGAGGGGGAGAAATTGATTTATTTTATATTTTTGTAATGAAAAGTGATAATATATAAGGTGTCATATGAATAAAGTTGTATGAGAAAAGTAAATTTTAAGAGATAGGTATGGTAGTGTATCAGAATAGGTTATAAGAAAAAGTAGAGACAGTGAAATAGTAATAAATTGTAGAAATAGTACTATGAATAGTAGACTAGACAATTAAAATACCGGTAGTAAAGAAAATACGCGTTAAAATGCAATATCTGATATTTTTAGCTACCAAAAATTATAAAATCGATATTTTTGAAATCCTTGTATTATTATGAATCTATCGGTGTCATTGAAATGTTTTTACTATTTCGAGCCTTAAAACACTTTTTTAAGAACTGATCCTGTTCAGGTTCGAAACATACTAAAAATTAACGAATATGATATTTTTAAGCTTCCTTATATTATTATGAACTATTATCCATAATTATCTCAACTCCGTTGCTTAAGGTTTAAGAGCGCAGGATTGTCGGATCTAAATACTAAGGTTTGTTGTAGATTTGTTGACTTTTAGGGTTCCGGTTTGACTTCCGGCTTCTTAGTTTATTTATAAGATCATAAAAATTTGAGGTTTTTGACCATGTCATATTTTTGGTTCAACATTTATTTTTTATTTTTATTTTATTTGTGATTTATTAAATATTTTTCAATTCCCGAAATTATTTAACTGAATCTAGGTTTAAAGGTTGACTTCGTTTGACTTTTGGTAGTAATTGGAATTTTTTATTTTAAAATTCATAGAAGGATTTAAGGTTTTAGTGTTTTTTTCATGGAGTATTATTTTGATATATCATCTTGAATTGTGTATTAAGGATCAAATAGTTGGTTTGATTGGCGTACGGATGTTGAATCAAACAATTGCTGGTTTTTCCATTTTGTTTTGAGAGTTCTCTTTTCTCAAGGTTAAGAATTTTTGTATTTCATCTTATTTAGAATTCGGTTTTAACTTGGGTCGGTTTTTAGAGTCTTAGCTTTGGTATTTAATTCTAGGAATATTTTCTAAGAATTATGAAAATTTAGGGGTTTACAGGTGCATGTATAAAAAAAAAAAAAAAGACAAGAATAATAAGTATATAGGATGAATTTAGGGCCAATGTCACAAATTGTACCTAAACTTTGACAAAATGTGTAGTTAGATACTTGAACTTTGAAATCAATATATTTAGTACATGAACTTTGAAATTGATCTATTTAGTATTAGAAAGAACTTAACGGAAGTACTATTAACGTGTGCAAAAAGTTGTTTTAGTTACTAAATTGATCAATTTTAAAGTTTAGGTACCTAATTACATATTTTGTCAAAGTTCAACTATCATTCGTGATATTTACCCTAGTATCTAATAAATAAAAATGAAAAATAAAATTGAGGAAAAATAATATAAAATATAATTTTTAAAGTTTAACAACTTCATGTAAATAGTGAAAATTTAATACTTAGTAATAGCATATAATGTTTTGTTATTAATAGGATAACAAATAATGTATCTTAAAAATATATATGGCTTGGTTTATCTAGACTTTTATCAAAAGCAAGATTCATTTCCTTAGCATTGTAGGACTACTTTTATCTTGTAATCTTTTCAACGTCTTAAATATTTTGTAGTCTTACATTGTTAGCACTACAATTAAAGTTGGGTGTATTTTCATATAATTAAGTGCATATCTTAAACAAATCTTTAAGAAAATGAGCTAAATACTTTAATGCTCTTAGATCCAATCATTATTTTAAGTTTAAAATCTATCTTATTTATGTTAAAATTCAATTTTTTTATTTTTTATCTTAAAAAGTATAACTTTGCAGTATGATGATTCTGGAATTGAACCAAAAACTATCGGTTCCTTAGCAACTAGAATAGAAATCAACCTCTCCACATATCGGTTCCAAACTTGAGATGATGTCTAAGTATGTAGCTATTGTTATTTGTTGCTTGCATGTGTTAGATTTAAGCTTCAATTAACTAATTTGCTATTCAACAATTTAGTATTATTCTATAAGTGGTTATAGTGACTTAAGGTGTTTAACTGTTAAAAGTTATGCCATAGTGAGAAGGTGATAGCGAAACCATTCGAATCATTAAAACCGACATTTTAAAGAACCATTTTGGTTATAGCATTATATGCACCATATTTTTCAATTGTTAAGGAACCCCTACACCATATTTTCAAAATCAATATCCTATGAAATCCATGTGTTTAAAATTGTAATTTCTACATGGTCTGTTCATGTTTGTAAAATTGTTCAAGATGCATAATAAATAACATAATTTCAAGCATTGGCATGCTCATAAATATCATTAATGTACTATAAGCATATTGGTCTTTTTTTCAAATCCAAACATGTTTAATTCATAAAAAACCAAGTTACGATCATTACTTTTCTTTTCTTCCTCTCATTCCTTTTTCAAATGTTAGTTTCTTTCTTGTATTCTTTTCTTGAAAACTTTTTCATTGGTTTCCAATGCTATTTTTAAAGAAGATTCATAGGGTGACTACTTTAAAGAGTTTACTTGCTTCACTCTACAACATGGAACCATTAATGGGTGGAATCATAGAGTTTATTCTTAGTTACAAGAAGTTATAGGAACATGAAGTTTTAAGATTTTCATTCTTTACCTTTAATATGTTTGAGTGTCCGATTTGTTGAGTAAAGCTTAAAGGTTATTGTATCATAAAGACATTTTTTATGTTTAGATGTAAATTCTTTCAACATTCTTGATAGTAAAGGAAAGATGCCAATAATAACACCAATTAAGTTTCTAAATCTTAAAATTAAACTCTATTTTCAAGATGTCTTATGTGTTAAGAATAAGTAATTATGCGCTTTGAATTGAGTTTGAGCATCAGATTTCAAGAAGGAACCATATGGATTGGCGCAGGGTTAGGTTCAATAGAAAACTATTAATTTTTTGCAATTTAGTGATGAATTGATTTGCTAAAGCCAACAAGCTAGCCAAAACAAGAAAAATCCTAAAAAAATGTGGATATATCCTGCACATTGGACCATATGGAATCAACTAATCGATGTGTGCAAGAGTAGTGCTACTTTACATTCAAGAACTAGTTTGTTCATTCAACATATACCAGCTTGTCAGTGTGGTGTTTGTATGCACAAAATACAACAACTTTACCTTGATGATTTTGACCATTATATTTGAGATAAATTATCACTAATATTGGTTTTTAACTAATTTTCCTTTCCTTCTTGTATTCAAATTTATCTAAATATGTGTTCAATAGCTACATTGTAAATTATGTTTAGCCATTTCTTAAATTAAAACCTTTTAGCGAGTCATAAATGTTATTAAGAGTTGTTTAATAGATTTGAAAGTGTTGCATGCTTCCTAATATTAGTAATTAGGAGTTTTGTATATCTATTACGAGTCAAGACAATAGTTTCAGGTCTTAAGTCATGAAGTGTAAGTTGACTATTAGAGAGCATATTCTAAGTACGTGGATATTGTATTTATTATATGTGCTTATTTAAGGTAGAAAACTAAATTGACTTAATTAACACTTGGTTCAAGTAATTAATTTGTTGCTTGCACTTGGCTGTGATTAGTGGACTGGAAATATTGTTAATTCTAATGCAATACCTAGTGATCCATGTACAGTGCTATCCATACATGAAGTTACACTTGGAAATGATTTAGGTAGATTTAAGTGATTCTAGGGCTTATGAATGTTAGGGAGTATTCAACATTGTAGATATATATTTATTATATATATGTAGAAAGATATTGACTTATCTATCTATTTTTTACAATACCTAAAGTGAAAGATAACAAATTACAACCTGTTGCATTTAGATTTATGATTACACCCAATTGTGTTGTTGTTTGAGTATTGTATGTGTTTGTGGTATTGGCATATTGAGCCTAGCCCACTCTTTCATCATTTTGCAGCTTGTGATATAACAACTTACAGTGTTTTAGATGCACATAGCTAATGGGTTATTGGGAATGACACTGGTAATGCAAACTTTAAGGAGATTAAGACTTAGTTGTTTACCAATATATGGTATAGGGTTAAATATACTTAGTTGATAAATATGGTCGCATTGTTTATTTAGCATGTTAATCTTTGATTCTTATCATAATAGGGTTGTATGTAGATGGTGTTGATGAACCCTATGAGCCTTTTGTAGTGAAGTAGATGTTTAGGAAATCACATGTATTGAACAATCATATGTGGATACTTAAGGATGCGACTGGACGGGTTGTTCTAGGGTACCCGACACGCTAAAAACCAAGAAAAACAATTTTATAACATCAAGACTTTGATATATCCATTTTTTTATTATTTTTATAGCTCTATGATTATATAATTTATTTTTTTGTCCCATTGAGACTGTAATACTTTTTTATAATTAATAAGAGACAATATTCGTATTTATGTATCTATATCAATCATCAAGTAAAGTAAATTCTACTATGTTGTGTTACAAATTGATTATCATACATCAAAAATCAATTGTTTATCTTATTGATTTTTTTTTATATGTGTAGCTTTACCATTGAATGAAGAGAAATTGAACAAATAAGTAAAATGGAGAATATATCATGAAGACAAGTAGACAAATGATAAATAAAAAGAATGAAAAAGGAAAAAGAAAAAGAAAAAGAAAAAGAGAAAAAAAGTGTAAAAACAAATTCGAGTCAATGGGGCGGGGTGAGTCGGGACCATGACCCTATAGTAGTGGGTTTGGAAATTGCACATATTACCCTATAGGATCGCGAATCGGGTTTGGGCAACCTTATATGAAATCGAGTTGGGTTCAAGTTTTATATGACCCATCCCGATTACATCCCTATGGACACTTATATTTAAAATGTGAGCCTTAACATGCTCATATTCATTATGGATGTTGAGATTTGAGGTACAACAATATTAGTGCAATGTGGTCCAATAATGGACATTTTATATAGTTTGATAATGAACCATTTTCTATGGTTTGCTAATGGATGTTCAAGGCTTTGCACCTGTTCCTATTTGAGGCTCCACACCCAATTCTATTAAGACTTCATATCTATTACTACCACTGAAATATGTATTGGTTTAAGTTTTCGAAAATGGTTATGAAACCTAATTAAAATGGATCTTGGTTTTAGTGTTGGTAAAGAATTGGTGTTGGTTAATGTTGAAGTTCAAATTAGTTATATTGCATTAGTATTGTTTATTCAATTGGTTGTTGCATTTGCATTATGTAAGTTGTGTAGTTTATAATTGTGATTTTGTATACAATGATTCATACTTGACATTTCCATTCACCTCTTAACTTTCTAGTGTTGATTATACTATAACTAGGAAACCAAGATTGGGAGAAACAATTAATACAACTAGTAGAAAATTGAATCGTAACAAATTCAGTTTATATTTAAGATAGATTTTGATATCATACATTAATGAGATTATGTGTACTAAAAGTATATATTGATAATAGAAATTGATCAAAAAACATGAATATGTTTTATTCATGGATTTTAATAGTAATTCTAAGCCTAACATGTATATATTTCGATAGAGGCATACGATTGAATATGTGCCTTGATCTCAGGCATGGCAAATTAAGAAATGCCGAAATAGAAATTTTTTTGATAAGGATGTTATCTCACAAGCACGTGGGGGAATGTAGCGGCTAGTGTGTTGAAAGACTATAGGAAAAGATGGGATTGAGAGACAGGGATATGGGTGTTGTGGCGACTAGACGAGTTATTGATATATACGTGTAGTCACTATGCGGGAGAGAGATAAGGTGGTTGCGAATGTCTCCTTGGCCTTCATCTAGGTTGACATAATACAGTTGTGAGTGCCACAAGAGATAAGGCAAGCCAACAGTTGTATGTGTCGTGAGGATGACGATGAGTAACGGTGATAAAGATGGATAAAGTAAGTCGAAGTTCATGGACAGGTAACATGTCTACTGTAATTAAAAAGAATTATTAAAATATAGGCTATATATAAAAAAAAAAATTACAAAAATCCATTGCAAAATCTTGTTTATAATATGGGATATAGGGTTTTTTTTTTAACATATATTTATGTGTATAACAAAGGATACAAAGTTTTTGTATCAATGTTAAATTACATTTGTAAGCTGAGATATAGTATTTTCTATGTATAATATATTTCTTCTTCGCGATATAACTTTTATAGACAGTTTTTTACCGCCTTAAAAACTTATTAGAGCACCTCACATCTATTATGGCAGTTTTAAACTTCTTATATTGTGCCTATAACACATGATATGCGTACAACATATGAAAATTTCTATATCCCATGTCAAAATCATAATTCTAATGTTATATATTAGTAATTATTTTGAATCTAATCTTATTTAAGCAATAGTTATCAACAAGGGTTCTAAACAAAAAATAATTTCGAAGTTCATTGTATTGTGCAAAGTAAAGAAAAATGATTTTATATATTAGGGTTTTTTTGGTTCTAATATCATGTACGAATAATGTGTCATATAAATATATGTATAATATTTTTATGCATCATAATCCTACACCAAATATTACATGAAAAGACTAAAATGTCCTTGAATGAAGAAAACAATAGTGCATTTTTACATTGAGTGTTCTATAGACATCATTCTACCTTTCATTGCATATATGCTTCTTTGTCTTCTGAGCACTTTGTTTCTTCTTGCCGCCCATATTCTTCTTTCTTAAAGAAATTATCTCATCAATATCGGCATGGGCTATGATGGAACAAACATCTATATTACATTCTAATAGAACTTGGGATTTAACCGATATATCGCATTGTGTAATTATATTCAAAGGCTTCATCCATCTATTCAATTGATGGCCTTAAGACCTAAGACGAGTGGTTAATGGCTAATTACACCAGCCAATGGTATTGATCGACAATGCTTTTGTCCACTCCAATGGTGATTAACGCTAGTTACATGGGTCAATGATGCTCTCATCGCTTCCAATGGCAAAACAGACTCGACACACCTTGCTCTCTCTATTATGAAAAGAGCACCTAGTTTTGGCAACACTCTTTAATAAGTTGTACCAAATAGGATTGTGGTACCGCGACGGTTCTATATGTATTACTAGAAGTTATCCCACTTTTTTACATGACACACGCTAAATAAAGATATTGCTAAAAATAAGTGAACCAAGAGCCTCTATTCAGCTATTGTACAAGTTGACACTTAGATTAATTTGACTCCAAGAATAAGTCTCTTCATGAAAATGTGGATGAAGATGTATGTGTGAAGTAACCTAAGGGGTTTGTGGCCCAGAGGAATCTAACCTAATTTAAATAATTAACAATTTTTTTTAAAAAAAATTATAATATGGGTTGAACTAATCTCCTTGTGCTTGATTTAAGAAAGTTAGTTCAGTTTAATATGATTAGAAAATTGTTAGATTCTTTTTAACTCTGAGATATCTAAATTGGTTCTAATTATTCTCAGCAAACAATCTCTGAAAAGTCCGAGAGATGAGTTCATTTGTAATAAGCATATTGTTTAACATTTAAACACCACGTTAAAGAAGAGTGCTAGAAATATGCATCTAAATATAACTATAAATATATATATCGTAATGAAGTTACATACAATATAAGAGAAAATGTAAAATAGCCTAAATTTTGATTTTGATATAGATATATCTTTGAATTTTTAAATGTTATAGATAATTTTTTTCTAATATTTCATAAATTAATAAATAACTCTTAAAAGTTGAAAACAATTCTTTCTAAATTTTGACAATGGCATGGAATATCGTTCAAATTTATAAAATATACTTCACTATTCATTTAAACTTGATTTAGTGACCAATGGCCTTGTAATCCGATAACATCTCACGTTGTAATTGGCGAAAAAAAAAAAAAAAAAAAGAAAACCTTTAGTTCTAGTGCATTGTTTATTCAATTAAAAAAAATTAAATGTTCTTTCTAAGCCAATCTATCAAAGTTTAATTGAGGAGTTTGCTTGTAGTCTTCATGGAAAAAAAAAAATTATGTATTATAATAAAGTGGGCTACTATATAAACGATTATTTTTCCGGCACAAGCAGTCAAACAAAGAAAAGAAAATATAGATTTGGCACACTTCCAACCATTTCTCACATGTTCAACACAATATCGAAATAATAATATCAATAATAGCAATAAATAAATAAATGAAAAAAAAAAGCATAGGAAAACTCACCGTGTATTGTCAAATTCCCTAGCATTTGGATCATGAAAAACAAAAGGATTCACTGTGTAGAGCACAGTTTGATACATGAATCACTTGTGCCGTGGTTTCTAAATATTACGCCAACCACAGTATAAATGTGATCAACCGCACCAAAACCAACGGTCCAGATAGCTCAATGGATCACGCACCCAGTTCCTTGTGCACTGAAAACTTTTCGATGAATACGTTCCTTTCACGTGAGCAAATAATAATAATAATAAATAATGTAAAATTTGGTAGCTGAACTTTTATATGAAAATTTAACTAAATTTTAGTATGAAGTGCTTAATTAAATACTTATAAAACTTTTTATAATTATTTATAGTATTTTATAACATCAATTGCTTTGTTCTTTTTTTTTACATGGAAACATCTTATTATTAAATTTTTACTCTCTCTTAACGTTACCAAATACTGATAGGTTAAATGATGTTGGAGACGTTATAAATATCCCTGGAAAGTCCAATTGATATTGAATTGACCATTTTAAATTTTGGATACCAATTGACATTTTCCCCAAGGAAAATCGTAATAAGAGATAATCAATCACAAAAACCGAGAGCCAAAATAGTGTACATGGTATAGAAACTCACCCTGTATAGTTTATGAACCCACAACAAGCCTACGCGTAGGTTTCATATACACAGAGTATAATGAATACAAAACGGAACTTCTAAACTTTAGATTGATAATTGTACAAGTTAACAAAATTCAAATATCAAACATAACATTTACTCTAAATTAAACTTATCAAATGGCCCCATCGACCACCCATGAACGTAAATCAACTACCTCCATTTGAGTAGCCTTTTCCATGGTTAAATGTATTGCTTCCAAGCAACCAACAATCGACCAATTTATAGGATAAAGTAAAATTTGATATTCTAAGGGGGAAAAAAAAAACTAAAAAGATTTGATATTTAAAATAAGATATCAATCTTATCAATTCTTAAGATAACAAAATAAAAAATAATAAAATAAAATATGATAACTAAATCATAGCTATCCTAATAAAATAAAAAAAATTCCATATCTTTCATATTCAGACATTCTTTTCTCCTAAATCTGCATTAATATCGCAACATGTAATTGGTCCGGACACCAATGGTGACCCCATTTAGGGACAGAAACCTTTCAATCAAGCACTCATTTGCAAAGGTAGATCAGCTAGCTATTTGCAGCAAGAATTCAATGCAGAAACAAGTCAAAATATGATGATATACTATCTAGTTTGAGACATGAATATAAGTCAAGGAAGCTACTGCATAAGACATTGGTATTCCACAATTTCATCAGAGGATGAGAGAACCATCTTTCCTATTTACAAAGTTAACAATTTTTATGTCGGTGGGAATATTAACCACAGAAGGTTGGAGAGGGGGAAAAAAATTTAATCTAGTATTATAAATTATTTTCCTATCTACAGAAGGAAAGGATGTGTGATGAATAGGGTAATTCATTCTTCAAAACCAGCAAGATACGATATAACCAAAATTTCATTTCAGCATCCACTAGTAGCAGAAACATATTGGTTAAGTACTGAGAACCATGACCTTCTACCATCGGATAAAGAAGCACTTCTCCTTAAGGGCCTTGAACACCTTGTCAGGTGGTCCCTCAACTCCCTGTCAGCAGGGATAGGAACCAGGGAAGGACTCGTGTCTGGTGCTCCCATACAAAGGCTTGAATTGATACGCACTGAAGGGAACCTCTGGCAGCTAAGGCTACGAAAAGATGATCCCATGGGAGAAACCCGTGTGCAGTATGTGTCGGGTTTGCACAATGGGGTAGTTAAAGACGTAGTCTCAGGCACTTCACTAGCACAAGTGCACAATGTTAACGACAAACTTGGCCGGGAAATCTCCTTTGGTAGCGGTTTCGTTCCAGGGAGTTTGGCGAATGACATTATACCATGCCTACAGAGGGGACAGGCAATACAGCCCAGAGGACCATGGGCAACAGTTGAGGTACTGTTTGTGGAACAAAGGTAAAGGGCACACTTGGTGCAGAACTCATGGCCACAACCTGAATGATCAAACAAGCCACAAATTAATTAGTAGTTAACATTTGTTCAGAGCGTGGGGGGGTATGGGTGGTGGGGTTTGAGGGAAAACAATGATCAACTTATTAAGAGCATGCAATGCAAAATAATTTTTGGTATGATTAGTTTCAGTTCTAACAATTATTCATGGCACTCAAAACTAAATGGTAGAAATACCGTATAATGAAATATATTAATGGACCTGCCTAGAAGGTAAAATGCTTGAGGAGACCAAATAGATAGGGTGATTCCAGGAATCCATCCAGCACTACAAGAAAGCAGGCTTCCAAACCCAGGTCACTCCACAGTTCAGTGATTATTAAGGGAATTGCTTAAATATTCTGTTTTTGCCAAGTATTTAAACAGAAATGTTCTGTTATTTCAGCTCTGAATTAATTTTTTAAGGACTAGACTCCTTGTCTATCGAATGAAAGAGAAAAAAAAAGGGACAAAGGAAAACATAGGAGGCAGATAGAGAAATAGCAAAGACAAATATTCGACTTTCAAGAAATGTATACTTGCAAAAAAAAGTAGTTAATTACTGAAGTTACCTTCTGCAGCTACTGTGCACTTCCTTTCCAAGCATACCACACAGGGATCTTTGCACGTTATAGCAAAATCACTGCTTCTCCATCCACATTCTCTGCAATCAATCAGAAGGATAAACAGCAAAACCCTCAATCCTATTGGATTTACTGCAAATCCAGCAAAAGATAAATATTGCAACATTTGATCATTTGGGAGAGAACTGACAAGCAACACGGTCCTTATTTGTCAAAGCACATAACGATATAAGAGGAAAAGATGTATGGACTACTCAAATTGCATATGAAAGCAAAAAATACCCCCCAGAAGATGAGCTAGGCAACTTGACAAAAGAAATTGAGGTTCAAAGATATTATCAATTCCTGTAGTCTGGTGATTTAACCATCCAAACATGATTTATTATACAGCTGGTGGAAATTTTAACTGACTTGAAATTGGGGTCCGGTGGGGAAAAAAATGATTGCATAGAACATTAGAAAAAAAATATAACTTTATTTTTTTGGAAATTGAAGAAGATCTGTTAATCTTTTTCCACCAAAACAAGTCCACAATACAAGGTTGCATTCCTGATTGACTCAAATTATTAACTATAACCATGACATTATATCCTCGAGAAAATCAAATGAAAGTATAACTATCAAGTTCAAGGATTTACACTTCCCATCCGCATATTGAATGAGAGAAAGCAACAGTTTACAACCATATGGACTAATTATTAACATTTTCAATGTTATTGGTGTGATCACAAATAAAATCCATGATGCACTATTCCTCACACATCACTTTCCCAATGAACACATAAAATTCTTCAATCTTCCAAGTTTCTAGTGCCAAAACTTCTGGCAATTTTTGTTTGAAAATCAACGTCTTATCCAAGTTTAAAATCCATGGCATGTACAATTGCAGCCACTCAAGAAAACTAGTCAAATGGATAAAAAAAAGGCCAAAACTACAACAATAAGTATTCTGTGTACAAAACATAACATGCATTGTCCTCACCTAGCAATTTTGACAATACTCATTAGTGGAAGAGATATGTATGGTGAAGGAACCAACTGCAAGTGGCCTTCTGGCTTGGTACTAAGAATTTTCTCAAGCCAGTTTCTGTGCCATGACCGTGCAACCATCAGGGGAGTCCAACTGTAACAGTCAAAAGCTGATTAAATGAGTCTGATCCAATATAAGAAGGCCAATGCAGAAGAAAAGCTCTTAGCTATGAGAGTTGTCCCTCCAACAGCGCTGCCAATATAATACCCAACTACAAAAGGTACACTTTTGAGTATGTTTCAATGATGTGAGAACAGATGATTTACAAGAAATCACAGAACCCAATTTCTGGTGATATGATGTGTATGATTCAATAAACTGGGAAGCGAATTATTAACTTCTGAATAACAAGCAAAGCTGAAGACAATACTCAAAAATATATTGTTCTAACAATACAAAACCGCTCATTTTCCCAGTTACATAGGTCATATCTTAGTTTCATCTATAAATTCTGTCACCTTTCTTGATTAGACAATCCTGGAAGACATATCAGCAGTTAAGGGAACAAGCAACAAAACAAAATATCAGGGGGAAAAAACCATGAAATTGTGTTAACTTCTGTGGAAAAAGTCACAATTACGTAAGTATTTATTTCCATTTTACATATTTGCTTCATAAGATGTTCCCAAAATGCCACAATCCCATCATACAAAGTAGTCCCAACAAAAACCGGGTAGAGACCATCTCATTGAACATCAGAGCTTATATATATGTGAATCAACAGAGACGTATCTGGAAAAAGTGAAAAAAACCAACTTCCTCCATCAACCTTTTGCAACACATCATCCCATTTCAGCAATAGATGTTGACTATGTTCCAGAATATGAGCAGAGAATCTTTATTGTCACTTCCCTTAATTTCCCCCATCTTTTATACCCTATGCTTTATGTCAAAAAAATAAGATCCAAATACCCTCAACTCCAAAAAGGCACTCAAACAAACCACATGTGTGTTGAAGGAACTAACTACAGTACAAGAGATGTGTTTCAGATTACTTACCCATTAGTATTTTCAGCAGTAAGACTAGCTCCATTGGCTATCAAAATCTGAACCATAATAAAATGAAATCTCACTCCAGCATAAGTCATATAAAATAAGATAGCAGTCTCATTTGATAAGAATATACCTGACAACATTGTGCATTTCCACCACACGCCGCATAATGAAGGGGAGAGCTCCCAGGCCCTGTACCAACAATAATTTCGTAAAGATTGTACATGTTGAAAGGATAACTGAAAATAACGATAAGGAGGATCTACATCTGCTGGTTACTTGAAGTTGGAAGAAAAAGAAACACAATATATGATAGAGAGAAAGAAACAAAAGTTGCAAAGGAGCTTTCTACATATGCATCTTTCAACTATACAGAACTAAAAATGATCAGAAACCTACTCACATAAGCCAGATAAAACAGACCAACATAACCATATTTTATGATCCATTAGGAAATAAAAAGGCTGAAAAATACATAAGTGGAAGGTTTTTAAAGTCTTTTTATTATTTCCATGTTATCAAACTTCAAATGATAATATTGCTTTCTAATATTTTCTCAACAACTTAAAAGGTGTAAAGATTGACTCTTCTTGATTTTGATTCCATCTTAATACAGCAAAGCTGTTGCCCTCTTGTTATGATATGAGACAAAAGCATGGCTGCACATCCAAACTGCACCCTGCTAAAATATACTTTTTATTGATTCATCTGCATGCAAGTCCAAAATAACAGAAACGAGAGGACCCATTTTCTCTGTATTGTACTATCAACCTGTATGACATGGCAATACAGAGATAGCAACCACAAATTTAAAAAATGCAACTTACAAAAGGAACTATTTCATCTAAAATTCAAAAGTAATAACAAATGTAAAGAACTAATCAAGAGAAATACCTCTTGGAAAAAGTCAATCTAAGCCAAAAATATACTAGCAACAAGAAGATATTGTCAAGGAAAGTCCCAGAGATAGCTGATAACACAATCAGGTTAAAAATGACCAATAGCAATTCACCTATCAGATCAATTGTAGTTCCATCTTCCACTGTGACTTCAGAAGAAGATGCCCCAAGGTCCAAAAGCAATTGCACACTTTCAGCATGGCCATTCAATGCAGCCATGTGTAGAGCAGTGATGCCTCCATCAGCAGTTTTGTTGATTACCTGAGAAAGTGCACTAGAACAGAGACAGCAGAGTGGGAACAAAGAATTAATTTGTGAATTCAAAATGAAAATAAAGACTCAAGGTCAACGAGAATACTCTTTATCAAAGTTCGCAATTGAGCCATTGCCAGTTTTTCTCCTAAGAACGTGGTAAAGATCTGGTATGCTAGGAACATAATCTGCAAGGAGAAGCCTGATGCATCGAGAATGGCCGTTCAGCGCAGCCAAGTGAAGGGCAGTGCCTCCATTTAGATAATCTGATCTGTGAATCTATAGTTCCAATCCCGAGGAAAATTATAATTCAATCAAGCATTGGAAATCATGATCATTTTTGTCATAACACAATAAATATTGTATGTAATCCTTACATTAGCTCGAAATAGAATTAAGGTCTGTACAACCTCCCAGTGACCATACTGACAGGCTTGCATCAATGCAGTCTGTTTCAGAATCAAAAAGCGGATATAATTAATCGAGAGAAATACTTGCATAATGATCATGATATTTGATATGTACTTGAACAAGGGCATCATAAGAATTGACAAAACCACCAACATAATCCATCACTTACCTGACCTCGATAATTCCTGAGATTGATATCAACTCCAGACTCTAGCAACAGAGAAACTATCTATGGACACGAAACAAAATAACGTCATCTAGAAACAATTGCAAGAACCTATTAAATGCATAAAGTCAACCTCTATTTATTGTATTTGTTTGATATACCTCATGATGGCCCTGAGCAGCTGCATAATGGAGAGGCGAATTCCGAACACCAAAAGTGGAATACCGGACCAGCCTAGGGTTATATTCCAACAGAGCCTTAGCTTCTTGGAGGTCACCATCCCTGGCAGCCGAGACTAATCGTTCCCCGGATGCAGAACATCCAAAGGAATTCCCAACCAAATTCAGAAACCTCATTGTTCTCCTCAAAGATTAACACTTATCGACAATCAAAAGGACTTTCTGTTCCTTTGGTGATTGTCAATAGTGAGGAGAAAAATTCTGATAGTCTCCAAAATGAATCAATGAAGAAAAATAAGCAGGGTTGGTTGGATCTTACAAACAATCCTCAAAAAATCCGAAAATAGTACAAGAGATAGTTTTGTATAATGTTTAGGCAGAGAAAGGAATATTAGGAAAAAGAGTAGCATCTAGAATTGCAGTTCCCTTTTTGTTTTTTTTATTTTGTCCACCAAACCAAGAAAACCAGGATGGAAACTCCTCACTCACATTGTGATCGTGCAACAAAATTGGTTGCAACAAACAGGCTCAAATATCTCCTTTCTTAAATGATCTCAGTTCAAAGAGGGTAGAGAGAGAAACTCAGAAGTTGTATAATGATGTGTGGCCAATGAATTAAAAACACACTACCAAAAGAAAACAATTAAAAACTCACAAATTGACGTGACTGCTTCTTTTAGGTATTATTTACTTAATCATAAACAGGAATGGTTCAAAGAATCCAATGGAAAATTCCAAATTAAAAACTCCAGATTGAGATTTAAAAATTCTCCTTTCCCACTCTCTTCACAAATGATAAGATATTTACACAACCCATCATGAATTCCCTCGACAAAACTCGAAAATCATACAAAGACCTCAACTTGACCAAAACCCAAGTTCTAATTATGGATTTCAAAGATGAAAAGAAAAGGGAAAAAAAAATAGAACTACAACAAGAACCCTTACAATATGGATTCTCTTTTTCTAAAAGAACTAATATTTACACAACTAAAGATGGATTTTCACAGGAAGATCCCAATTTTGGCAAAGACCCAAGCTCCAGATAAGAATTATAAACAAGAAAAATTTACAAAAACTCCATAACCCATGTAATAAAACCAAGTTTAGAACACCCCCATGTGCTGTTTCAGCTAAAGATTGAAGCTTTTCACCTGGATAGGTTGAGAGGAAAAGAAATCGAAACGTTAAGAAGATGATGAAGAAACAGAAAGGGTGGGCCACAATCGGACACGCAGTCTATAGTAAGAAATAGGAGAAGAAAATAATTTTTAGATATTTAAACTGTCACGGTATGTAATATATGATCATTTCGGTTTTATTTATTTGTTTAAGACAGAAACAAGACAACGCATGGCAACATATTAGTATTACAAACTCAACGCGCCAAACAGCCACAAGGAGACAGGATAGAGTAAAGAAATGCTCCAATCTATGAATGATTTGGCAGGAAGATATTATGAGCCAGTCAACTTGGCAGTTAGTATGTGTAAATTTAAGCGGCGTCTTAGAGCCGTGGTCCATTCTTAGGTGGTCAGTACAACATCCAATTCCCCTCCCCCCGACCGGTGTAAAAGCCATACTTAGGTTCAAAAATTTAAAACCAGTTTTAAAAGTCAATTCAATTAAACTTACTCAATCCTATTTTAGTTTTCTGGCAAAAAAAATCCTATTTAGTTTTAAAAAGATATATATTTTAATTAATATTAGAAAAAATATAAATTTTATTATATGAACTATATACAAAAATTTAATTTGATATCTGAATTTTGAAATATTCAACTTAATATCTGATGAAACTTTTCATAGCTATTTTTACTAGCTCACAAATATCATTTATAATGTCTTTTGTTGTCGAAGAAGCAATCTATTAATACTAGATAGTGTTTTTTTTTTTTTTTTTAACATTGAAGAAGTAGTCTATTAAAGTTGCGTAGTATTAGAAGAAGTAATAAAAATTTTGATATATTGTCTCTTCAAGTCAACAAACAAAATAAATGGTGTTAAGGATGCAGTAAAAATAGCCAAAAAATGTAATTAGGTATTAAATTGATCTCTTCAAAAGTTAGGTATCCAACAAAATTTTTGTACAAAGTTCAATTCCAAAATTTGACATTTACACTTAATATTATTACCAAGTTGAGGTGTATTAGACTTAAGTTTGATTTGATTTGATTAGGCTTGGGAACTCATAAACCATATATCATAAAATTTGAATTCAACTCAATAAATTACTCAATTAGCTTATGTTTAGACTCGACTAACTATAGTAGACTCTAATCTATGTAGCATCGAGTTGAATTCAAATAGTTTACAAATAATTTAACTTATTTCAAAAATGTTAAAATATTTAATTGTGGAAAATTGTATTCCATAATTAAAGAAGAATAGGCATAAAATGGACAAATGCATTCAAAATTAAAATAAAAAAAAAGAATAAACAAATAATTAGGGTTTCACCTTTATATGAAAAATAAAACTCTTTATTTTCTTTTCCACAAACATATATATATAGAGTAAATGCAACCTAGTCTTCTTTCTCTCACCCACTTAAGGTCTAAGCTACCTTATGTTCATAGGCCATCATTGCTCCTTCCCAAGGGGATGTCATTACTTTCTTCTTGTTCTTAAGCATAACTCCAAGGTGGTAATGTGTTTTCACCCTATAAAAGTAAAATTCTATAAGTATCTTATGCTTTTATACTATTGATTGGGAATCAATAATTATTCAACATAAGATCATTTTTATTATAAGTTTAAAGAGTATATAATAGTGAGGAATCATCATTCTACAAGAAAAATAATAAGATCTCATATCATATGATACGCTTGAAAGAACCATCATTAGGATATCGATACAACTCAATGGAACACTAGTAAGGATTAACCCTCAAATAAGAAGATTTAAGGTTTATAGAGGGTTTAGCAAAACATGTAACATATCCTGGTTATTATGAACATGAAATGAAAAACACAAACTACATTAATTAATATGATGCACATTTTAGACCACGGTCACTTGCAATAGTTACTAATGTGATTTGAGAAAAAATTCAAGTTAGGTTCTTGATAGTCATAAGTATTTGATACATTGTATTATATGCTAAGTGTTATTAATGGAAAAGTGAAAAAAAAAAGTAAGGAATAATATAAACACGTCATTAGACTAAGTAATTGGTAGAGTTCAATTCACTATAAGCAAACTATATTTTAGAGAAAAGTTTTTTGCCTTTTAACGTAAATTTTTATCATAAAAATTATCATCGCTTACTCTATCTATAGAAATATAAGCTATTTTGTTAATTTTCTATTGCATAATTTCTATTTTTAAAAGTCAAATTTTTTATAGTGATTGTACCTGACTTATATTTTGTGGGTGTTTTTAATTTGTGCTTAATTGAGTTATATTTAGATTTGAAGGGTATAGAAGCTTATTTGGGGATAAATGAAGGTATTTAGACAAGTTTCATGCATTTTTTTAGTTTATTTTGAAAGTATTTGGAAATTGGATCAAGTACATACCTAAAGAACACCAACCATGTTTCAATAGTGCATTTAAACAAGAAATTTTGTCATAAAAGAGAGCACACCCAAAGAATGCTTTCCTACGTACATAAAGTGCTCACCATTTGCTTATTTTTTAAGTGAGAGACACACAATTGAAGTACGTACGTCGTGCAACTCATCCATACACATGCTAAGTAGCAAATTTTTCCCTATTATATAAAACTTTCATGAATTGAATGAGGGAATGAGGAAGAGACAATATTTTTTACCTAAAGAATGCAAAGAGTGTAAGAATAAGGTAGAAAATAATGTGTTATACTCATGATTACAAGTATTAAGAGTAATTGGGGACTTCATTAGCTTTTCATATTTTACTCTTTATTTAGTTTTCATAATAATGTTCAGTAAGGAATAAATCTGTAATAGCTAGATCTTTTAAATTCCAGGAAAATTATGCAAGCACTTTTGTTTCGTCTCAATCAATCTATCGTTTTCTTAAATTTAACCATGTATGCTTTTATGTTCTTTGAATCTTTATTACTAGTATATGTATCCAATATCTAATTTCATACATATAAATTAAAAAAAAATCATATGTGTGAATAATTCGACGTGATCAGAAGGAGTTGCATAGAATCTTACAGATAAAATAATGCAAATTCCCTATATTACAATCAAACCTAGTACCGAAATCCATTGATATGACTCTAAAGGTTTTAACTAGGTAGTGATTTTGGTTAATCAAACTAGAATTAGGAGCTGATACTCTTGAGAAAGAAATTGACTTAAGTTAGGAATTTCCATGCTTTAAGAAATTGATAAGGAAGTTGAATATATTTTGAGTTCACATTGGTCATTCTAGAGTGATTCAATTTTAAAGTACTATTTTTAGGATGATGTCACAAATGGAACTTAAACTTGGAAATTGATCGATTTTCGTACCTTAAAAAACTTTAAAATTCATCATTTTAGTACCTAAAAGAACTTAATAGAGATACTATTAGTATGCAGGAAAAGTTCTTTTAAGTATTAAATTAATCGATTTCAAAGTTGTGTAGGTAAGAATGCAATGACAATGGTGATGTGTGTATTGCATGACTATCGCTATATATGACATCAGGAAAGAACACATACAGGGATAATCAAGAGAGAAATGTGTAGGGAAGAGGAGGAGGAGGAGGAGGAGGAGGAGGCAATCTTAATAGGTTCCAACACACGTATGACAAGCAAGTAAGTTAAAAAGCACCAACCTCACGAAAGTAAAGTGAATCAACGTTCATTCTTGATCAAGACAGGTGATTGATTTGCTAGGATGAAAATCCCATAACATGATGGCATTTGTCCAAGATTTCTTTATCTAAATGAGGTAAGGATTATAGGTAGTTATGGGAATCTAGCTATGAACGATCAACAGTTAGAATGAATCATTCTCATAATGGATATAGTGGTAGGTTCCCTTATAGACCCAAACTCATTAAAACCTTTTTTGTAATGTGTCTAAGCTAATTTAAGAAAGGTTGGAATTTGACAGGCCAATTCCAATGGGTCATACTCAAGCCTATCATTCTAAATCATTCTTGATCATCCCAAATGAGTTGGGCCTAACTCTCTAAGTCCCATCCAATTAGCTAGAGAGTTAAACCCAAATAAAATTAGGATTAAAACCTTTATAATCAAATTCAAACATCTATATTTTACCCCCCACCAAAGTCCGCCGAGTTGCATCAAAGGAATTTGGGCATTAATTATGCCTTAAAAACAAATAGAGTCTTACCTAGTGCTTGTGCGCTATGAATTAGCTGCATTGTTGCTTGATGTGTTAATTTTCTTGGAGTATGCCTTTGCAATACCATCTTGACCACACAAATTGCCCCATGTTAACATTTGCATCGCTCCTAAGACAATAATATATATTGACATGCATCTTTGTTGGGTAAATTTCCTTGTTATATTAAATGATCCTCTATATCTAATTTACATAGGCGATCCTCCACATCAAATCAGTTTTACTTTCATTTTGCAGATGCTTCAATCACGTTTAAACTATTGGTTCTGGCTTGACTCTTAACTGATTTTTTTTTCATGAACATGCCATGTCTACCATTGATTTTGCTACTTGAGCATAATAGATAATATTTAGTTCATTTATATGATCAACCCCATAAACTCAAAATCCATGGTCTTTTTGAATGCCTGTTCCAATCAGTAAATAAATAGATTTTCAACATATTGTCTTTGTATCCTTGCCATTTGTCACTTGTTAGCCATCATTCTAGCATTAGATAAATAACACTTCGTAGAGTTTGTTAATTTATAGATTCAAATAAAGACTAATCTACCTACACTGAAGAATATTTTGAAATTGTAGCTATCCCAATTTTCACATACATTTTCTCATGTCCCCCAATAGGTAGCATATTTATGGTATAATTTTGTACCATTAACGAGGTGCTTGCATTTGATTGGTTTAAGATACAAATGAAAAGCATTCCCTAGCATAAATGAAAAGCATTCTCATCAGAGTCATTGGCACCTATTTTCCCTTTTCTTTGCCATTACTCAATATTCATACTTAACAAAACAAACCATCATCTTTTAATTATTTAAGAGAAACCACAACCACTAATAAAGAAGAAGGAACAAGTTGCAGTAGTAGTCTCCAATCAACTTTTGGAAACCTTGATAAAGCCAGGTTATATTAACTTCTTCGACACTGTATCTTTATTTTCTGAATGAAATATTTTGCTTCCTTTCATCCTTTTTTTTAATGCTTTTCTCTCTCAATTTTGTTCGTGGTAGCCATTTATCATTTTTTAAGATAGCTTTTCCTTTTCTATTATTTGTTGTGTCTAGTTTTGTTTAACTACAGTAAGATAGCACACATTGTAGTGGTACTCTTGAGAAAGAAATTAACTTAAGTTAGGACTTTCCTTGTTTTTAGAAATTGATGAGGAAGTTGAATATATTTTGAGTTCACATAGGTAATTCTAGAGTGATCCAATTTCGAAGTACTATTTTTAGGACGATGTCACAAATGATAGTTAAAATTTGACAAAATATGCAATTAGGTACCAAAATTTTAAAATTGATCAATTTAGTACTCGAAAAAATTTTAAAATTCATCAATTGAGTACCTAAAAGAACTTAACAGAAGTATTATTAATGTACATGAAAAGTTTTTTTAGATATTAAATTGATCAATTTTAAAATCCATGCACTAAATTAATCAATTTTAAAGTTCAAGTATCTAATTACATATTTTGTTAAAATTTAGATACTATTTGTGATATTAACCGTTATTTTTACATTCTTGGTAAACTTTGATGATTACTATTGTGTGTTCTTGGTAATTAGTTAGTATCTTAAGTTTGCAGATTTATTTTACTAATCTTGATCACTTGAATTGTCGGTTAGAAGGTATATGTAAGTATTAGTACTTATAATAACCATGGGATGATACTTGATTAATTTAGATACACTACACAATCAATAAATGCACTTGCCTACAATAAAATATCGATGCTAGCATCCAAATGGTAACCGGACCACCAATAGGATGCTGGTTTGAGTGTTAATACAACCTTGATTTTGTGAACTTTGTAATATGCATTTGAATGGTAGATTGATCTAATGTCGTGATGGTTTAACTTTATTCAACCATTTAGATGTTAAGGAACATACTGACCAAATGATCCTTATTATTTCATGTAAAACGCGATAAGTTCAACTTGTATCATTGTTAATCCACCTATTCCACTTTCAAGTTTCACTACTATCAATAAACCACATTTAATAAATGAGTGAGTACAATTGACCTCATCTTGATAGGTTAATTAGTTAAAATTTGTTTAGTCAAATTTTAAAGCCCTTTTCATGTTAGCCCATATAATCGGTTTTGAAACTTGGTTTTCATTAACTCCTTAAAGCTCTTAATGATTTATTCTCGAATGAGTAGGGCCTTTAAGCTAGCCTTCATCCTTTAGAGCAAAAGGAAACAATTCAAAGACGCTAAAGGTCGGTAAAAATATGAAATTTTTTAGGAAGCTTTAATTAGTATGCTTGTTGATATTCTGAAGCACTTTGAGTCTTCCATTAGCTCTTGGAGATAATTTATTGGCCTTTCGATTTATTTTTTCGTCAAATGGATCCAAAAATAGATTTTCTAGCTCAAAGCCATGGTATTTCTTCCTTTGTTCCCTTGCTATTGTTGGTTGACTATAATTGTGGCGATATGTTGGAATTCTCTAGTTTAACTTCTAAATCTCCTTAAATTTATTGACCCTAGTAAGGCTTTCCTCCTATGATATCAATATGGACATCAAATCTAAGGAAATGTTCGATTATATCCATAGATAACCTTACATCAAGACTTATTGTTGTCATTGTGTGTAGGTCCATTATAAGTAGGGATGCATCCCTATAGGGTTTTTGCCCCAACCCACCTTACCTTCGGACCCGATTTTACTTAGAATGTGTATAATTTGTAAAATTGATGTAATTATTTAAAATCATAAATTTGGAATCATATATTTAAGCTTTATACAAAATATATATTTATATGATTTATGTTTATTTAATTAAAAAACACAATAAAATTATACATCAACGTGGTATGATAAATCATATATGCTATTTTTTTCAACTGTAACACTCCAATACATATTAACTTTTTTCCATCTCTCTAAATCCATGGATCATTGCTACTCATTAGACACATGCACAGATGTGTGTGTGTGTGAGAGAGAGAGATTAAAAGGTTATCCATTAATATTTCTATCTATGTAATCATATATATCTTTTTTTTATTTAAAAGAGAAAAAAAAAAAAAAACCTTCAACCTAATTAACTAATCTAAACAAGAGATGTTTTGCTATGCATTATCAAACTGGAGGATGTGAATTATGTTGATTATATATGTCCACTAGTTCAATTACTAATTTAGCAAGACAATGCCCATGTTTGCTCAATAATTGTGAGAAGAAGGATGGGTACACTTGGATTTCTGCAAGCCTTACAATAAACCAAATTAATGCAATAATTGACAAACACTTACTAGTAGAAAAAGGAATAGTGGAAAAAGCGTGAGGTCCATTGCCAAAGAGAAGACACTAAATTACATGCAAACAACAAACACATATTAGTTATGATTTTTATGTTGATTTCTAAACACTTGGGATACAAGAAAATCAAATATGGAAGACACTTAATGTATAAATTATTAATCAAATAAAATGTCTTTACACTATAAATTTGGCTCTATTCAAACTGTGGAGCATTAACTTACAATAGTGCACCAAAAAGATAAAAATTGTGAAATATGAAAAGAATATTTTGTGTTGAATTATTTGAAAGTGCTTCAATCGAGGATGTAATGGAACTTAACACCGATATCATCATTTTCATGTCAAAACTAGAGCTTTCTTATGAACATACAATAGAATCAAGACAACAATGTTGATAGGATTACATTACTCTATTCATTTGAAGATTATTTTTATCTTAATTTGCATCCATTTTCATCAGTAATCCTCAATAATAGCTCTTGATATTTTTATATATTGATCTTAGGTGAATGAAGCTTAAATTGATGAAGAAATAGCAAATGATCAACAAACATTCATAAAACATGGAGAAGGAAAAGGATGGGACCATGCCATAGGATAGGTTAAAAAAAATTTGGTCACAACTTATGACATATTCCAAGGCACAAGTGCACGAAAAGAAAATCAATATACAGAAGTACCATAACCTTAGCTACAGTCATGCGATTGGATACATCCACATCTAATTCACATTTGTTCCAAGATTTGACACCATTAACAACACGAACATGTGAAGCCAAAGTTCAATTTCATAGTTGAGTGCACCACCCTCCACACGACTGTGTGGATGCTAGCATGATATTTAATGATTCCACAGATGATCACACGTCAGTATTGGTATGGTTGTGAGTACGTGAGAGGATCACCCACAGTTGATAACATGGCCACGTGAAGAAGGATGTGAAGTTTAAATTGGGAGGTGTAACTTGGTGTGTGGCCGCTATAAGGCATGGATTATGTTATATTTGTACCTTTTTGCCTTGTCGTCTTCCTTTTTGTTATAAATACCACTTTTTCATGAAACCCTAGAGAGAGAACATATAAAGTACATTTTAATCACTATAGTGCATGATATGGATTCATGTATGATTTCATTAGAATTGATTGAGTAATCATTTTAATGAATAAATCTAGGCAATTGATGAGCAATCTTCCTACAATTGATTAATTAATCTAAGGGTAAATTACATCAGAAGGTATCAACGTTTGAAGGTAAGTTCATTTAAGGTATCAATGTTTTTAGTAGTTTAAAAGAGGTATCAATGTTTGTGAGGTAAATTCATTTAAGGTATTAACATTTTAAGTGGTTAAAAAGAAGCATCAATATTTCACAAAGTGAGTCAAATAAAGTATTAATAATTGACCTTTGATGGAAAATCAAAGAATTGAAAACTAATTCAAATATTAATACCTCAAATAAACTTTGCAAAACATTAACAGCTTGTTTAATACACCTTGTTAAACATTGATACCTCTTTTAAACTAGTAAAAACATTGATACCTCACATGAATTTACCCCCAAACATTGGTACCTTGGTGTAATTTACCCATTAATCCAATGAATTTTGGTTCTTAGTACCATGCTATTAATTTAGGAAGAGATTCCAATTGATAAACTTAAGATTAGGAGTTGATGATCTTTAGAAAAAAGATTAATATACTAGTGAGAATTCTACAATTCAAGAAATCCATGCAAAATTATGCAGAATTGATTGAGTTACATGATAAGAACTAATGGTGTAACAAGATTAAGTGCTTTGTGATTTGGATTAATATCAATTTTGTGAATCTTACTTAAATCATCTTTATTTTAGTTGTTGTTTTAATAGTTTGGTTATTAGAATCCCCTTATCTTTTGAGGCTAGATCATAGGAAAGTGGCGAGTAGGAATAGTTGCCAAGTTCCCTTGGGTAAAACAACATCTATACTCAATTCTATGCTACGATGATAGGTACACTTACCTATTTGTGCTAACCGTAGTGCGAATTATGTTCATAGATTTATAAATTTTTAAAACTTAGTCTATTTTATTACTATCTCATAGTGAGCACAACAATGACCAAACATACACATGGAATAATATACAAAGTGATTAGATAGTTTAAGCGTAATCAAATAAACAATTGGATTAAAATTCAAAACTTTATATCAAAACCACAATTAACAAACAATAACAACTAAAATGATCAAGTTACACAACATAAATAATCAAAATCTCAATTTCATCTAAGATTAAGCCACCTATTCAAATAAAAAAGAGAGATCTACGCAAAAATTGAACTTGATACTTGAAATCAATAAATTGTTCATCGAGGAAGAAGTGGTCAATACATAGTCTCTCTCTCTCTCTACTTGCTTCACTTAACGAGAAGTGAAAGGCAGATCTGGAGGTATGGGATTTGGTATTTGTGTGGTACGTGATTGGGGTTGGAAGGTTTGGTAGTGTGTCATCGGGCTTGAGTTAGAAGAAAAATAGTAGTGTGAATGAGAGAGAGAGAGTGGAGGTAACATGATAGAGATGGTGGCTCAGTGGTGATGGTGGCTTAGGTATGGTTTATGTTTAGTTGAGAGAGAGAGAGAGAGAGCGAGAGAGAGAGAGATGGTGGACCCGTGATGGCTATTCATTGTCACTAAGGAGTGAGGAAAAGGAAGGAAGAGGCAGAGCCATGAAGGATAAAAAAGCCAAAGAAAAACAACTGAACAAAAGTGAACATTAGGTTTTTATTTTCTTTTACATTAAAATTGAAAATTTCATTTTTTATATTATTTTAAGTTATATTTAATTTCGCAAGTCAGGTCATGACTCATGACCCACCTTAGAACCCTATAGGGTCAACATATTATTGCCTAAACTCGATTGACAACCCTATAGGATTTTTAGTAAGTCTGATGAGTCACGTACTTTATAACCACAATCTTAATTGTAAGTGAACTTCGCAAGAGGTAAACATAAGGCTTAATTGATAAGGTTCTTGCCAATTATATCTCTAAGCAAAGCATCTAAAGTATAATTGGCAACCTTGGTCTGGTTGTTTATCAAAGGCAAAATTATGTGCTAAACATAAGTTTGGTGCCTAACCTTCTCTATAGTATTTTTTAAAAAGAAACTAAAGAATTCAATGTCTCCACCTAAATGATACTATAAGGAACTCTATCCAACATACTATCATCTACGAGAAAAGGTTAACAACGTATAAAGCATGTTCAATCATATAGCACAGGTTGAAAAGGTACATTATGTTGAAGTGGTCTATTATAACCATGAGCGAGCTTTTTTCTTTTTACCTTCTTGTCCTTAGTAGTCCTAGATTAAAGTATCCCTTAAATGCTTCTCTCTTTACCTTCTTACACATCACACACCACTCAATTACCTTATTTATGTCCCTCATCATTTTTTACCAACGAAAATGTTCGCTTAATAACTCTTAGGTCTTTGTCTCCTGAAAATCATCTAATAAATCATCAGTGTAGGCTAAACCTATGCAAATGGGTTAAATGGGTTAACCCGACGTAGCTATTTTGGCTCACAAATTAAACGAGCTGGCAAATTTTAGCCTATTTAATAAATAACTTATAATTTACTAACTTTAACCTAGCTCATGCTGGTGGGTTAAAGTGGCCAAACCACTAACTTGACTTTTTTTAGTAAATGTAATACTCTCTCTCCTACAACACAACGATGGTATCTTTGAAATATTTATTCCACGAATGAATCAATTGCACGAGCGATATCCATTGCCCTGCAACAACTCCTTAAGCCATTTAGTCTTTTTTTTTTTTTTTGCATTTTCAACATTTAATTAATATTCATGCATATATATATATACATACATATATATATATATATAGATATTACAAATAGCAAATCTATAGCTGTGCACTGCCAGTATAAGTTGACCAACAATTAATAATCACTAATAAACTTATGTTTAGTTACATTCCCTTAATTTTTTTATCATTATAATTAATTGATTTTTTAGGTTTATTATTTTAAAAGGCTACCATAAGTTCCATTAACAATTTTTTATCAAGTAATTACTAAAATAAAAAATGTAATAAAAAAAAAGAAAACAGAGAGAATTCCTGATTTTATCTTTACATTTTATACATTCAATCATATTTAATGTTACTTTATCTGATCAATATATTAAATTCAAAATGATCACATCAAACATCTTAAAGCACATCTTTTGATATTTTTATTATGAAATAATAGAAAGATTTATTTCAATAATTCATTATGTTATAATCTCTTAGCAGTTAGCTTTGCTCAAATATTTTATCAAACCAACTTCTTTTAAAAAGTAAACTTCATGTGTAAATGCCAATTTCATAAGTAAAAAGGAAAATATCAAATATATAAGATAATAATAAACAAAATACTCCCGAAATAATATTTATCTATAAAACATAAACCATAACTCAAACCCAAAAAACTATTAAACATTATTCAAAAGCTACAATTTTCATACAACAATGAGTCAAAACTCATAACATTGATACAATTATTTAACTAGCTTAATATCTAAAAGAAACCAAGAACATATCTTCCATCCATCAACCATCAATAACTACATTCAAATTTACCATTAACAATGTCACCTCAAGTTGTTTTGCACTTTCATTTACAAATCACCAAATAACGTATATAATTAGGTGGAATTATTGAAAGGTAAACATTATAAATTAAGTGATTATATTATTAAAAGGAGAATTACCTTCCCACGTAAAGCCTTGTAACTAGTTACGTGTACATATTAAAGCTTCCATATTTTCAGGATGAAGAAAACGTCGATACTTGGTAAGAATACAAGCACCAATACTAAATGCAAACTCATATGCTATTATAATAATTAGAATACTAAGTATATCAGAAGCCATAATGCACAAATCTAGATACCTTTGATGTTGTGTTTTCCAATATTCCAACACATCTAACTCTGAATAGAAATTCATATCCATTATCGACTCATCTAGGTAAAAGATCAAAAGAAGATTTACTAGCATCTTCACTTCAACTTGATAGTATTCATACAATACTGGGGAAAAAAAAAAAGATAATTATTAATTTTGATCATTTAATAAGAAACATTATGACAAAAGAAAAAAAAAAAATTAGAATAATTATTGAACTTACATCAAGAGTACAATATCTATACCTAAACTCTTTTCAAGGCCCACATCTACTTTACCTCCACCCCCACCTCCAAGTATTTGTTCAACTTGAGAGCTACTAGATATCACTTTACCTAAATTGCTCTTATAATATTCCCCAGAGAGTTCGTATAATTTGCTCTTTATTTGGTCAACTTCTCCTCACAAGTAAGTGGATCAATCTTATTAAAGCAAAACTTCAAGAAGGTGAACTTCATTCGAGGATCAAGGACAGCTCCAAGTGCAGAATACTGCTATATTCCCTTGAGTACTTATCAATTTTTTCTTTCATTTTATTAGACATGTCCTTTAAAACTGAATCCTCACTCATTATATTATCATTCAATAAACATTCAATTCTCCACACTTATAAGAAGTATGGGCTTGAAGTTAGATTAGCTAAACCAGTTATCAAATTGTTGATGGTATAAAAAGGATCAAAAACTTGCACAACTTCTGTGCTCTTTCTCACTCCTCCTTTAGTGGACAAAATTGTAGTTTGAATCTTTCAATCAAAAATAAGAAAAGCATGCCGATACTTTAGATCACTATCCAACATAAGATAAGTGAGTTCTATCTAGTAACCATATCTAAAGCGTAAACTAACACAAGTATCAGTATTTCCTACCTATTTAACACACTCCTAAAAATGTTTCATTCTACTATATGACCCTTTGACATACTTCATATTCCTCTTATCTTGTGTAATGCTATGTTAGCTACTATTAACCCCTCTTGACAATCAAATTAAGTATTTGAGCATAGCATCTAATATAAAAAAATTCACCATCACCCAATAAACTTCCATGTAATTTAAGTTGATTTTTTTAGAAACTCTTGCATACGGTCGTTATAGATGCATATCCAAAGTAAGAGATGATACCTTTTGTTCTATACTACGATCTTTTAAAAAGTTAAACATTTTCTTTGATAATTCAAAGCTGAATGAGGAGGAGGCATATACCAAAAAGAAAGAATTTTATTATTAAGCTTCCAATTGCCATCCACAAAATGAGCAGTCAAGCACATATAACCCTCCTCAATGAAGCAGTCAATTGGTCAAAAGTCAACAAACTCTACCAGAATTCTCTCTAAAACATGCTTCAATTTATCCTTTTTAGCTAAGTATAGTTTCATAACATCAGCTGTAATTATTTTTCTAGATATCGGAACATACTCAAGTAGGAAACTGTACAAATTCTGTAATCCTCCTATTTCAATAAATGAAAATGGGAGATAATGTTCAATGATTGCCATTATCAAAACTTCACAAGCATATTTGTAATATACTTTTCTAGACTTTAATTTTCCAGATTGATTAATGATTATATCACCTACATTATGAATACTTAGAATCAAATGACATTTTTCTAAATGCTGACCTATGGTTGACATCCCATATTTAGAACCACTAATAGCATACTCTTTCCACATCCATTATACCTTGCTCTTTCTTTACCATATTTCTATCCTATCTTTATAAATGATTTCAAAACAGAGAAGTATTTGTCTAAGTCTCTTACCTTTAGAATCTTCCAAATCAAGAATGTTCACGTTCAGTTTTGGATGGCACAGTTACATCAACCTCATAAGCTTGAAGTCATAATTTGTATTGACATACCGGTTACTAGTGTCATTGCTTGTAATATTATCCATACTACAAATAAATCATCAAAAAGAAAGAAAGAACAAACGATGTAATAATAGTATGTTAAAAACAAAGAATAAATGATAAATACTTGTATTGGATAATACACACAAAATAACAAATGAATTCATTTATCATTACTTATATTGAAAAATAAACCCATTTACATATTTTCTCAAATACCTGCATAAATACATCTCTGAAAATATTATAATAGAGGACTACTCTTATTTTATTTTTTTTCTTTTTTTTACTACTTGTTTATTAGGAATTCAAGAAAAAATTGAATTTTTTAGATTCAATGGCTTCCATGTGGTTTACTACTTGATGACTAGCTTCAATTTATAGGCTCAATTCCAATCATCAGGGATAATTCAAAATCAATGGCTTCCAATTCCATATGGTTCAAAGAAAGGAATCTTATTGTCAAGGAAATAAAGGCAATTCAAAAAGTACTGCGTTACATGGGCGTCATCCTTCAATGAATCAAAAAAATTGAATTAAAGTACATGGAATTGAACAATTGAGGGAATATCTACGTATATTTTAAACCGTATTAGATGAATCTGAGAAAAATATATCAACGATCCTTTTGTCACCTGATAAAAAGTGGTTCCTTTTAAATTGTGAAGACGAATCGTGGCCAAACCCCGGTTCAGATCAAGCTAGGTAATATTCGATTTTCTAATGAATAGTTTGGATGATCTAAAATTAAGAACTTATAAAATTAGACGATGGCAAGGGCATAGAGGCAACAAAAAAATCCCCATGAAGTATATTTATTAATTCTGTAAGCAATTTACCTTCGGTCCTTGGAGGGAATGCAAAGCCAAGTTAGGTTTCCGGAGTATCACAAATGGGTTGCAACTTGCGAAAAAGAAGCAGTGTAGAATTGTAGTATGTAGAAGAGAGGACGAGCAGGTGAGGCACTGCAGCTAGTATTTTTCTATGGCATAGGGTATGTTGCTTAGGGTTTTAACTTTTAAGTTTAAACTTTATTTATTTACAAAAAAAAGCTGGCTAACCCGATCCATGACGGTTTAACCCGTAGGTTAAATAAGCTAGGTTCATTTGGCCTATTTTGAAGCGGTTGAGAAATTCAACCCTAACCCATTTTGAAAACGGTCAAACAAGCTAGCATGTGAGCTACAACCCATTCACCCAGCTGTAGCGTAGACCTCCCTAATTATATTTTCCTCAATTGAAAATACAAGAACACATAATTCCACACACACCCCCCCCCCCCCCCCCCCCCCCCCCCCCCCCAATTATCAAGAATTAACCCAATAGATTTAGCAACAAGAGATCTAAAATACTTATCATAAGCATATTGTTCCAATAGCAAAGGAAAGCCTAGCAATTTAGATTTCAAGTGCTAATCAAGATTACCTTCTAGAAAGTGTGCCAGCAACCACATACTATTCCCCTTTTTTTACTTGATTACATCTATAAATCCCTTCAAAACTTCACTTGGCTTGCTTTCTAGAAAACTCTTTTTGCTTCTTCAAATATTTTAAGACTCATGGTATGCATAAATGATGAATTCTTGGAATAGTAAGTAGTGTTGTTATACTATAAGTGCAATGATCAATAAGAGAAACTGTTCACCATGGATTAAATATTTCAAATCAGCACAATTGAGTTTTTCACTAAATTATACAATGGATTTCCTCTCTTTCATCAATGCTGCTTCCATCTACACACCTAATGCATTCTAAAAATTTAAGAAACACCATGGCTGATATTATCGTAGGTCTCTTATTGATCTCATCGAAGGTCTTTTGTGTCTTCTCTCATTCCACTAGAATTCAACATTCTTCTTGGTTAATCTAGTCAATAAAGCCATCATGCTACTAAAATTGTGAACAAACCACCTATAAAAAGGATGCTAACACATGAAAACTAGACACATCTACTATTGTTCATGTAGTTGGCTACTCGGATATTGCCTTAGTCTTCTCACCATCTACCCCAAAATCATTTCCACATAGAACAAATTAAAAGAACATAACCTTAGATAGACAAAAGTGCACTTCTCCAAATTCTTATCAAGTTTCTTAATCCTTATTAGAACATAAAATAATAGCCTCAAATGATCAACATGACTCTACAAATCCCAGCTCTTAATTAAAAGATCATCAAAATAAACTACAACACACTAACTTAAGAAATTATGCAAGGTATGATGCATTAGTTGCATGGAAGTGTTTAATGCTTTGGTTAGCTGAAATGGTAGAACTATGTGCTCATAAAGTTTATGATGGGTCCAAAAGTTGTATTTCACTGATCAGTTAGCTTCATGTGGTGGTGAATCACAAGAAGACAGATGGACTAATAAGATGCCTATGTAGAGGCTATCTCAAATCGTCATGATAGTCTATCAAATAATCGAGTGTCACCTCATGACAAAAGGAATAGCTTAGACCTCTCGAGATGGATTTATCATGGTAAGGCGTCCTATGGAACTAATGATGAAGATGAGGTCCCTTAGACAATGCAGGTAGTGGCACACTCACTGAAGTGGTTCTATTAAATTATACGAGGTCTAGGTGTATGTCTTTACCCAAGCACAGGTGGCTTGACACCAACTGAGACAAACTTATCTTAGTCAATGCATGAAGGACTTGGTACAATGATGATCCATACATTTTTATAGAACATGCGCAATAGATATTTTACCTAAAAGACCTAAACAAGTGATTTGACAATTAGAAGGTAGACTAAAAAGTCCACTACGGACATCTATTCACTTAAGGGTATTTTCTACGCTAAACCCCCTAATAAGGGTAGCCTAGAAGAGTAACCAAATATCAAGAAGCCTTTCCAACAAATGGTTGCAAGGCCTTTGACAATTTTGTTGATGGCATCTTCATTGACTTAGGAAACCTAGTGTGCTTACCTAATCCAAGTGAAGGACATAGTGGTGTGAGTGATGAAGAACATGTCAACAACCCCGCATACAATAATAATGATGAGTAAAATAGCATGCGATAGTAAATTTGTTGCTTTGTACACATTTGAATTTGTAATGATTTGGATGTACAATATCTATAATGTGACAATTTGTAGTATGGGTTGTGACTTCTATAATGCAATCATATAGGATAAGGTTGCCTTTTGAGCAGTACATTGGTAAAGTCCCCATTCTATCTCAATTATCTATTTTTATTGTCCATGAATGATCAATATACTAATTGTTCTACTTGTTCGTACATGAGGATTATTACTTTACTACTAATTGACACCGCTTAAAGAGCATTTGGACCCTTGCATTTCTTAGTCCAACCTATACATGATTAGGGGATCAATGAATTTCAATTAGGAGATGATATCCCACACGACACACGTGATGTTAGGGAGCAGCCAAACCTCCAAGAAGCTATGGTTGTTGAGTAGGAAGAGACTACTCGAAAAGCTGCTTAGGAAGTGAGTGGCATCATCGTTTTACATAGACGTTGGGGCCTGTATAAGAGGCTAGGGGTGATGAGGATCGGTTAGGGGTCGACAATTACCATCCACAACAGATATATGAGCCTCATGTGTAGGCCTTCTAAAATGATCAAGTTGGAGTTCTTATTCCACCATAGAGTATCGACCAAATTGTTTGTTGAGTGTTTTGGAGGTAAGGTGTGTTCAGCCTTCTAGGAAGCATATTGTCATGACAATATCCAAAGAGGTATAGTAAGTTTATTTTTTATCTTACACATACTTAAGTGAACTATTTAAAGCTTATGGCTTCATGAAGATAGGTAATTTATATCAATATACAACAAAACATTCCCACCACGTGCCTACTAAAAGAGCATTATATAATGATAGATCATGTTGAATATCTTGGCAAACAAATCTTACAGCCAAAAACTATTATAAGTTGTGTAGATAACCCCAAGCAATTGGGTAGAAAACAATCGGTTGCAATTGGCCACCACCATGCACAAGCATAGGGTCAAGGAGTGGAGGGAGTTGTACCGCTCAAAGAGCATTTAGACCCTTGCATTTCTTGGTCTAACCTATACCTGATTGGGTGGTCAATGAGTTTCAGTTGGGAGATGATATCCCACACGACATGCATGATGTTGGGGAGTAGCCGAACCCCAATGACCCAAAGGCTACAGTTGTTGAGTAGGAGGAGACTTCTCGAAAAGCCGCTTAGGAGGTGAGTGATATCATGGTTCCAAGTAGACGTTGGGGCTTATATAAAAGGCTAGGGGCGATGAGGATCGATTAGGGGTTGACAATTACCATACGCAACAGATATATGAACCACATGTGTAGGCCTTCAAAGATGATCTAGTTGGAGTTCCTATTCCACCATGGAGCATCAACCAAGTTGTTTGTAGAGAGTTTTGGAGGTAAGATGTGGTTAGCCTTCCAGGAGTCATATTGTCATGATATTATCCAAAGAGGTATAGTAAGTTTATTTTCGATCCTACATGTACTTACGTGAACTATTTAAAGCTTATGCCTTCACTAATAAAGGTAATTTATATCAATATATAACAAACGTTCCCATTGCATGCCAATTGAAAGACCATTAAAAAATGGTAGGTCGTGTTGAATTTCCCAGTAAACAAATCTTACGGCCAAAAACTATTATAAGTTATGTAGATATCCCCAAGCATTAGGCGAAGGAGAGCCAGCTGCAAATCGGCTACCACTGTATACAAGCATAGGGTCAAGGAGTGGAGGAAATTGCTTCTTCAAGATAGACATGCAACTACTAATATTGCACTAACAAAACACTTTGTTGTTTATTTATTTAGTAGCATTGATTGAAAGTGAACACAGAGAATAAAAAGATGCATAAAGGAAAGGGGAGGAAGGGGAAGGGGGTGGGGATGGGCATGGGGTAGGGGGGAGATGAAGTCAATGATGTATCATGCACTAACCAACGTCAGTGAAAATACCCATTTTCTATTTTATTTCACTCTATGCACATAATGTATGAATTTACTCTTACATTTGTAGTTCTTTCCTTCTATTTCTATTTTAGAACTACACGTCCATACAAAACTACTGGTATACACACGTGAAGACGAGAAATGGGAAGCCGACAGATTAGTGGCAATCCAAGGAGTCAACAGCTGATCACGTAAGAATATTTGAGTATTATCTCTTTTGGTAATTGATTATATCTGTTTCTACAAATTAGTTATAAAATTACCATTCTTCATTGTCATTAGGTGTAGATAATTGTAAGGATGGTAGAGGATGACACACATGCTGTTGCGTCGGGTTAGGAACCTATGAGTGATGCTACTATTATGGAGGATGCTTTAGACCATAGGTCTAGAAATCAGTGAGGCATGGGCTTGGTGCATCAATTATCGATGAGAGGGTGCCTACTATAAGTAGCCTTGAGACGAGTTTAATGTTAGCTCGGATTTTGACATGGGATCGTTCATATAAAGATTCAATGAAATGGAATGGATGCTTCAAATGTTCACAAACTGACCTCTGATGCCATCTTATGGGCAATATCCACGATATCCTCAGCCTCCGCTACCTATGGGTAGCCCTATTTGTGGCTCCAATCTGAGCTAACCATACCTTACTCCAACATTGTCTACACTAGCAGCTCTACCTCAACAACAACATTATAGATATTAAATGATCTCAAGCTAGCCATACAGTTAAGCTTAGCCACTGGCCCTTAGTCAATTCCCTAAGCAACTCTTTATAGCAATAGTGCTAGCCCCACACAACAAGTTATGCACCATGGCTACCGATAGTACCATGGAAAGTAGCATAGGTCGACTTGTCCACTCAACAATAGTTTGTTTATGAGTCCAACCCATTCACTAGCATGACTCTACTGCTAGAAGTGAAATCGTCTTAGCATGCTCCTTCATCGTTGAGGTTTGGGATCGTCTCAGCGTGCTCCTTACCATTACAACAATAGTATCTTAGCTCCTACTATGTGCCCCATACCAATCTTTGCTAACAGATACTCTCTGCCATTAGGTTCTATAATTTCTGCCATTGCATCATAGACGACCTCAGGTGCCTCATCAACTCAAGTTTAGTAGCATTAGGTTTATAGATGCTAGGCTTTTCTATTGTCGAGGACTTGGTTGTTATTTTTGTCTTGTTTATTATTATTGTTTCTTGCTAGACTACTTATACGTTCCACACCATTTTAGTGACTTGAAAACTCTAGTTCATATGATTGTTGCACTAGTTTTTCAATTTGATATTACCTTCTTTTTATTTGTCACAATATATAGATTTAAACATAAATTGAATACATGTTATTATGTAATACATTACATATTAAAAATTAATATTACTATTTAATATAATTTCACTAGAAAGATGTGCACAATATTATTAAATAATTGAAGTATTAAATAAGTAAAAGAAATTATATATTAAAATTATTATTAAATGAAATATGAAATAACAAAAAATATATATAAAGAGGTGAAACTTGACTCTTTTTGACAAATCATGGCAATTACGAAGAGGTGAGTGACTTGCCTTACTAGGCCAAGAGAGGTGATTTTTTCGCTTATCGAGGTGAAAATTTTTGCCTCTCTTAACCATGTTGGTATTAGTATATTTTGGAATTGAACAATTTAGCAAATGACAAGTCTTAACAATTGCAAACAGTCGCAATTCAAATCTAGTTACAATAGCAGCACATCCGAATTGTTGGTATCCACCTCCTTATACAATCAAATTAAATTGTAAAGATGCCTTTGTGTCTAGCAGTAATGGTGGAGGAGTTAGAGTGCTTGTAAGAGATGGTAGAAGGGATTGAGTTTTCATAATGGAAAAGCTTGGGAAAAGGAAAAAAAAATTATATTTTGAAAAAAATTATAAAAATGCCATTGGGATGAAAATATTCTCACTTTTAGGCAAGTTGACCTTGTCTCTTAAAGAGACGAGGTTATAAGTACTTCGATCTCATCTCTTCAAGAGACAAGGTAAATTTTACCGTATGTATCTCGTCTCTTGAAGAGACGAGATCGTTATAAAATACTAATCTCGTCTCTTCAAGGAGATAGTATTGGTAACACCTATCACTATCTATATTGGTACAACTGTTTTGATAGGATCACAATTACAAAATCACGAAATTCCGTTCATAGAAACTCTAAAAATTGAAAGTATTTCTGCAACTACCCCTTAAATTCCAATACGAGAAGCAATTAGATCTCATTATCAATAAATATAAAAATGAGGAACTTTAATCTGAAAACTGACCGGAACACAAAGCGCAGTTATTCCAGTGAAGTCATAATTAGCTTTATCTTTGTCACTGGTGGAGAAGTGTCAGAGATTGCGACTTGTGAGTGCCATTGGGTCGGAAGAAAGAGAGGAAACGGAAGATTAGAAGGAGAAAGGTGGAGATTGCCGGGAGGAGGAGTTAGCAGAAGCGAAAGTGATTGTGGGAAGTATTTTATAACGATCTCATCTCTTCAAGAGACGAGGTATATACAAGTAAATAAGATGTCGTCTTTTGAAGATACGAGGTCAGACACTTATGACCTCGTCTTTTCAAGAGACGACATCAACTTGTCTAAAAGTGGAAATATTTTCAATCCAGTGGTATTTTCGTAATTTAAAAAAAATAATATTCTTTTCCTTTTCCCGGAAAAGCCATGTTTTGTAGCTTGAGTAGAGATGGTTGAACTTGAGGCAATTTTAGAAGGAATGAAATGGGCAATAGAAAGAAGATGGTTCTGAATAATTGTGGAATCATACTATTTGCTCACTATCAATTCAATTCGCAATGACTTGAAATGCTGTTGGAGTTTGCGGCATATAGTAGATCAAATTTCCAATGCGTCTTATTTTTCTCTTTCTGTTATTTTAAATCAAATAAAATGAGTAACAAGTGTGCCCATTGGTTTGCGCAACAAGGCAAAATAGCAAACTCATTGGTATCAACTTCTCATTCTTTATGTACGTTGACGTTAAGAGATTTGGGATTTCTATATGGAACCTATGTGTATTGTTCACTTTATTAATGGATATCATGTTTTAGCTATATAATATATATATATATATATATATACTTTCCTATAAATCTTATCTTCCAAGACATGTTTTTGCCTAAATCTAAAGTATTATATTCAAATATTGAATCCATTTTTTGTATAACATTGTCTAGTCATCAATTTCGTCTGCAACAATATCAAGATCCATGTCAAATCTTTTTGTTGTTCAAATCTACTTTCTGCAGTTCATGATTCTAACCAAGTTTTATGTCATTTCATAATCCAATATCATTTTTCAAGTCTATGCAATAATCCACGTACATAACCATAACAAGATCAATAAATATCTTTGACCTTGGCCCATAGATTGTTAATAATCCCACTATTGTAAGAACATCGACATTTGCCTTATTCTGTAATAATCTCTAAATATTATAAATTTGTCAATAATAACCTACTCATAAAAAATTATCTTTATGACATATTCTACCATCTTCTATATCAATCATCCCA